>JANHMN010000002.1:209030491-209063977 GCA_030674055.1 Rhabdomys pumilio | reverse complement strand
AGAGAGAGAGAGAGAGAGAGAGAGAGAGAGAGAGAGAGAGAGAGAGAAATGCCTCTCATCCACCACGACTTAGCAGCCCTCCTCATCTCCTGTGGGGACCTCAGAGGCATGGGTATAGACATGACTGAGGGCCACAGAAATGCAGGCTCCCATGTGCAAGGCCATGTAGCTGAATTCCCGAGATCCTAGAGTGGGTTCAAGGAATAATACAGGTACTTTCATGGATTCAGAAGCCTCACACCACCCACAAAGGGATATGAAGAGAGAACAGGACCATGCTTCCACATGACAAGGAAAAGGCATCCTGACAAGTTACAGCTCGAATGAAGTTGTCCACCCAGCTAAGGGAAACAAGTCAGTCTCAGAGGATGGACACTGCCTGATCCCACTGACTTGTGCTGTCTGGAGGCATCAAACCCACAGGACAAGAAGCAGAGCGGACAGCCCGGCGGTGGTGGTGCACACCTTTAATCCCAACACTTGGAAGGCAGAGGCAGGCAGATTTCTGAGTTCAACCTGGTCTACAGAGTGAGTTCCAGGACAGCCAGGACTACACAGAGAAACCCTGTCTCGAAAAAAAACAAAAGAAGAAGAAGAAGAAGAAGAAGAAGAAGAAGAAGAAGAAGAAGAAGAAGAAGAAGAAGAAGAAGCAGAGCGGAGAGTGCCAGGGGTTAAGTGGGCTGGGGAATAGGATTGTGGTATTCCATGGGTACAAGTTGTTAGTTTTAGAGAACAAAACTTCAGAGATAAATGGAGGTGGCTATACAACATTAATTCTCCTCACTTGCACATTCGGTAAAGTTAAGACATCAAATTTCTTACTATGTATATTCTTCCATGTTCACGAATGGGGTGAGGGGCACTGAGGACAGAGTGCTGCTCTAAGTGGAGGGCAGAGGCACAAAATACACACACACACACACACACACACACACACACACACACACACACATATATATATATATATATATCACATACATATGTAGTTTTGGACATAAGATAGCATGTGAAGTTCAGGTATAGCCCCTTTGGGGTACCTCACAGTTCCAGCCTCAGTGATCAGCCCAGACCTTCAGAAACAGTCAAGCCCTGACAGACAGCAGCAGCTCTAGGAGTGTGGCTGGACAACAATGCCCACGGTCTCTCCCAGAGGCTATTTGCCCTTGAGTTCCCCTCAGGTGTCATGGACCTGTGAAATCCCAGAACTCTTTTCTCTTGGTATATGAGACTCATTGCCCATCAAGTAGACAAAGGAGATGGGACCTTTACACAAAGCACTCACACTATTTCGAAGCTAAAACACATTAAACACAGTTCATAAAATCTAGTCACACAGAATAAAATTAGTGGGCTGAAGAGATGGATCAGGAATTAAGAAAGCTTGCTGCTCATTTGTTAGGAACTGGAGTTTGAATCCCAGCATCCATATTGAATGGCCCACAAACACCTCTTTGCCAACTCCAAGGGATCCTTTACTGGCCTTCACAGGCAGCCACACACATGTATGGATATGCTTACACAAACCTATGTGTACACACACACAAACTTCTATATGAAAAATAAACAAATAAATAAAATTGTTATAACTCGGATGGCACAAAAGTTTTGAGTGGCTCTCTGGCTTCTGAGAAGGACTGAATACACGATTCTCCCTTCAAACAGTGGTGAGATAAGGCTTCCTGGGGTCAGTGATGTGTCTGTAAACGCCTTGGAAATGTACAGAGACAAACTTAAACCTTCTCGCCTCCTTGGAATCACTTGTAGGATTTTTATAATGAGAAAATTATCATTTGTTTTGTATCTCTACCACCAAGCACAGCACCTGACACAAAGTAAGGGCTCAATAATACTTATAATTAAAATGCTTATTGTTTACAATTATTATATTGTATAAGTTTTATATATATAATCATAATTATTATATAATTATATACCATTATGTGATTAATATAATTATAAAATTATAATTATATTATATTGTTTAAAGTGTTTAATGTTTATAATTAAAATGTTACTTATACATTATATATTTATGTGCATATATACATAATTGTATATGTGTGTGCCTGTGCGTGTGCGTGCGTGTGTGTGTGTGTGTGTGTGTGTGTGTGTGTGTGTGAAGAGACTTGTGACAGAAGTTAAAAATAATTTGCCATGGACCCAGCCTATTGTCTTTACTGTTGTAACCAATTATTTTTCAGACTTGTGTCTCACTCTATAGCCCCAGACTGGCCTCAAATTCATAATCCTCCTGCCTCATGCTTACAGGCATGCACCACAACACCAATAGACCAATAGCTGTATTGATGATTCTAATGCTCCAAAGAAAAACAGGTGCACAATACTCATGATTTCCAGGCAGTTTCCTGAACACACTCTCCTGTGCCTCTCACTAGGAGGATCTTACCAGCTCAGTTTTTAGAACAGTAAACCAGAGAAGTTTACCTGCCCTGTGAAGGGCAATTAAACTTGAAGAATACTCTTTTTTTTAAGGGTTTTAAAAGAGTCTTAAGTAGCCCAGGCTAGCATCAAACTCCCTATGTAGCTGAGAATGGCTTTGAGTTCCTGATCCTCCTGCCTCCAGCTCCCAAGTGCTAGAATCACAAAAGGGTACCACACCCAACTTTTTTCAGATGTAAGAAAATCAGATGTTGCTTTCAGATAATGTCCCAAGTATGGTGTTAGCTTTATTGTTATTATAACAAAATATCTGAGATAACCAAGAGAGGAAGCGTGTTTGGGCTCCTGATTGCCAGGGTTTCAGGCCATGGTTGTTTACCCCACTGCCATGGAAAGAAAGCACATTGCTGTGGAGGCTCATGGTTCAGAAAAGTCATTCATCTACTTCATCACAAGGTGCAAAAGACAAGGGAAAAGGCCAACCTCCCACAGTCCCCTTCCAGGCACACTTGCAGAGACCTAAGGTCTCCCATTTATCCCCACCTCTGTCTGGCTCCACCACATCCTGTAGTACCGTGCTGAGAACCAGGCCACACAGAGAGTGGGCATTCACTATAGGAAGTGCAGCTCCAGCCACCCATAGGCCCGGGAGCAGACTTCCACCACTTCTCCCTCAATCAGCTGCAATCCTCAGGATGTAAACAGTGAACGAAAGGGCCCTCCCCTCAGAGTTTCTTCTGGTACACACTGCTTTCCTCCCCCACCTCACCCCCTGGGTGCTGCCGCAGATGTGTGTCCATGCCTCCTGATTCCAGTCCTCTTTCTGCAGCATGAGCTACTTGGCCTTGCCATCCTCTGCACTTAATTTGAGAATATTTGTTCAATTTGAGTGTGTTTTTGACCTGCCAGGTATCTGTGAAACAAAATAACTCCTACTGATAGCTTCTTATCAAGAGTAATTTAAAAACATCCATCATCGACTGCTGAATGTCAGAAGAAAGGTTGAGAGAAATTCCTCTTTCCCTAAATATGTTTTCTTTCTGACTCCTGTCAGCATCGTCGTCAATCCTGAAATTATAGTGTGCTATGGGAGACCTCAGAAATTGAGGCTTCGGAAATTGTCACAATGAGAACATACAAATCGGCCTGTGGCTCCCGGAAGCCCAGGACAAAATCAGCCTGGTAGATAGATGGAAGTCCCACCTTGTGTGGGTAGCACTGCAGGCTTTGAGGGGTTCATTAGCATTGGAGCACAAAATGAGCACCCTGGGGAGGCTGTGCCCCTCCCTACCATCCCGGCTTGAAGTTTAGCTGTAAATTAGTGACTCCCGGGCTCTGTTGACATGCAGGCTGTTCTACCTGGCTCCTGACAATGATTAAGCTGGATGAGGGAGAAAGGGACAAATGGGCATTAATAACACCTGCTATTTAAACAACCCTGTGATTTTCATTAAGGGGAAGTTGAAGGTTGTGTATTTTTAGTCCTTTCTGTCACCAAGCTAACAACTGGAGTCGCTAGTACACCTGTCAACAGAGAGCCAAGAGACAGAGATGGGAGGAAGTGGCAAGAGCATAAAGCAGCAAAGGGAGACTTGCAGGACACTGGTGGCCACTCTGCAGTGCGGGAAAGAAGAGAGGATCACTCCTCTCTTGTACAAAAACTCTCCTGCTCTCCATCCCTCATCCCCGTCTTTGACATCCTTGTCTAAGAAGAAAAGGGTCGTAAATTAGTCTACCCGATGCTGCTATAACACAGTGTCTGAGGCAGGATAATGCGTAAGAAAAAGAAATGTGTTTAGCTGACAAGTTTGGGAACAGAAAATCCAAAAAGCATTGCATCAGTTCTGATGCCATGTCATGTCATGTCATGTCAAGGAAAATGGCATCAGAATTGTGGGGGCACCTGCTGAGGGAGCACCTCCTGAGGAAGCACCTCTTGAGGGAGAGATCACATGGAAGACAGATCCAGGAGGACATAGAGGGGTTGGAGTTCCTCTTTCATAGCAACCATCCCTTGAGAACCAATCAGGGCTGCAAAAGAGCCACATTAATCCCCCAATAACCTAATCACTGTATATTTGACATTCCACCAACTCAGCATCACCGCTCTGGGAGCAAGCTGCCATGTGAACCTTTTGGATCCCACTCAAACCATCTCTAAACAATAGCAAAACCCAACTAATTCTGAAAGACTTGGGAGTGGATGGCAGGCATGGGCTAGTAACTCTGATAAGTGACCATGAGCTCTCGCCTGTCATGAGGTGACACGACATGTCCAACTTCTCCAGAGAGAAGACATCATGTGATTGCTCACCCAAGCAAGAAGGTTCTGAGACAAAGTTCGATCTAAGAGGTTCCCTTCTCCTGAGAAGCTCCCATACTTAATTAAAACAAAAATAAAAACAAGAAAAACTTGTGTATTGTCCTTTGCAGAGAGCCAAACCCAGGAAATAACTTGCTGTTCTAAGAGAGCCTCAGGAAATTACCTGCTGTTCTGGAAAGCCTAGTCAGTACAAGGTTAAGAAAGGACGTTCAAAGATCTCAGGTCTCAGGAACTTAAAGAATGTCTGGTATTTCCTGGGAGCCAGTTAAGACAGTGGGATGGTCTTGGGCAATAAGGATATGACAGTGGGGTGATCTTGGGCAATGAGGATATGACAGTTTTAGGCAATGAGGATTCAATAGTAGGATAGCCCTAAGCAATGACCCTCCCCTAAACTTCCCGTTTTGCTGTCTTTATAACCTGCCCTTGAAATTAAAGTTGCGGAGCTTGATCAGAACCCTTGTCCTTTGTGTCTCTTGTCCCTTTATTCTTTCGCCCCCCTCCCTAGGATGTCATGGAACCCCCTCGGGACAGGGCAATCCTTCATCTAATTCTTCTACTCAAGCATAATCATTCCCAAGGAAAATACCTGGACACTCAACTGTATTAAAGACTATACTTTAGCCATCCCAGGCCCAAAATAGGGTGTGTGCAGTAGTAAGAATACTGTGATTGACAGCTGTGAGCATGCTACACAAACCACCAGAGGTCACACAGCAACCAGCCAGCATTTCGAGGCCGTATTTGAGATCACTAATGTCAACACGGTGTTCTATCTTTTCCATCAGGTTAAATGGACGCTGGCTATAGAAGATAAGCTTAAGAACCTTGATGTAGAGCTGGAGGGATGGCTCAGCTGATAAGAGCACTGACTGCTCTTCCAGAGGTCCTGAGTTCAATTCCCAGCAACCACATGGTGGCTCACAACCATCTGTAATGGGATCCGATGCCTTCTTCTGGTGTGTCTGTAGATAGCTACAGTGTAATCATAAAATAAATAAAATCTTCTTAAAAAGAGCATGAATGTAATATCTAGATGACTCTCCACTGGATAGGTGAGGTCTGTTTCCCCATCCCTTAAGACAGTATGTTTTTTGTTCTCTTTTATGTGTTGTGCATGTGTGTGTGTGTGTGTGTGTGTGTGTGAGTATCTTATATGTCTGAGGGTACATGCATATTCATGTTTGTGCACATGTACATGGAGGGGGGCTGAGATATTTGATAGCTCTTCCATGTTATTCACTGAGGCGTGATCTGTAGTCAGACACAGAGTGAGAGATCCAGCCTAAACAGCTTGCTCTGGGAATCCCATGTCTCTGCCTGCTGAAATTACAGGTAGGCTACCACATCCACCAAGCATTTACACGGGCTCTGAGGATCCAAACCACACAGTCCCCATGATGGTCTGAAAGCACTTTAATCACATAAGAGACGGGAATGCCCAAGATGTGGTCAGAATTTATTATGGAGGGCAAAAGGTAGGGGAGCTGAGTGGAAGAAGACACCCCAGTCAAAGAAAGTGCCAAGAATAGCCATGAAAATGAGGCCATCTTGGACCTCATAGTCCAGCTAATCCAGAGAAGAATGGAGCTGTATTAGTGCTCAAGAGAAAACAGTCAAGACCCTCAGGTAACCCCAAGAAATGAGAAATCCCTGTGGTCTCGGGTCGGCATGCTTTTGGGTGGCTTATTATACAGCTACAGTTAATTAAAAGTGTCAACACTGAGTCAGTACTGCACATCTCTTAGCATTTTAAAGACTTATTTTATTTGACATTATGTGGCTCTGTGTGTAGGTATGTGCACATGATTGTGAATGCCCCTGGAGTTAAAGTTATAGGCAGCTGTGAGCTGCCTAACATGGGTGCTGGGGTCTGAACTCAGGTCCTCAGCAAGAGCAGTGCACTCCTTTAACCGCTGACCCAGCTCTCCAGATTGCTGTTATATTTATTATGTATATGACATATATATTATATTACAGAAAAAGATATGGTGTGATCATTTGGGGGGTGGAAAGAGGGAAAAACATAAGCTGAACTTTACCAAGAAATGTGGTGACTATCTTGTCACTAGTTTTTCTTTCTTCTATACTTAATTTACTTTTTACTTTGGTGGTGATAGATATATAATCCACAGAAGAAAACTGTCCTCCCAAGTGACTGTTAACATTATGTCATTAACATTAACATGTGGGAATACACATGTACCCTCATACATGTGAGACATACACATGCACACCACATACAAATTGAAACAAATATGCATAATGAATTTCCCGCTTTGATTAAGATACAGAAAACACAGAGGGGAAATACCTGTTCTCCAGACAATAGCCTATTTGCTTGGTTTGATTTGTGCTGTCAATCAGTACTTACTAGGCATGTACTAGTTTAAAGAGTAAAGTGAGAAAAGCGAAGCTGGGTGGGAGAAGGGACTGCATTACACACAAAGCCTTGAGCTCAACTTCTCGCATAGCAAAACTAATTAATTAATTAACCAATTAATTGAAGATGGAGAAGTACTGCTTAGCCTCCCACTTCAGAATCAGATTAAACTAGACCGACGAGGAGAGAGAGCCACACAGCCCTCACCTCTTCCTCAGGAGCTATTGGCAGTTAAAGCTTGCTGAAGGAAGTAGAGATGTTTTCTTTCTGGTGTGACCGCTGGCAAGTTGCCCACCTCCCTGTGAATGGCTCCTAATGATGTAAGCAACCCTAGGGAAGCTCATTGAATCATCAGAAGAAAAAAAGATATGAAAGTAGAGGACAGGGAGTCGGTAGGAATGGGGGGGGAGGAGAGGGTAATAAAGGAATGAATGTGATCAAATTGCATTGAATACATACATATGTAAAGGTGTCATACAAAATCATTGTTATGCATAATTAAAATATGCTAGCGGGGGCCAGTGAGAAGTCTCAGCAGGTAAAGGTGGTTAACATCAAGTCCTGAGTTTGATCCTCCCGATTCACATGGTAGAAGGAGAGAACGGGGCTCTCAAAAGCTGTCTTCTGTCTTCTACACACTGACCATGACAAACACAGCCCATCACACACACACACACACACACACACATACACACACACAATCACAGACACCTTTGTGGGAGGAGGAGCGAGCTGGATTCCTCTTGCATTAAAATATTTCCTGGTTATTCCAGAGGACCTGTTCTCAGAAGCATGTGCCTCCCTTATTCATCCTGGTTCTTCCTTATCAGTGTTTTTCATCGCTCTTCTCTCTCTGGGTGCCCCTTCATTCTGTAACCTCCATGCTTTGTTTGCTCTCTGCCCCTTTCTTCCCTAGAGTGTGCATTTCATTTCCCCTTCGAAAGGATGGACCCTGCTGACCTCAGGAAGACCACTTTGTCCTTGCCTCTCTTTCAGTCTCTGTGTGCTAAGTGCTGACTGTCCTCACGTCTGTAACTGGAGGGCCAGATGATATGTAGAATGTCCAGGCTGCCCTCAGTTACTCAGAGCTTTCACCTGTGATAAGATTTACAAACTACAGACCCTGGATCAATGTTAAATCTGGTGCAAATTGAGGAAAATGCAGGCAACGGAAGAAAGATAAATCCTTTCCATCTAAAGGAGAGTGTGTGTGTTGTTAACTGCCCTTGTCCTTATTTTTAGTGCTTTTTACTGTAGAATAAAATACATGCTGACCCTCAAAAAAAGCATAAATGCATTGTACTAACCAGAACTTAAGTTCCTGACCCTGAAAGTCTCAATGTCCTCATCCTGTCAAAGGGGACAGGTCATGGGATGAGAAGAACTGTTGAAGTGGCAACTGAGGTGGGGGAGGGGGATAAAGTCCAGCGGTGCAGTAGAACATCTGCTGGAGCAGAACACGATTGGGTAAAGAATGCCCCTTCCAATATGGAGACCCATGCAAGGAAAAAGATGTCCAACACCATCTGTAATCAGCGTCCTTAACACAAAGCTATGTATCCTGTTCAGCTTTTCCATGAGTTGGAGCTAGTCATAGAAGCTTCTGCCTATATAATCTCAGTGTTCAGGAGGCAGAGGCAGGAGGATTGCTGCAAGTTCAAGGCTGGCTTGGCTATAGTGAGTTCAAGGCCAGCTATAGCTTCATAGAAAGTTCCAGGTCAGCCCGCGCTATGTAATAACACCATTTCTTAAAAATAAATAAATAAATGGTAAATTTCACTATTTGTTACACATGCTATTACATTATTATGATGTCTCATTTCAACATTCACATCTGAACAATGCTACAGGGACTATGTTGTCCCCCTCGTGGGAGCCAGTCTAATACTTTTTTTTGGGGGGGGGGGTTTCGAGACAGGGTTTCTCTGTGTAGTCCTGGCTGTCCTGGAACTCACTCTGTAGACCAGGCTGGCCTTGAACTCAGAAATCCACCTGCCTCTGCCTCCCAAGTGCTGGGATTAAAGGCGTGCGCCGCCACCGCCCGGCACATTCTTCATCTTATAAGATAAATCTTGAACATGTGTGGCTATTAACTCTTTTGTATATAACCATTGCAACTGAGGTAACTACTCTTTAATTATTTTATTTGTATTTGATTGGGGTTTTCTTATTATCTGTTTATTTATTGAGACATGGGCTCACTGTTATCTGAGCTCAAAGTAGCACACTCAAGAGATTCATCACAAACTCTGAAATGCTGGGGTACCAATATGTCCCACTGCTCCCAGCTTAGTCTAGACACAATGATTTCCTGTGGCTAGTGGCTTTGCACTTATCAGTACTGGACACTGATGGCAATGTCCCCTTCCATGTTCTTCACAAGGCCCACTATTCTCCAGTTCTTTAAATATCGTGAATATGTGATTGTCATCCAAACTAGGGATACCATATTAAGAATAAATAGAGCAGTCAAAGCATCTCCAAAGCTCGCACAATGTCATTCAGCTTGTATCTAGCCAGGGGATTCCATGTCCATCAGTGATGGGCAGATGCACTTTCTCAGCATGGAACACTGTGGGAATTTACTTCTTCTGTTCTTGATACCAAATACAAGTATCTATGAATGGAAGATAGAAATACAATCTATCTTTTCCATCCATCTCTCTCTCCCTTACCTGCCTCTCTCTCCATTTCCCCCCTCCATTCTCCCTTTCTTCTTTCTCACTCTCCTTCCCTTTCTGTCTCTGTCTCTTTGTATGTCTGTGCATGTGTGTCTATTTGTCTCTCTCTCCCTCTCTCTTGAGTTGTCTCTGTGTCTCTGCCTCTCTGTCTTACTCTGACTCTGTCTCTTTCTGTCTCTCCTCTTCTCTCTTCCTCCCCCTTTTCCTCCTGAGATAGGAGCACATACTGATTACTACGGACTTTGTTGTCAGCTAAAGTCTATCTTCTCGGCACACAATCCCTTCCATGTACATATGCTGTACCCAAATGCAGGCCTTGACATGAACTCTGGGTATCTTTTCTTCTGGGGTCCCAATCATGAAGACCACTGTGGACTCTGATACATATACTCCCAGTTGAAGACAGAGGCTCACCTTGCTGGACAGTAGAGGTGTCTGTCTGGAAGAGGGGCTTGCCCTGGGAGAAAGCTGCAGGTATGGTTTGAATGAAAGTACTCTCCTCTGAATGTATGCCCATGCTTCAGGAAACTCAGCTTGCCAATGCGATCGAGGCTTAGACCAGATCCCTAGCCAGCATCTTATGATTCCAAGTCGTCTGAAAGCCCACTTGGTAGGACAATAATGTCTTCTTTGCAGCATGAGGAAAACTATCTAAGGCAAGGCCTGGGTTCTTTAACTTTCCAAACTGCCTGTAAAATAGAATAAAAATAATTATCAGAAAAACAGACTGAAAATGAGGAAACTTTTCTTCTTGTACTTTTTTACTTACTTTCTCGCATGTTACATCTCAACCACAATTCCACTCCTCCCAGCCCCTCCTTCCCACAATCCACTCCTCCTGTTTCCCTTAAGAAAAAGACAGGCTTCCCAGGGATATCAACCAAACATGGTATATCAACTTCCAATAAAACTACGCACCTCCCCTCATAATAAGGCTGAACGAGGCAACCCAATTAGGAGAAAAGGGTCTCAAAAGCAGGCAAAAGAGCCAGAGACAGCCTCACTCCCACTGTTAGGAGTCTCACAAGAAGACCAAGCTACACAACCGTAACATGTACTCAGAGGATCGTTGCGTCTGTCTCTGTGGGCCCCTATGATGTCAAATCAGTTAATGCTGTGGGTTTTCTTGTGTTCGTGACTCCTCTGTCTCCGACAATCCTTCCTCCTGATCTTCCACAGAATTCCCTGAGCTACACCTAATATTTGTCTGTGAGTCTCTGCCTCTGTTTCCATCCGTTGCTGGATGAAGCTCCTGTCTACAAGTATAGCAGAATTTCATTAGGAATCATTTCATTGGCTTGCTTGGTTGGTTGGTTGGTTGATTGATTGATTGATTGATTGATTGATTGTGTTTGGTTATACCCTATGTCTCTGGGCTATCCAGCCTCTGGTTCCTGGCCCTCTAGGCAGATTCAGAGGTGGGCTCCCTCTGGTGACTTGGGTCCCAAACTGAACCACTCATTGGTTGGCCATTCCCACAATTTCTACACCACCTTTACCCCAGCAAATCTTGCAAGCAGGAAAAACTGTATAGGTTGAAGGTTTTGTGGCTTGGTTGGTGTCCCATTTCCTCCATTAGAAGTCTTGCCTGGCTAGAGGACTAAAGGTTGGTTCACGCTCCATACCCCTCCTCCAATTACTAGAAGTTTTAGCTAGGGTCACCCTCATAGATTCCTGGAACTTTCCATTGCACTAGTTTTCTACCGCACCCCTAAAATGCCTCCCCCACAATTCAAGTTGTGTCTCCTAGTACTCTCTCCCTCCATCCTCCCCTAGCCCTGCTTGATCCCTTCTGTTCCCATCCCCACCTGCCTGCCCCCTGATTCACCCACAATATCTATTATTTTTCCCCTTCCCAGGGAGATTCATAGATTTCCCCGTTTGGGACCTCCTTATTGGTTAGCTTATTTGGGTCTGTGGGTTGTAGCATAGTTACCCTTTACTTTCAGCTAATGTCCACTTATAAGAAAGTACACACCATGTTTGTCTTTCTGGGTCTGGGTTACCTCACTCAGGATGATTTTTTTTTTCTAGTTCCATCCATTTACCAGCAAATGTCACGATGTTATTTCTTTTTAGCAGCTGAGTGGTACTCCATTGTGTATCTGTATTTTATCTGTATGCATCCGTGAGGAGCTGAGGAAGCTTTGAGTTGATGAGCATGTAGTAGATGAAGTCCTGAGTGGATGTATTGTTTCAGTGTGCCCAGCCAAATCAAGGACATGTGTTTGAAGCTCAGAGGGTGGGCAAAGCCTTCTCTGATTTGAATGCAAATGCTGACAATGTATGTAAGTACAAGTGTTTACAGATGATTGAGCAGTGTGCAAAATCTAACAATTGCAGCTTCCTCCGCCCAGATCCTTACAGCCTGGTCTTCCACAGACTTCCTACTATGACTAGTTAACTACCCTGCCCTGTAGGAGACTAGCTAACCCTTCTTCCTGTGCCGTACATAAAAGTCCGACTGAGGTTCCAGGGTGTTGTGTAGTTCTGCCATTCTGTCAGATTGTACACAGCCCAACTTCTTCCAGTCTTTTTGTACCTGTTTGTCTGTGTCTGTCCTTTCTCCCTTCTCTTGCAACCCTAGTCATGTTTCCAGCTCTCTGGCCATGCAGGATGCAGCATTAGTGCTTTGCCTGCATGTGTGTAAGTGCACTACCTGTGTGCCTGGTGCCCTCGGAGGCCAAGGAAGGCATTGACAATTGTGAGCCACCATGTGTGTACCACTAATTGAACCCCAGTCCTCTGAAAGAGCAGCAAGTACTTTCAACATCGGCATCATCTTTCCAGTCCGAGTAACAGTTTTATTTTTAGATTGACCAGGCAGAGCATCACTGTTAGATACATGCAGTCCAAGTGAACCATGGGAAATCAAGAACTATAAAACTGAGCATGTGATTTTGAAGGTTTATAAAGATTACATAAAATTGAAATTGTACTCATTTGTTGTTGTTTCAGTAGTCAAAAAAAGAAACCATGTGCATTTATCTAGTCTGCTAACTTTGTAATTCAGTAATAGGGAGCCTGGTGTACATGAACACTAATTTTAAACTCCACTTCCACAAAAATAGATAATAAGTAAATACAAATCAATATATTAGCTATAGGAGTGGCTTTGGAGTCAGGTAGTGAGTGAACAGAAACAAAAGCAAAACAGAAAGAGCTCAAACAACTGAGCAGCAGAAATCTTGATCTTGACTTTGAGGACTATGCCCGTGAGAACTGACACAAAGAAAGGAAGGTGGGAAGAAGGTGCTCCCAGCAGCTTGTGTAGGTGCTCCCAGCAGCTGTAGATGCTCCCAGCAGCTTGGGAAGGTGCTCCCAGCAGCTTGGGAAGATACTCCCAGCAGCTTGGGAAGGTGTTCCTGGAAGCTAGAGCATGGCATTCTTATGTGGTGGCAGAAAGCTTAGTGAAGCTGTCAGCTGGTGCAGTTGTGTAGAAAGTGCAGTGTATGCCTAGAGGAATGTGGTCGCCTCAGGAGACTTTCTAGCATTGAGGAAGGAACCAATTGGTCTCTTCCTGCTTTTAGTAAAATGTGAGAAGAGGGCAGGAAGTGATAGGAGGACTAGGGATGTGTGGCTCCGCCCTTCTGAAGCCAGAGGTGGGTGGATCGACTTCTGTGTAAACTTAATGAAGGCTCAACCTCAGAACATTAAATTTAGTAAATTGTTTTCAGCACCTTGATAGGCTAGGAAATTTTTCTACCAAAATTTTTGAATTACCCTCTACAAAATGAGGTTTCCCTAAATATTGTTTTAAGATTTAAAAAAATTTTTAATTAAAATTTTAGGCTGCTGTTTTGATGAGCCGGCCCCTAGGCTTACCTTCCGATGAGATGGCTCTGCTCACAGATTCGCCCGTTTATTTACTGATGTTTAATGTCCTGCTTTGTTATCTGTACTTCTTGTAAATAATGAGTGTTTACCTTGTGTACTGGGGAATGTATGTGTTAAGGTTTCATTCGTGATTTAAAATGTGATATATGTTTTATTATAACTATGTAAGTGGCTGAAGAGAAACAAATTTTGATGAGTATATAGAATGCAGTTCACGTCACTTATCATACATAAAGTCACCTCAAAGTCACTATCAAAACTTGTACTTTTATTTTTAAGAACAAAACTACACAAATTTGAAAGAATGGTATCAACAAATTTCCAGGTTCTCTCACTTTGATATTTTGCTAGTGTGTGTACGTGTATATGTATAAGAACCATGCATGTGGGCTTGCATATTTGTGTGCATGTATGTATATATGCATGTATATGCATGAGTGCATGTATGCATGTGCATATGCCATGCATGTGCGCCTATCTGAATATACTTGTTTGTGAATATATAAGTGTGTGCACACGTTTATGCCATGAGTGTGCACATAGGTGGAGGTATACATGCATGGAGGTATGTATCCATTTGCATATCACTGTGTTAGTGTATGTTGGATGTGTATGCATGTGTACATGTTATACATGTGCGCATGTGTGTGGATGTTGCTTGCATGTATGTGTTCCTATATGTGAGAATATTATTTCAGAGGAAGATATAACTATAGTGACCTTTTGCCCCTAGAGCCTCCATTCTGTGTTTTGTAAGCTCAAGAACAGTCACAGTAATCCAGGAAGCAAATCTTTGATTTAAAAAAAATTGAATATTGAAGAAATAGTGTTGTGTATAACAATATTAAATATATCTAATATTATCATCACCCTCCACCAGTTGTCCCAACACTCTCCTCCAAAGTAATATTTTTTTGAATCCAGGATTGTATGTTCATCCGTGTTAATCTGGACAACTGAGAGCTCAGGACACCTTGTGTGGGACTGTGCCTCTTGCGTGTTCCTTTGCACTCTCTCTGTGCCTTGTTCTCTCTGCTCTGGAGCCCCACCAACACACTGCACGGAACCTGCCTTGGTAATGAAAATATCCTAGAGGGCTCACCCTCCGCCTTAAGGACCCTCCTGGGGAAAAAGCCAGTTCCAAGTGGCAACCAGACATAGAAGCCTGCCCAGCAGTAACCGAGCTCATCACCCTCCCTTAGAGGATCCGAAGGAGATCCTGGAGCCTTGAACTTAGATTCTGGAGCAAAAATGACTTCTTGGGATAAACTCTTAGTAAGCTATTTCCTGCTCAATAAGGATAAAAAAGGATCCTGTTTAAAAGATTAAAAAGTAAATTAAAACAAGATAAGTCAAATAGAAACAAATGCACCTAATTGGATTTCAAATAAATAACAAAATCACCCTGGGGGGAAGAAAATACTCAAATTAAAAAAAAAAAAAATGAGTGAGTAAGTAAGTAAAGCCAGGCATGGTGGCACATACCGGAAACCCCAGTACTTGGGAGGCTCAGGCAAGAAGATCATGAATTTAAGGCCAGGATCCCTAGAGATAGCTCAGAGGATAAAACTGCCAAGCTTGACAAACTAAGTTTAATCCCTGTGGCCAACATGGTGGAAGAAGAGAACTAACTCCAGAAAGTTGTCCTCAGACCTCTACACACGCACTGTGGTACACAGACATACAAGATGAATCAGTTAATTAAAAATGTAATTTAAAACCTTTTTTTAAAAAAGAGTTTGAGTTAGCAGCAGCCAGGGAGATACACTATTAGACTCTAGCTCTAAAAGCAAACATGCAAATTAATTAAACCAAGGAGCCAGATGCAATATTCCATTAGACTGAAGCTTCACAACAGGGAGGCTGAGGGTGTAATGCAGTGACTGCATGCACTTAGCCTGCACAAAGAAGGCCTTGAACTGATAAATAAATAGGTAAATAAAACAAAACAGACTAAACAAATATTAAACCCTCGCCAGAACATTTATCATGGCTGTGTGCACTGCTGTCCTGAGGCTTTCCCACATTCCTGGGCCCCAGAACAGAACAGAGGGTGGTGTAAGAAACAGCCAGCTCAGGGGTGGTGTCAGAGAGAGCATGGGCCATCCAGGATAAACTTCTCACTTTTATCACAGAGGGATAGATGGGGAGGAGGAGTTTACCTCTTGATAAGACCTAGAAGCTACAGGCTTCCAGTGCCTAGGTCTATCTGGATGCCTTTGCACAGGAAAACCAGAGAAGGATGAAAGAGTTGTGAGTGCCTGTGCCAGGACACACAAAGAAGTAAATGCTCAAAATATATTGGGAGTGGGGCCGGAGAGATGGCTCAGTGATTAAGAGAGCTAGTTGATACCCAGTACCCACAACACCATGTAATTCCAGCTCCAGAGAATCCAATGCCTCTTGTGCACATGTGGACCCACTCTCACACACACATACACGTTTAAAAATAATAAGTCTTTTTAATTTTTTTTTTGAAGTTGAGGATTGAGGACAGGAATGACTGGCGAATGCCAAAGAGTATATTCCTAAAAATAACCTCAAGCAACTGAAGTGACAATGTCAGTGTTAGGTTCTAATCCTTCAGATAAATTAGGATTCATGAGCTCATACACACCCAACCTAATTACTTTACGTCTTAGAAAAGGTGCTGTCATTAATAAAATAACCTAAAGATGCTAGGAAGGACAAGTCCCTACAAAAGGTAGGGTACTTCAGGTAGAAGACTGTGTCCTAAACTGTGAGGAACAGCCAGAGTTTTTCTTTCCCAGTGGGTTCCATGTGGAACACGACGAAGGACCACAGTGCATAACCTGAAAACCAGGGCTCACACCACAGGCTGCCCTGCCTCATTTCTGGCACACAGGGTACCAGGGTCCATTGCCTGGGAACAAGAAAGAAGCAAGCCCGGAGTATGCTGTCTCTGCTCACCATGTCGGTCAGTTTTCTACAGCTGACTGGTCAGTTACCAATGAGGGAATATGAAGAAGACAGATAATCCTAGTGCAAGTTTGTAGAACCCTCTGCTTGAGGCCAACACAGGATGGCATCCCCAAGAGCTCATGGTCTTCTGGGCTCACTAGCAGTTGGCAGTATGTATTCCTTGTGGTTATAGGACTGAAGCCTCCAACCAGGGTCTTCCATGGAGGTCTTCACTCCTACTAGAAGCTCTTGGCTCCTGGCTACATGGCTCTCCGTGTGGTTGCACCAGTCACTCCTGACCAGCACCAGAGTATGTCCAAATGTTTCACTCTCTGTCACTGGGAACATGTGAGTAGGTCAGACCTGCTCAGATAATCTGCCAATGATGACCTCAAGGTTAGACAACTGGGAGGTGACTCACAGGAGTTCACAATCCTCCCCCCAGTCAGGGGAAGGTCAGACACCTGTGTGCACTGGGAAGCTACAATGTTGCAGCCACTGAATGATTCTGCTACTACCACCTGGATGACAGGAGGAATTCAGTCCTGCTGTGGATAACCCCAGTGTAGACAATCAGAGTTGCCCATACCCTAAAACTTAAATCTGTTGCTTAAACTGTGTTTAAAAAAAAATTGAAAACAGCAACAGGATTTTCGGCCATTTGTCTCAAGAATATAATTAAAAGCCGCACACTGATATATACACAAAATAATGAACAATGCCTGCAGTGTCAATCATAAAAATTCAAAACCAACAAAACACATAACATTTAGGGAACTGGGGGAGTCGGTTACAGAGCGCCACGCACCACTTGTAATGTTAGACCTGTATTTGTTTACACAGAAAGGCATCCTACAGACCTAGTCAAACAGAAAAGTGGCAATGCTATAGAGTAGCCCCCTTTATTTTATTTATATTATAAATAGGTATACCTGTGCATTTAAAATGCCAAAGATGCACACATCAAACTGTCACTGGTTTAGATCTCTCTGGGCTAGGATTACAGAGGTGCCTTCACCAGAGTGCTTTAATTACTTTCAACATGTAATTATCTTTTAATAAGCCATAAAATATTATGTTCCTTATGCCTTGAGAAAGAACAGGGAATAGCCCAGAGTATAGCCCATCAGTTGAGTGCCTTCCAATCATGCTTTAGGCTCTAGGCTCAATCCGAACAGTTGGAAAGAAAAGAGTAGGGGACCTCAGAGGAAGACATTTTCTCTTTCTGTCATTAAAATGGCAAAGCAATCTTTTTTCTCTCCATCTTCAACTTTTCACAGCAAGAGAAAAAATTTTTTCCCACTACCTGTCTAATAACACTAAATTGAATGTCTTTTCGGAAAAGAAATTTTAAGTTGCTTGCTGATGAATGACAGGTCCTGAAACCCATAAAATACACAGAGCTTTGGGACACGTGGAATCAGGCGAAATAAAGCCAGAGAGCGTAATATGCATTTCTAGAACAATACGGCAATAACCGCAGGCTAAAGCACCGTCGTTCACGTACCACAAATGTATTACTTGCATATTAGTTTCTGATTCATTTACTTTCAAAATTTGCTTATTCCTTCTGTTAAAACATTGCACAAACCATCAGCCAGTTCATCTTAAAGAAAATGCACACTGGCTCTTGTGTCAGACTGATTTCTCTGTATGTCACTGCGGTTAAGTTATTCTACAGCTAATACTCTGAAATAATAACAGATTTCAGCCTTGCTAGAGTATTAGCTTCCAACATGTGGCTGTCTTTGCATGTTAAGAATTAATACAGACACCAGGAGCCTCTCGTTTGTTTGCCTCCCAAGTTCTCACACACAGGCTTATGTGCCTGTCAATCAGCTGTATTTCATCCAAATAATTCCACATCGTAGTCATATTTTAGAGAGGCCAACTTGAAAAAGAAAGGATGTTCTCTGTGGCTGCTGTAAGCAACAGGAAGTGAAAATTCAGGCAAGCAGTGGGGTCCTTCAGGGAGCTCCTCCCAGGAAACCCCGACATTGCTGCTGCTACCTGACCAGGAACTCATTCACTGAATGTCATTGTGGAAACCACTTCTTCCAGGAAAACCTGGGGCTACTCTTGACATCACCAAGATGGTGAAGTACTTTCTTGGAACTGCAGTAGTCCACAGGCCATCCCTGACAATGGTGTATGCCATTTAGCCAAGTTATAAAGTAACAACAGTCCCCAGGCATCACCTGTGCCACCCAGATGTGTGTGCTCTGGGCTCGTCTCTACTCAGTGTGAGTGTAAAGAGTCAGTGTCCCAGCTCACATCTGGTGTCATGCACAGTGCCTTCTGAGAAGTTCTCTCTCTGTCTCTCTCTCTCTCTCTCTCTCTCTCTCTCTCTGTGTGTGTGTGGGGGGGGGGAGTTGACATCAGGTATATTGAATCAGTTGTCCCTGAACCCAGAGCCTGTTTGGCCGGCTGGCCTACAAGCTCTGTTTCTAGCTCCCAGTCCTGGGATTATAGGTTTCATGCCACCATGCCCAGCTAATGTGGGTGCTGGAGATCTGAATTCAGGTCTTCATTTTCACTTTGCCAACTGATCTATGTCCCCAGCCCCTCTGCCTGGTACTGCTGGGTACCATGTCCCATTTTACAAGTCTGTGTGTCTATGCCTGAAACAAGCACCAGTTTCAGCTGAAATCTCTTGAGTTCAGGGCTGAAAATGGCTTAGTCTGCACAAAAGAGCCAGGTAATTCAGAAATGCTGTTCACTCCCAGAACATATGGCCTTTATACATGAACCCTCCTCGCAAAAAGTCACGCCTTGGTATCGGACTAATGAACTTCCAGCTAGTTTGAGAAATCATTTGGAAGCTAGCAAATCTCCTAAGGTCTCCAGCAGACTTTCGACCTGAAGCCTGTCTGGATCAGCCAATGACCTCAGTAGGAGAACTTAAGACCTACAGATCACATTCCTCAGCTTATAATTGCCTACACGGGTATGTCAGTGACTATGAAGCCACTAAAGAGAAGGAGTCTTCAGCCCCCACATGAAAATGAGAACGACAGACATATGAAGCCCGTGACCATAAACATCTCGGTTTCCTCGACTAGAACAGTCTGAGGCAGCCCCCAGCAGGGTGTGAATTTCCTTGGCTGCTACATTTTGAACTTTCCTCTCTGGCCAATACGTATGACTCCCATCAAAAACAGTGTTCTCATGAGACCTTTTAGCATACAGAAGAGACACTCTTGCCTGGCTTGGGGCATGGCGGGTGAGATTTTAAAATGAAATTTTAAAAACTTGGTCCCTGGTAGGGAATTGCTATCAGACACCCACTTGGCAAAAAGCAGTTTCTTTGGGTGTGTCTGGGAGCTGCCGCAGTGTGAGGGTCTAAATACACAAATGATGAGTTAACATCACACTTCAAGAGGGACTGTGGGTTAGCTTAGTAGTATGTATATACACGCCTCACGGGTGAGTTAAATCTGCGGCATTACATCAGCTTTCTGAGAAAACACCTTGGTACAGATATGCAGACACAGCACACTTCTGGAAAGTCTGAGACTGGCCATCAGTGATATGAGAGAGCAGCATTTGAGCAGAGGACCCATGAGCTCGGAGTGAACAGACAAAACGGGTCTCAGGTCACACGCTGTCAACTCAGCTCTGGGCATGCTCACTCTTACTGTCTCTTAGGATTTCTGTTCTGTGTGCTGTGTCCCACATGCTTAGCTCTTCAGTATCACTTACAGAGTTCCTGTTTTCAAATAAGCTCATCTCCTTCAAGTTCAGGGCTGTGTCTTATATCACAAGGACTCCTCAGATCTTACAGCAGCCAGGCCTGCTCTTGCCTCATCTAAATGTAAATTCCCTCTTGTATCCCATGGTCAAAGGATCCCCACCTGAGCTTAACCCTGAGAGTTCTTCGTCCACAACACACACACACACACACACACACACACACACACACACACACACACACGATCCTGTTGTTCTTTTGAGAACATTCAGAGAAATGGCTTACTAGTGCTGATAAAAGCTCTCCTTGTAGCACTATAATAAGACTGGCTGTTGTGGGACAGTGGCAAGATGGGCAGGAAGCAGAAAGCAGTCAGCCTTTCTCTTCTGCAGACGTCTGTAGCTCTAAGTGCTGGTTCAGGCAACAAGGCCAGGGGCTGAGGGCTGTAGGAGGGAGTCCATTCGAAGGCTATGAAGAGACTTTGGAACTCTGTAAGACTTGCTGGTTCACCGCTTAGAAGATCACTTTCAGAATGCATGGCTGACCAGCCGTGGGCAAACCCATGGGCTTTATATTATTGGTATGTGTGAAAGTGCTAAGCAAAGGCTTTTAATCCCGCAGCTCTTCTGAGAAACTTATAAATAAGAACTCTCCTAAGGGTTTAGAAATTGGAACTTTCTAGGTACTTTTCTAGTACAGTGTTTATTGGGATAAAATTTTGGGAACAACTTAGTGTCCATTATCAGGAGTTAAGAAATTTTAAAAGCCAGGGATGGTGACACACACCTTTAATCCCAGCACTTGGGAAGCAGAGACAGGTAGATCTCTTTGAGTTCAAGGCCAGCCCAAACTGCAAAGGGATTTCCAGGATAATCAGGGATACATAGAGAAACCTCACCTCAAAAAGAGAAAATCATCAATTAATTACAACTAAAAAAAAAAAAGGAAAGAAATGTTATGATGCATTGAGGGGAGGGAAGGGAGAAAGAGGGATAAGAAGAAGGTATAAGCCACACAAAGATCTTCACAATGTATCGATAAATGAAAGAAAGCATCTGAGGACTGGGCACAGCTCAGAGGTGTGTGAGCAAGGGTTTAGGGTCAACACCGAGAGAGGGGGAGGGAGGAAGAGAGAGAGAGAGAGAGAGAGAGAGAGAGAGAGAGAGAGGAAAGAATTAAGAAAGAAGGAAGGAGAGGGAAGGAAGGGTATCATACAACATGTGTACAGTATAATTTTATCATAGATAATATACTATGTATTCAATGTATATGAACATGTATACATTATATATGTTTAATTATAAGTCCAATGTTACTTGTGTGGGATTTTACACAAAGAAAGTTATCTGTTGCATGTAGTTTGTTTTTTGTTGTTGTTGGGTTTTTTTTTTTTTTTTGTTTTGGTTTTGGTTTTGGTTTTGGTTTTGGTTTTGGTTTTGGTTTTGGTTTTGGTTTTGGTTTTGGTTTTGGTTTTTTCGAAACAGGGTTTCTCTGTGTAGTCCTGGCTGTCCTGGAACTCACTCTGTAGACCAGGCTGGCCTTGAACTCAGAAATCTGCCTGCCTCTGCCTCCCAAGTGCTGGGATTAAAGGTGTGCGTGACCACCGCCCGGCCGCATGTAGTTTTAAAAACACTCTTTCTGGAGGAAGGAAGACCAAAGTGTGGGTGCTTTGGTTCTTTTCAGAAGGAGTATCAAAATACTCAACCAGAACTCCCAGGGTCTAAGCCTCCAGCCTGAGAACACAAAGGGAGGGATTTAAGTCTCTGTTTAATATTCTCAAGAGAGATGCAAATCCTAATTTCCCTCAACAATTAATTGACAAAAGAGGAGTAATTTTCAAAAAGTAGAAGAAGCTATCATTAATCGATATATTATATAGATTGATTAATTGTTGGCTGTTTTATAATAGTCCTTTGATAAAAGAGATTATTAATAAAGATTTATATTTCTTTAAAAAAAAAAAAAAAACACTCTTTCGCCTTGCCCAGCACCTCGGCCTCACTAACAACCCCTTCCGGCTCCCTTTTGTTTCCACTAGGCTTAGCTCCCAGATCGATAGCAACCAGCCCTAACCCTTCTTCCTTTTGAATCTGCGAATAAAAGACACACAGACAGCTTTGTTACCTTCACTTGCCTGCTAGGCACAATTGCTGGGTGCAAATATCTCCTGCCTGGAAATGCATGCCCTTACCAATTTATTATCATCTCTCCCTCCACCGTAAACTTCGTGGCTTGTATCAGCTAGCCCCTGCCAACACTGGCTCTAGCAGAACTGTAACTAGCTGTAACTAAACTAACCAGACGTCCCTCCAGTCCCAGCACACCATCTCTAAGAGAACAGCAAAGATCCTGCCATAAAGCTGTACTTCTTCTACTCTTTGGAAAAAATCCAGGCCTCTCCATGACATCAGGACACTGCACGCACCAGGCACCATGTTCTTCTTGTCCACAGAACCTACAATCACTGAAGACATTACAAGATGAAGCATCTGGCTCCTCCTTCCTCTCCTCCCGTTCCCCTTCCTTCTCCTTCTTCCTTTTCTTCTGAACCCACTCCTCTGTTGCTGCCCTCTTTCTTCATTGTCTTGCAGACAGGAACTCACTTGCAGCTCATGCTGGTCTTGAACTTGTGCTAAGTCTTCCACCTCTTGGGATTACAGAAGTGC
Source organism: Rhabdomys pumilio (assembly GCA_030674055.1). Classification (NCBI taxonomy): domain Eukaryota; kingdom Metazoa; phylum Chordata; class Mammalia; order Rodentia; family Muridae; genus Rhabdomys; species Rhabdomys pumilio. Next base: position 209,041,074 of record JANHMN010000002.1, on the reverse strand, counting down.
TGCATCGGGTCCTAGACTACTTCTCTAAAAGTTTCTAGGGGTTTTTTAGTATATACTTGGACAGATACAATAACTCTAAATTCAATTTGAAACATTGGCACCGCCAAATTTCATTTCTTTAGCAATTAGTGATGTGTTTATTAAAAGATAAAGCTAAAGAGAATATGTCCTGTGGGTGTGTGGAGAGGTATGGGGGAAGGAGATGTCTCAGCGGGCCCATGCAGAGGCATCTCTTTCCCCTGAGGGACCAGTCACATACCAGTATAGTATAGAATAGAGTTTATTCAGGGCATGGAGAGGAGAGTTAAAAGGGTAGTAGAGGCAGAGAGATGCAGAGAGAAAGAGAGAGAGAGAGAGAGAGAGAGAGAGAGAGAGAGAGAGAGAGAAAGTAGAGGAGTAGAAGCCAGCCATGACCGCGTGGAGAGAGGGGGAAGGGAAGGGAGAAGGGGTGAGGGGACAGGGAGAAGCAAGAGGCAAGAAAGAGAAGAGGGGGCAAGCAGCCCCTTTTATAGTGGGCCAGGACTACCTGGCTGTTGCCAGGTAACTGTGGGGGTGGGGTTTAGACAGAATGCTAACACTTTGAGTTTTGTATATATATAAAACAGTCTTAAGTTAAGCCTGACAGTCGTAAGTTCAACTTCTGGAACCCACATAAGGAAAGAATGAGTTCAGAAAGTGGTTCTCTAACTCCCACATGTACACCACAGTACGCATGCACACATGAACACACATGCTAAGTAATATAATAAAAATAAATATTTAAAAAGATATTATCAAACTGGAATAAAGCGAACATTCAATCCTAAATTCCTCTATAGTAATTATCTGTGGTGTTTCAAAATATTAATTGTTTATGTGCATGTGTCTATGAAAGCATATACCATGTGCATTGGTAACCATAAACACCAGCTAATGTTGTTGTATTTATGGGTTGCCCAATGTGGGTGCTAGGAACTAAACTCAGGTCCTCTGGAAAAGTAGCAAGCTCTCATAGCTACTAAACCATCTTTTTAGCCCCTTATTTGTGGTCCTGATTGACAAAAGAAAAACTTTTCAAGATGCTGAACATTTAAAACTAGTTTATATACTCATAAGCTTCAGGAAAATGTGAGGATGATAGTTAATTTTTACTTATTAATGTTTTGTTTTTGAGATGGGATATCCTTAAGTTGCCCAGGCTAGTCATAATTTGGAGTCCTCCCATTTCAATCTCATTGAGTAACTGGGATTCCCAGTTACTGACAATAAATAGATTTTAAAAGAGGATTCAAATTAGGCACAGATGCCTGCAATCAAGCTTAAGACTTACGAGGCAGAGACAGGAAGATCAGAAGTTCAAGGCCAACCTCTCTTGAGACCAATCTGCAAAAGGAATGGGCAGAGAAGGAACGGAGAGGTGAAGAAAGAAAAGGGGAGCTGGGTAGAAAAGAAGGAAGAAAGAAGAAAAGAAAGAAAAACAGAAATGAGGAAAGAAAAGAAGGGTGCTGGGAATACAGCTCCGATGGTGGTGCACTTGCCTAGCATGCACAAGGCCCCGGGAAGCAGAAGGATGCTGTCCTTCAAGCAGCCCCCAAACAAGCTTCCTTTCCTTCTAACCTCACCTGAAGGAGCAACTATTCTCTTCCTGCTCATACTTATTAAAAATAAGCACTCAAAAATTATTAGTTACTCTACCCTAGCGCCCCCCCCCCCAAAAAAAAACACCTAACAGGAAAAAGGGAAGGTAAATACATTTCAAGTATGATGGGCATCTTCAAAAGCTCAAGATAGAGTCATCTAGCACCATCCTTCTTTGTATAAGTAAAACAGACTTTCCTGTTCAGTTAAGGACCAGAACATGTGTCTATCAGTGATAGATGCTGCATTCACAAAACCCAGTAGCCTTCTTGTCCCCTTCAGCACACCATATGTAACCACTTCTGGGAGTCCAAGTACAAGAATCCTAGATAATAGTGTATGTCATGCTCTTGTTGTACGTAGGACTCATCTGTTCTCGGCCACAAGGGCCTGTGGGAAGTCAGTGACTGTCACAAGACTGCTTTCATGTGAAAACCATGGCCCTGCACCCAAATGACCTCTTGATTCCACAGACTTGGGCCAAGAGAAGAGGTGTGCTCAACATCTGGCTGCAAACAACGCCAGGGCTCTGACAATAAAGTGGTATTTCCCCCAGGATGGAAACACGTGCTCTGGAGAATAAACAAACCTCTGAATGCTATCTGTAACAGCTCCATCTGCTGGTTCCCAGATAATGTTACAGATCTGACAGGTGGCCATCGATCATATTGATCCAATAATAAACACTGCATTATAATGGAAGTTCTGTCGTTTTTCTTCTCAATTCAGCCAGAACTGTGCCTGGGCCAGACACCAGCCAGCATACACAAACAGTGACTGGGGATGCCAAAATAGAAAAGAAGGGCTGCCTTGGGGGATGGTCTAGATAAATAGAGAACTCTCCAGAATAAATGGTACCACAAAGGGACAGTGAGGCCTCTTCTGTACCTCTTTGTGGCATTAGACAATAGTCTTTCCTCTTCTGTCCCTCAGGTTTTCCTCCCACAAGATGAGAGTAATGACACTTGTAACTCTGGTCCAAGTGATGCTAAGAGGATTACTGTAATGAGCCCTTGCTTGGTATGCTATGAGCTCCTGAAAGCCACCAGCCTATGAAGACGAAGACAGAAGCGCTGTAATTACAGCTCAATAGTCAACTGGAAGTTATTAGTAAACCTAAAATCTTCCATTAATTCAGTGAGAATTATGTAGCTATCAGAGACATGCAGTTCTGTGGTAAAGTATCAACCAGGGAGTGCCAAAGAGAAGAGATGTTGAGCACAGTGCGGGCCCAGCTCTAGCAGGCCAGGTTCACAGCTGCTTCCTCAGAGGGAAGCACAGTACCTGGCAACTTTGCTGTTTTCTCCAAGCTACACATGTACCCATCTTCCTAATGGAATTTGTCTAACTCCCGCTTTCTGTCAGTTTAACTAATACCCACAAAAAATGATCTAATAGAGAGGAAAGTTTTAGAAATCTCCAGCTGTGGTCACACAGATGGACCCATTGCTTGGCAGGGTGCTGGATGGCCATGTTGGAAACAGAGGCCAACCGCTCACCTGGTGTCTGTGAAGTAAACAGAAGCAAAACGGAAGAAGAAGAAGGGGCTGTGTCCCCACAATCCCCTTCCAGGGCACACTCAAATGGCCTGAAGACCTCTCTGTAGGCCTCGCCTCTTTTCTTCTCTCTCATTTGATCTTGTTATTTTGCTCAGCACATAAAATGAGTTTTGTCGTAATATCTTAATATATATATTATATTGTTATATATAATATATATATTATTATATATAATAATATAAGATATATATATGGTTACACTCTGTTCTTATTGTTCCCCTCTTCCCTCACTCCCCCACCCCTCCCCATCTCCTCAGTCCCCTTCTCCGTCCCAAGCAATCCCCCTGTTTTCATGACACACATATTCCATAACCACTGTTATCCCTTACGTCTCCCTTCAAATGCTTTCTTCCCCTCTTGAAGTTCCATGTTTAACTGTCAGGGGGTGGGGAACACAAGTCAACATCAGGCGTCTTCACATATGAAAAAAAAATAAGTGATTTTTTTTTTTTTTTTTTTTTTGCTGAACTTGGCCTATCTGATTGACATGATTTCTAGTTGCAGCCATTTTTTTTCAAATGTTAAAACTTCACTCTTCTCTACAAATGAATGAAAGTCTGTTGTATACACATAACACATTGTCTTTATCCATCCAGCTCTTGTTGGGAATCTAGGCTTCAGCTCCTAGTTTTGCTATTATGACCAGTAAGCTATAAGCATATTTTGTAAGTGTCTCTGTGGTATACTGATGTCAAATACTTAGGGTACACTCCAGGAGTGTAGTTCCTATTAGTATTAGTTAAAAAAACTCAGAAGAGGAACCACCGTACTGATTCCTGTACTGCATATACTACTACCTAAGAGATTCAAATCTCTATGGTGCCACTACAGGGGACCAACACCTGAACATTTGGGGACAATGAAGATCCAACACAGGCCAAGCATGTAATCCCAGCACTTGGGAAGCTGAGATAAGATGGCGAATTCAAGGCTACCCTAGACTACATACTGAGATGCTGTCTCAAAAAGACACAACTTAAAAAAAAAAAATCCAAATCAAAGGTTCTCAATCTGTGAGTCATGACCACTTTGGGGTAGCATAATTTTGTGTTTGGGGCAGGTCACCACAACATAAGATATTAAAGCATCACAGCATTAGGAAGGTTGAGAATCACTGATCCAAACAATAGTAAGAATACTGTCTTAGGGTTTCCGTTGCTGAGGAGAGACACCATGACCAAGGCAACTCTTATAAAGGACAACATTTAATTGGGGCTGACTTACAGGTTCAAAGGTTCAGTCCATTATTATCGTGGCAGGAAGCACAGCATTGTCCAGGCAGACTTGGTGCTGGAGAAGGAGCCAGGAAGAAGTCTTCTTCTGATCTGAAAGCAGTCAGGAAAAAGACCAGGCATCGAGGAGGAGGAGGTCTCAAAGTCCACCCCCACACACTCTCTCAGACAAGGACACACCTACTCCAACAAGGCTACACTTCCTAATAATGCCACTCCCTGGGCCAAGCATATTCAAACCACCACAATTACTATTCAAATTCTTTCATCCACTTGAAAGTTGCAGCTTTCTAAATGCATCTAAAATACTGCACAGCAAAACCCAAAGCCAAGGCCAGCACTGACATTGGACTAAATATGGCATTGGGTCTTTGGGCCCTCCATGATCTTTAAGATTCTTATCCCATCCAAAGCACTGATCTTTCGGATGCAACCTTATTTGGAGATGTTTACAGAGGTAAACAAGTAGACAGGCAGTTGCTGGGATGTTACCAAAAGATGATAAACACTTTCACTCTTAAAAGCAGAAGGGCTAGGTTGAAGTTTAGAGCACCTGGCTAGCATGCACAAGGCCCTGGAATTAATCGCCAGCACCTTAATTTCAGGGTCTGAGGATGGAGACGGTACAATAAGCACAAGTGGAAGATCCACGGGGAGAGCACAGTCATCTCTAAGGATGGAATCCTGAAGCAGACTCTTCCCTTCTCACATTCAGAAGAACCAACTTGCTAGCATGTGAGTTTAGGGCTTTGGGCTTTTGAACTCTACATGTTACTCAGTTCTAGCAAACTCATGCGCCAAGTAAACACAGAGCCTAAATAAAAATAACTTCTGAAACTAATGACTGGGTTCTTTTTTCAAGAAACAAGACCAAAGACACTGTAGTCCCTCTATGTCAGGGCAAATGACCTGTTTCTTCTTATGCAAAGTCCTTACCATACAAACACTCCATAGATGATGCCGGAAGTGTGGCTCAGTGGTAGATCACACACACACACACACACACACACACACACACACACACACACACACGGCTGCTGTATCAACACCCAGCCCTGCAATAAAGAAAACAGCCGAAACAATTTAAAGTCTTAAACTCAACAAGAATTACAAATTTTCTGATGATCTCTCAATTGAAAAGAGACGGGAATGACGGAAGAAACCTTTTCTTCATCTCCAAGCCCTTTATCAAATTCACCTCCATGACTTCCCATTGAAATTGAAAACTGTCAAAGAATCACTGAGACTTATGATGAGGGTTTTTTTTTTTTCCCCAACAGCAGCATCTGCACCAGCTACAACTTGTCAACCATGATCTAGATGACAATTTTCTGATTGGTCCCAAATGTAATTTTTTTTTCTTCTTCTGATGCTATAATTGCTCAGACCTTATCATTTCCTTTATTGTGATATCAGCCATGATATCCCCCCCCACCGAAACACACACACCCAAACAATATCACTCAAAGAGCTAAACTCACTAGGGTCAGATAAATATAACTTCACCAAGAAAACCCTAGGGGGCTCAAAAACTAACTTGTAACTCAGCCAACGGATTGCCCATCACTATGGGAAGCTCTCTGGATGAAGTACAAGGAAGTTAAATTTCCTATCTTCATCCTCTCACCCCTAACACATAAAAGGACCAGGGATGTAAACAGATGATTATTACAGGAAATACCAATCACACTTGATCTCTATGCCTTTGTATTTTACTTCCAATGATACAAAGGTGGCCAGATGCTTTCTAAGGAAACACAGACTGCTTCTTTCTCTCTGATTTGTAAATTCCAAGCAATATGGCTTCCCTTGGTAAGGTCTCCCTTGGTGGGGAACACTCCACAGGCCCCACCCACCTCCATTTTCCTTCACCCCCACTGCCACAAGAAGAAATGACAGAGGAGTGAGCAGGGCATTGTCTATGATTCATGGAGTGAGGAAGGTAAACAGTGAACCTGAGGCAACTATGTTGTTGTAAGAAGCAACACCCAACCTCTAGGCTAGCCTGAGCTTAGAACACCTAACTCTGGGACTCCGCACCACTCCTGCCCTGTGATCTCTCTATTAGAGAACTATGTCATCCAGACAGAAACTTCTGACCAGAAACCAAAGATTAAGACTGATCTTTAGTATTCAAATATTAAATATGCAATACTTCCAGGGCTGGGGGGAGGGTGTAGCTCAAAGGTATAGCATTGCTGAGCATGCACGTGACTTTCAGTTGCAATAATCCTGTAAGCCAGAGGCGCTAAAAATTATGTGACTGCCCATTTTAAAGATCAAATCTTCTACTACATTTTACTAGAAGACAATAAAGTGTCTCATGGAACAGGACTTTCTTTAGACCTGAGCGTTGGCAGCTGAGACAGTGTCCCTCACTGCCATCAAAAGGATGGATTGAAGAAAAACACTTTGGGTTCTCCAAAGTCAATGACAGAAGCGGGTGGAATAAAAGTAGTTGGCAAAGAAATAATGTAATGCATTTTAAAAGAATAAAGACGTTAACAAAGCTTTCAGGGCTGGAATATAGTCAGTGCCATAAACCTATTATATAGCCTAGGATATCAAGGCCCTAGGATCAATACCTAGTACCAATTAAAAACAAAAACTCAAATACAGGGACCTAATGTAGCTCTGTGGTAGATGTGGTAGATGGTTCGATGCCCAGCACCAGGAAAAGCTCCAATACAGTACACAACCCTGGAATAAGTCCTAGATCTGGGGTGGGGGAAAAAAGAAACTGGACGGTTATAAAAGTAGATTTTGTTTTCAGTAAAACTTTAAGCGCTGTAAGTAAGGAATGACTATCAGACAGTATTATATTATGGCATTGATATTATTGATATTCTGGAGTGTGGTACTGCTACTGTGGTTCTCTTGAAGAAGATCCATTCTTGGGAAATACATGCTGCGATAGCCGGTGGGGAATGCATCAGGATGCCTGAAATCCCAATGCTGAATCGTTCTGCAAAGATAAAGTGCATTTAGGATAGTAAATGTATACAGCAAAACATTAATAGAGATTGACTCCAGGGAGTGGGGAGTGGATGGGTATGCATCCTGCTAGACTTTCAACTTCCTGAAAGCATTTGAAATACGTCGACTAGGGGGCACTGAGGCAGGAGGATTATAACTCAGGGACCATCCTGGGCCACATTATGAAACTTTGCTTCAAAACTAGTTAGAGTAAAGGTGGAGACATGGGAAAGTATGCTCAGAATCTCTTGTTCTCCCCCCAATTTTATTTCCACCCCTCCTATTTCCTAGCCCAGATGAAGAAAAAGAGATGTTGGTCTTTTAAGCATCTTCATTGAGACAAAATTTATGAAGCACACAATCTATGTTGTGTGTGCAGTTTTGGTCAGCTGTGGTACATTTGCAGCATTACCACTAGGAATATTTCATTCCACCCACAAATCTCCATACCCTGCAGCCTTTGTTCCCATTAGCGCTCACCACTAACCTAGCTCCGTTCCCAAAGGCACTGGATTTTTACCTTTTGAAGACTTGGCCCATGCTGCCAACTCTTTCACAAAACAACCGTATTTGTGCTCCGTTTGCTTCCTATGGTTCTGTGTAGGAAATAAGGGAGAGCTGGGACCCTGCTTGACCTCTGGAGCCTGGGAGCCTCCTAAGAATGATTTCTGCCTTCTGCTTCCTAAGTCTGCTAAGGGATCTGTAGGAGGAAAAGATGCAGGTAGGCCCTCAGAGAACTCCAGTGTGTTTTGAATTGAGCTAAAATACCTTTGGACATTAAAAAAAAAGACAATCGTGCAGCTAAATGCTAAGTGTGATGGTGTGATTGCAACAGGAAGTGCAACGCCATCCTGGGCTACATTGGACAGACCATGTCTCAAGAAGAAACAAAATCCACAGACCTAACCAGCCAGCCAAACAGTATAAAACCATGATTATGGTTCTCTCGGTAAGAAATGTTTGCTTCTCCCAGGCACTGAGTTGCTACATAGCCAGTCTCACCAAGGATGGATGCCTTGTGTAAGCAACGTGAATGGTGTCCAGAGAGGCTCTCATGGAGGTGAGATCTGAGAAAGACTCTTGAGACAGGCCGGTTTGCACCCACTTAAAACAGGAGTCAGGAGGTACAGCAGATGTACCTGCAAGGGTCAAGGATGCACAACTGCTGAATGTTTACTTGGAAATGCTGAGAACTGCTCCCTCCCAGAGAAGAACCCTATGTGTTCTCAGAACTGATACTTTAGGGAACTTTGTGGGAAAGACCTTCTCCAGTACGAAGATGCTGTGACGTTCAAGTCCTTGGATCAGACTGGGACATTTCCAAAATAATAACAGCATTAGAAAGCTTGGGGCTTTGCCAAGGTAGTGGTCCGTGCCTTTAACCTCAGCTCTCAGGAAGCAGAGGCAGGAGGTTTTCTACAAACTGAGGCTAGCCTAATCTACAGAGTAAGTTCTGGGACGGCCATGGCTACACTGAGAAACCCTGTCTCAGGGATATAGGGGTGAGAGGGGGGAGGGGGATCAGAACTTGGTGAATTCTGTGTTGTAGGTCTGGAGTGCTTAATGAGGCCAGATTTTGCAATGGGTTTCTGAAGAAGCACAGGACCCTTACGAGGATGCAATGAAGCAGTTGTGTTTCATCTGCAGCTTGCCCCTCACTGCATCTTTTTTTGTAGCAAATTCTTATTAACAATTACAAGGGTGATGCTTTGGTGCATTCTAAGTGGGGTTTGCCACTATGGGGATAAGATGAAGCCTGCCTGGAAAACTTGCTGCTTTGTGTCTCTCAGCCTGACTTCTTCACTGAGCCCAACAAATAGCAAGTTTCTAAGTTCTCTTGTACATCTCAGAACTCAGCCTCACAGATGTCTGTGATACCAGTGGGAGAGTCTCATCAGAGGGCACATCCATCCCCACAAGGCAGCTAATGGAAAGGCCTGCCATCAACTCCTTTTGTCTAATGTTGAACATGCAGCAGGCAGCTCACACAAAGAAAAAAAAATGTATCACAAACTCTAGAGTCTATATGCTTGAAGGTGGGGAAAAAAAAAAAAGATTCTGTATTTCAGTTTTTAAACCTAAGTAATGACTTCAAATCCAAGGAGACTAACTTCATCTCGGTGGTACAGTGCTGGCCTAGCTTGTGTAAGACCTGGATTAAACCCCCAGAAATGATTTTTAAATTAGTGACAGTACTAATTTTCTAACCTCAACCATTCCTGAAGGCCTGAAGGTCTATTTACATTTTTCGACAGTAACTAGAGATTTCAGGATACTCCTGCAAAGGCCCCCATGGTGTTATCCATGTTTGTGTTCCGGTGGGTTTTCTAGCTCCCTTGTGACCTGTTGAATGTTACACACACACACACACACACACACACACACACACACATTCTTTCCCTCCCACTCCCTTTCAATAGCATCATTTCCCACCCTTAACAGCCACCTAAGGACAGTTATCCAGGGACCACAATGGCGGGGTACCTTGTAATAGTGAAGTCCTATGTTTATGTTTTTCCCTGCAGTAGGATAACATTTCTCATCTCTTATTTTATGTGGCCAGGAGGAAGATGTCATTCAGGGAACCCCAGGTGTTTTGAAGATGAGAAGGAAGGTAGGAGGCCTGGCTCAGTGCTTATTAACCACAGAGAGAGCTGGGTTCACTTCAAGAAAGAATCAAATAATGGCCAGGAGAGACAATGACTCTTAATAAATTCATGTGAGGGAAGTGTGAGGTGACCAGCTTGGGGACATGCAGTCTGAAAACTGCCTTCTGAAGGAGAAAAGCAAGACAATTGTTTTCTATTATGGTCCAATAGACCATATAGCCTTGCCTTTCCTGAAGCACATGAGGCTGGCTGGGTTTCACATGTAACTGCTGGTGTGGCTTCCTAGGAGGGCCTTAGCTGCTTTTACTTTAAATACAGCCTGGACTTGAGACACTGCAGTCCATGAGAAGGAGGACCCTCGGTTCTCCGTCCAGGTGAGCTGCCTTCCTAGGCATCCTGTCCTGATTCCCAACTCCCAATCAATCTCTCCCTAGAGGGTCTGGGACCCTTTACACTTATTCTACCTAGGTGAGAAAGTGAGCAAGTCCAGCTTTCCTGGGTCAGACCTAGGTGCCATGGACTTTCTAAAAAACAAAGAAAGAAAGAGAGAGAGAGAGAGAGAGAGAGAGAGAGAGAGAGAGAGAGAGAGA
>JANHMN010000002.1:209013966-209030481 GCA_030674055.1 Rhabdomys pumilio | reverse complement strand
AGAGAGAGAGAGAGAGAGAGAGAGAGAGAGAGAGAGAGAGAGAGAGAGAGAAAAGAAAGAAAACCACCACAAAGCCTCCCAGACTTGAGTGATGAGGAGGGAGAGGAAACAGAATGAGGGATCTGAAGAGGGGTGGGGAATGAGATTGACTAATCCTGCACAGGTGGCACCTTGGCACAAATACTTCCTGGGCTGCTGAGCTGAACACCTTTCCCGGGAAGACTTACACTCCTCAATCTGGGCTGGGTAGTGTACCAGGGGAGGAGACTGGAGCGGAGGGCCAGAGGTCTGTGACCTCCTACAAAGTGCTATCTGCCTTGGACCCGTGTATCTAGAGTAAATGCGCTTTCACACATAAATAACGTGCCACATCTGGCCCTTTGGTTTTATGGCGTCTTAGCGACCAAGCAATTTATAGATGGCGACCTTGTTAACCAGCAGCCAGGGCTTGCCAGGAGCTACACCGCGCCGGGCACTGATGAGCACGGAGGAGGGGCGAACGCTAGGAGAGATTGTGGGCCCGGGTCTCTAGCTCAGAGAGATGCCACAGAGAAATCCCACCTCGGATTGGGGGAGAAGGGGCCAAGGCAGGGTGGAAGGTGGAAACCCCCTCCCTCCCAAGCCGGCCATGTGGCAGCTGAAAGAGCCATCGAAGCCCAAGTGTGTTTGCGCTCATACCCAATTTATTACCGCTGAACATATGGCCAATATTTTGACTCACGTCAGTCGGGCTAGAAAAACAAACAGAGCGCTGCGCGGGGGAGCGGCCCCTCCGCTGAGGTTGCGGCGGCCGCGGGGCCGGGAGCAGGCGAGTGAGCGCGACTGGAGCCTCAGCCCGAAGCTGGGAGGAGGGCGCTCTCCGGGCAGCGCCACAGCCCGGGCTCCCCAGCGGCAGGCCAGAGTACCCGAGGCCAGGAACAGCAAGCTAGCCGACGCCGGACCGCGCCGCCGCACTTCAGGTGAGCCTCCTGCTCGCCCACGTCCTGCATGCATGCAAGCTCCCGGGTCGCCGGCGGCTGTCTAGCGGGGACCGGGGACCGGGCTGCAGACGAAGCCCGGAACCCAGAGCCCCCTCCCACTGCTAGGACACACTGCCTGTTCTCCTGGGGCTGACCGGCGCTGGGGTCGGTCTTTGCTCTCGCCGGGACGCGACCACATTCCGGGCAGGGACCTCGCTATGCCTCTGATCAACTCGGCGACCCATTCGTCCATCTCAGGACTCGAGACGTGGCTCTGTCCCAGAGTCGCAGAGTTGGGAAGCAGCAGGTGGGCAGATCCAGGCATCTTAAGCCCTCCAAGGACTTGGCTGTTCACCAGAGGAAGGAGGCTCTCGGGAAGAGACAGCCTCCTCCCTCCACCCCTACCCCCACCCCTGTCGCATCTGTCGTTGAGAAAAGTTTTACCTGCCACAGACTCCAGATGTTCCCGCGGCCGCACCTGACAGCACGTGGGGCTGCCTTGGGGACTGGGGGCTGGGGGTAGCTGGGCGGCTGCGGGAGTCCCCTCACCCAGCTTCGTGGGCAGGAGCGGCGACCACAGCTACCCCCGCCCACGTCGAGCCCGGCAGACCCTCCGGCCCCGCCCGGGAGGCCTGCGGTAGGGGGAAGGGCGCAGCGGGAGGGGGCGTCCCGGTAGGTGGAGGACTAGATAAAGGCGGGTGTTGAATCGCCGCGGTGCTGTCCCCGCAGCGCGGGGAGTGGGAGGCGGAGCGGGCGCGTTCAGCGCCTCGCCAGCCTCCTTCCCACCCCCCGGGGCTCTTCGATTTTGCCGGCTGCAGTAAGGAAGGACGCGCTGCGGTCCCCACCTCTGAGGGGTGAGTCTCCCCGTGTGCGCCGCTGGTGACTCACGATTCATCTTGGTAAGCAGAGGCCAGAATCTCAAGGAATTTGGAGATGGTGCCTAATGAGAAAGGAAGGTTCCTTCTGGGGCGGAACTGGCACGCGAGTGGGTCCGGGAGCCTTAAGGAGCTGGAGGGTGAGCGGCGGGAATCAGAGTCAAGGACCCACAGGGCTGGGGGCTGGAGCTGTAGACGGTGATCGCCGGGGAGGCGATGAAAACCTGCTGATTGAAACATTGGTGTCTCCTGGGCCTCACCGGGCTCTGGACAGTTCTCATTTGTGACAGTAGAGATCGCCAGAGGATCAGAAATGAACCTTGGTGGGGCCTGTTAAAGTCAGGGTGTCTGCTGGAAGACCCCCTCCACTGATCCTACCATGCCCTCCCCTCCCCAGCACGCAGACTCACAAACAGGCCTTTCTATGCCTCTCGATGCCTTCTCCACTTTGGTGGCACTCGAGATGGAGACGAGCCCTTGCTTTCTGGGAAACCTTTGGTTCCCAGGTTGGAGGAATAAGGCAGAGACTCAGACGTCCCCTTTCTGTGCTCTATGCTGGAGGCCCCCGCGGGTGTGTGTCTGTCTTTCCCTGCACTTAGCTCCGACTAAGAGCGTGCTTTCCTCTCACACGGGTGACTGCGTTGCCCATCAGCCCGCCTGGTCTGGCTTGAAGTGCTGAATGCTAACGGGGTTATGAGCAGCAGCTTGGTTCCCAAAGTCTGTGGTAATGATTCTGTCACGTGTTAAGGAGTAAATTCAGATTAGAAAGTGCTTTCAGCGCCTGGCTTCCCTGAGAAACCCGAATCTCCCGCATTGGAATTGCCTTTATCAAGGGAAGGTCAGGTTTGGCTGGAAGAACGTTCCTCAAGGCAACAGTGATGACGCGTAATCTCATTGTGCCATATTTAATCATTAGAGCTGTGCTAACGAATAAAGCACAGGGGTTCGCCCGCGGGGACGTGTCGTTTGGTTTCCCAATAAGCGATGATAATGGGTTGGCTGGAACAAGGCTCCTTTGGCCCGAGGGGGGCTTAAAGCTACGTTTTTAAAGAAAATATTGGAGGGAGGCCCGTTCCATTTTGTAGTCTGCCCGGAGCTTCATTTTGTGTTCAATTTAACATCCATGAAAGTTAAACGGCTTTTCTCGCCTCTTAGTTTATTGGATGCATTTTCAAAGATCTCATTAAAGTTCATTTATCAAAGTCCTAACATAGACCCTCGGGGTCTTATGCCCACACAATGAGACTGATTAATACAAGAAATCCCAATTTCTATGACAATTTGCGTCTTAGGGAAATACTCCCTTTGGTGGGGGCAGATAATTGGTAAAGTGTTGTATATTTTTGCCTCGGAAAAAGAATGGGGGACTGCATCTCTTAGTTCTCTTTCTCCTGCATGCTCATTTACCTGCTTGGGGACCCCAGGCTGAAGGTCTTGTGACTAGGTCTGATCAGTTTTCACTGGTTAGCTGCCACTCTAAGGGAAGAGAGCTCGGCATTTCCTACAACATTATTGGAGCTCAGATCCTAAGTTTGGAAAACTTATTGACCCCACTTTCTTGATGACTTGGGGGACTCTGCCTAATTAGTACCCTTCATCTTTCCTTTCCTGCTGTTAAAGAATTAATGCTATGGTATGTGCCATAGTTAGACATAGCTAGACAGAAAGGAAGGGAGGAAGAGAGGAAGAGACGAAGAAAGGGAGAGAGGGAGGGAGGGAGGGAGAGAGGAAGGAGAGAGGAAAACTCACCTTAAGCTTGAACCTACAATTGATCCAGCCTCCGTGACTGGCCTATTTGCTCTATATGACTGGTGAGGTCAGGTTCTTCTCTGCTAGACGCCTGGCCTCCCTGCAGTGTCCACGGAGCTTCTATCAATGCACTTGCCCCAGGGGCAAAGGTACAAGCCAACCAACTGAAGCTAGAGCTGACTTTCCACAATCCCCCACCCCCACCCCCAACTTCTTTTTCTGGGTTTAGAAGGGAGCTGGGTGGTGGTACTCCTGGGCCACAGTGCCAGAATTTTTTTCACATGGGATGGCAAAGCTGACACCCCAACCTCTTGCAACCCCAGCTCTTGCCAAACCTCCCTGGGGCCTGTTTTGGAGGATGTCTTTTTTTTTTTTTTTTTAAGATGATCTTTATGACTGCCCACAGGAATCAGAATGGGAGCCATTTTCCATGCCCCTCTATTTAGAGTGCATACCACTCTCTGCCTCCAACCAGAGATAAAATAAACCTTTCTCCTCGGACAAAACCTTTGTGTGGGCGCTGTTAATCCTCGCTGGAACAGGAAGGTGCACTGCTTTGTTTCGGGAGTGAAAGAAGACAAACGCCTGCACCTTAGCACTAACCAGACAATAAACTAATCCACTTGAATGTTGTTATCTGAGCTGGGGTGTGCGGGGGCTGAGAGCTCAGCCACATACTCTACCAGCAAGCGGGGTTCTTTTTCAGCCCCTTTTTATTCCAGAAAGGAAAGAAGGAAGGAAGGAAGGAAGGAAGGAAGGAGGAGGAGGAGGAGGAGGAGGAGGAGGAGGAGGAAGGAGAAGAGGAAGAAGAATTGAAAAAGGAAGAAAATAATAAAAGAAGTCAAACAAAAAAATAGTGTTTCCAAATGAAGGGAAGAGACCTTGTATTTTTCATGATTGGAAGTGCTTTGCAGGTGTGGAGGACGAGAGGTCCCTGAGGATAGCTGAAGCTTTGAACACTTCAGGGTCGCCTGCTCCTTTTGGATCTGATGCTCGAGATTCCCACCCTCATCCCCGCCTCTCGGACTTCATCTGTCTTTCCTTCCTCTGGAGAATGCACCTACCCAGCAAGCTTTCAGCACCGGAAAGGGGGAGATGTGAATTCAAAAGTCCCAAGAGGCCAACCAAGCCTAGACAAGATGGGGGAGTAGGGCTAGAAGCGCTGTTTCATCCATACGTACAGGGAGGCTCCTGCCAAAGAGAGGAAAGTGCCAAAGCCTCTTTGGACTTTCCAAAACTACCGCTCTTCCTTAGCGCCTTTGCTCGAGTTTAGAACTCACCCCCCTCCCCAACAGGGGGCGTAAAGCCACCGAGCGGAAAGGAGAGAAGTCCTGAAAGCAGGTCGCAGGTAGGCGGCCCCTTGCTCCTGAGCGCAGAAAAGGGCACTTGTGTTTGAGCTACCTGGAAAGTAAACAGGTAAACACCGGCCAACTTAGAGGGCCACTTGTCCTGGAGTGGAGCCACTTAGCCTGTGTACATTCTCCTCCCCTCCTGGGCCTCCAGCGATTGTTCAGCTCGGCGGCCGTGCTCTCCAGCCGCCTGAGCCCGTGCTTCAGTCTGTTCCAGGGCTCAACAACAGAAGCCAGATGAACCCTCACCCCCGACCCCTCTGCGCCCCCAAACATCCCAAGGAAGGTTCTTCTGTAGCTTCTGGGGAGAAAGGAGCCTTCCTCCGGTCGCCCGCTGATAACTCGCGCGCCTCTTCTAAGGGTTGGAAGACTGAAAGTCTGAAGATAAAGAGCAAAGGACTGCTGGAGCAGGGCTCCAGAAGTCAGGCTGACCCAGGAGAAGTGTGCGCTATTTCACCAAAGATGCCAGACAGGTCTCCCTCTAGCCCAGGGTAGTTCCGTGTAGAACTTTAGTGCCCACTTTAACTAAGTTAAACATTAGAAGTTTGCAACATTAGAAGACCTATTAGAGCGAGACTCGAGGCCGGCCTACTACTACAGCAGCTTAGCCCAAACACAAACTTGATGGCACTCAAAACGCTGTCTTCTCCTGGCCTCAAAGACAGAGCCTGGAAAGAGCTTACTAAAGAATTCCGCGTGGACAAGACTAGCGCAGGTCCTTGCTGAAGTGAAACTGGTGCTAGAACAAGCAGGCACTCGCATATCCTGAATTGGCAAAATCAGTATGGCGGGGCATTGATACCAGACTCTTCAAAGAGAGAAGGAGCACGCGACTGGGTCCTCTCACCCTGCTGGATATGTAGGATTTCGCCATGAAGATGGTCCAAAGGCCTAGCTGTGACTCTCTCTGGGAGGCCTTTGGGTTGTCCTTAGACTACAACTGCTTGTTTAATTTGGTTAGAAATTCCTTTGCCTCTGACCCGTCCATTCTTTTGACCCTAAGCCCAGCCCGAGAAGTTTAGAGGACGCTGGAGCTGCTCTTCCAGGCGACAGACTAGTCCCCTGCCTCCAGCTGTGTCTGTGCAGGCCTTCCTAGGTCTGCAAGCTACCCCTGGGGGACTTGCATTTTATGATCTCCTAACAAGCCCGGTTTCTCCCCCTCAATTACGAGCATCCCAGCGGGCTTCCTTCGTCTTTTCAATTGCAAATGTTAACGCTTTGGAAGCAGATGAGGAAACCCCAGGGGCCACGAAAGGGTGACGTACAGAACTCCCCGGGTCCCCCAGGAAAAGATCGAAAGAGCACGTCTTGCTGTGTTGCTTCGCAGCTGAAGGCAAGGCCTGAGTTTCTCTTGCCCTCCTTGTCCAGCTACCCAGTGCCCACAGACCTTCAAAGCTTGGTGTAAGAGGTGAGGGTGGAGCTGGACAAAAGCCAGGTGGCTTCCTGAGTCCTCAGGGGAAGGATGGGCCCTCAGATAATCCAGAAAAAGTGCCTGTGGGCTGAACTGCCTTATAGTCCGCTTTAGTTGAGATCCAAGAGTGGGTGTCCTGACAGCCTCAGTCTCTGTGAACTTGTGCTGACTCGGTGAACTGGGGCTGAGGGACGTCTGTCTCAAAGCACCCAAGCAAGCACTCCCTCCCCACCATTAATTCCCAGGATTCCCTGAGGAAAACAAACAATTCTCTGGTGCACTTTGCTGGGAAGGGGGCATGGTCAATAGCCACTGATTGCTTCTAAGAAGAAAGGCCCACTATGCCTAGGAAAAGCCAGAGAGTAAAGTTGGAAAAGAGTGTTAGGTAGCTCTAACAAGGAAACGAGCAGGTTCTAGGTAGCTTCCAGAGGAACACCCACATCAAAGACTTAAAGGTGCCTCTGAGACTGGTAACAAGCAACCCCTTTTCTACCCACTTCAAGAATTGGCCTGATCCAACCAAGCAGTCCTCTGGCCCCCCCAAAGAGGCTCCCCTGATCCTCAAAGAAGTCCCTCTCCTCTAAAACGGAGAAGTAGGAGGAGGAACAAAGGGAGAAACTTTTTTTCCCTGCAGTGCTTGAATTGAGAAACTATTTCTCCCCAATATTTATTTAGCCACTGAGTAACAATGGTGTAGCAAGCCCATCTTACCCCTGGATTCAAACTGGGTTCTTTCCCCCACCCCACCCCCGACTTCTGGAAAGCTGACTTTCCCCCCTCCCACCCTGCCAGGCAGGGAGCCCCATCCTGAAAGGAGGGAGGGAGAGGCAACATGCACTAAGGCTGAGAACGAAGCTGGAAAAATAGAAGGGGGGGAGACACAGAAAGTAATGAGTTTGAGGAACACGTTTCAAACCAGATACTAATTCTTGCGGGGGGGGGGAGGGGAGTGGAGGAGGAAGAAAGGAGAAAAGAAAAGTAAGAGAAAGAGGAATGGGGAACATCGACATGCAGGGGTTTCCTTAATATTGTGGACGGATTCAGAAATGAATGAAGAGATAGTCCATTGAAAAGGGTTGAATGCCATGACAACTAGGGACAACCTTAGATTTATTCCAAACAGTTAGGACACATTGAAAGAGAGCGTCAATCATGTATTATTTCGCCACTGAAATAAATGCAAAAACCGGGCCTGGACAAAGGCTTCCAACGGGAGCGGGACATTTGTCTACATTTCCCTCATTGTCCGCAGCTTAGCAATCGGTTTGTATTTGTGTTTGCCCGGGTCCGACCACCCAGGACGCGCCGACGAGGGGCTCGCTCCAACCTGGGCCATTGTCACCCACGTCACATACTGGGGGCGAGGCAGCGAGAGTTGCAGAAAGCCGCTGAGCAGCTCGGAGTGAGGCGCTGTCGCAAGGCTCTAGAAACCCGGGGGTGGTGGGGGCGCCGCCGTGGCCCAAGCAGCTGTGCGCTTGGAGGACTCAGCGTCTGAGCGCTCTGCTTCGCCAACCCAAACAAGGACAGTTAGGGAGAAAAAGTGAAAAGAACCAAGCCTGGTCTTCTCTGCCACACACTCCCCCAAGCTAAGCCCACTCCTGATGTTAAGTGGGGCGAACAAGTGGTATGTAGCAAACTTGTGCTTCGCACCTCCTAAATTTAAATAGGATGAAGGGTGTGTAAGATATAGCGTTTTCCTTCCTGTCTCAGAGAAGTTCAGCCCCCAGGTTTGAAAGAGGTTGTTGGAAAGTTCACACTAATCTAATGCCAACTGGAAGCCTGGAGCACGCCCTTAGCGCACTCCTCGAGGAGAACAAAACTGGAGAAACTAAAACATTTGCACGAAAGAAGCAAACTCAAAGACAACACAGCAACATCCGCTAGCCCTTCGACCTCTTCTTCGTAGCTTTCTGGGTCTTCACCCGGATAGGAGGCGCGCGAGCACACACACACACACACACACACACACACACACACACACACACACACCACAATACCGCCTCTCTTTCTTCCCGCCGCTCCACCTTTTGCTGAAGGTTGGCAAGGTAGATGGCCAGAGAGGCTGGAATAATAAAAAGGTAGCCGGGGACCCAGGCTCTTCCCTTCGCCAGCTGGAAATAAGCAGAGGCCAAAGGCGCTAGGGCGCAGGTCTGAACCCTGCCACTGCTAGAGCGGCAGGCTCCCTCCCTTTCCCTAGACCGCCCGCAGAGCAGAAAGTGGAGGGCCAGTCTTCTTCCTCCGCTAGGAAATCGGGGGCTGGAGGGGGGGTGTAAATGAGTCTTTAGCAAATAAAAGGCGGCCGGAGGGGGGTGGTCCTCAGTGGTAGCTCTGGCATGTCCAAGCCTATTCCTCTCCTGGGTTTCCAGCTCTTTCGCGGTTAACTAGAATCAATTACTTGACTTGTCATCTCTAGTACTCATCCTTAAGCTTCAACCAAAATATTGACCTAGGAGGCTTACAGAAGTTGGGCTCTTGCCATTTGAACCGGATCTTGTTTAGGGAACCACCAGCGATGGGAAGGAGAGATTTCAGCGGCTCAGCCTTCACCCCCTCCCCCTTTTCCAAAGGCACCACAAAACGCTAATTTTCTGGCTAGCTGGGGGGCTGGGGGGGACTTGTGCACGGGGCTTGGAGAGGTAGGAACCTGTGAATGTTAAAAAGGATGCTTTGCCCCCCCTTTCTGTTTTGTTTTCTTTCTCACCCCAACCCCCCCTTCCTTAAGATGCAATTTGTTAAAACGGCTCTTTCAAGTGTGTGGACTCGCGAGCGACGCGGTGGTCCTTTGTATGTAAATACTGAGGGAGAAAAAAAAGCTCTCCCCATCTTTGCAATTAATTGACACGTTACACCTCTCATCTTGCTCTAGAGGGCCGTTGGCTGGGAGCGCAGAGCTCCCCAAAACCCACAATTTCACATCTGCAAATACTGTCTTCATCCACTTGACTCCCAAGACCCGCCCACACGTGGCCAACCTTTGCGGTTTTAATGTCTCTTCCCCCCTTTTTTTCACCCCTCTCTCGCTCCCTCGATCCCCTCCCTCTTTTCCTCCCTCCCTCTTTCTCCCCCTCCCCCCTCCCCAGGTTCGTGAGTGGAGCCCAGCCTTATATGGACTGATCGCTCGGGCAATGGCCCATTTTTTCCTCGCCACCAGCCGCCACCGCGCGCGGAGCGGCCGCCGGAGCCGGAGCTGACGGCACCTTGGCACCTCTCCTGGAGTTACAAACTGAGGCCGCGCGGCGCTGGGCGCGCAGGCCGCCAGTCACAGCCTGCATTTCTGCGTGCTTTCTGAGAAGAGAGAGAGGCGCCGGGTGGGCTTTATTATTTTTCCCCCTTCCCTTTTCCCACAGTTGTCCTCTCATTTTAAATAATAATTATCCCAATAATTAAAACCCATCCCCCATCCCTTCCCCCATTCCTTTCCTTAACCCCCTCCCCCGCCCGCCAGGGCTGGGGAGAGTCACGAATTGACCAAGTGAGGCTACAACTTTGTGGCATAAATTGCGGGGACCGGAACCATGTCGCTGACCAACACAAAGACGGGGTTTTCAGTCAAGGACATCTTGGACCTTCCGGACACCAACGATGAAGAAGGCTCGGTGGCCGAAGGGCCGGAGGAGGAGAGCGAAGGGCCGGAGCCCGCCAAGAGGGCCGGGCCGCTGGGGCAGGGCGCCCTGGACGCCGTGCAGAGCCTGCCCCTTAAGAGTCCTTTCTACGACAGCAGCGACAACCCCTACACTCGCTGGCTGGCCAGCACCGAGGGCCTTCAGTACTCCCGTAAGTAGCGAAACTTGGCCGTAACGGCTGTGGCTGCCTCCATTGCTGAGGCAGTGACCCGGGTGGACGATGGGAGTTAAGGGGAAGAAGCCATTTAATGTCCAAGTCCCATCCTGGATCTCCAGATTTTGAAACATTTGTTTCTTATGTCCTTTTCCCTTTTCGATAGACATCCCTCCCCAGTCCCTGCAAAATACTTGATGTCATATATTTTCCACGGGAGAAATTAAAGCGAAGGACAAGAGAGATGTTTTCTAAGAGCTGGTTAGAGATGTCAACCGGACTTATGGCTCTGGCCGCAGTACCCTGGAATTAGATGCCCCAGAGGAATTGGCTTTGCACCCTGGAGCAGGGATCCTTGGTCAAGGTCCGGCTAGCGGTAGAGGGTGGAGGAGGCTTTGGGTATAATAGTTCACCTCTGCGCCCCTGCATGATTGAAAAGGAGAGAAAAGAGAGAGAGAGAGAGAGAGAGAGAGAGAGAGAGAGAGAGAGAGAGAGAGAGAGAGAGAGAGAGAAAAAAAAAAAAAATATGTTTGGTGCCCGCGCCGTGTGTGTGTGTGTGTGTGTGTGTGTGTGTGTGTGTGTGTGTCCGTCCAGAAAGCCCGAAAGCAAAAGCGAAAGCCCCCCAAACCTGCTTTACCCCGCCAAACCCATCAATGCTGGGATTGTGAGGTTTTCCTTTTAAAAATCTGCCCACGTCTCTCCAAAGAGGAAACGGTTTAAGGGGGCCAGAGCCCTTAACCCTCGATGACCGTCCACACTCTGATTCGCACTAAATTCTCCTGAATAGAGGGAACCCCTAGAAACTTGTGCCTCAGAACCCCCGCTGCGCAAACTCTCTGAACCCTAGCGGACCCCGACGGCTTCCTCGGGCGGGGATTGCTGCAAAGGCAGCGGATCTGGGCTGGTCCAACGGGCCAAGGGCCCGCGGAAGATCCCTGGGACTCCGGGTGGCCCAGGTGGCACTTGGCCTCCAGGCGCCTGATGCGCTTCTCTCCCCTCCCACCCCCCACCCAGTGCACGGGCTGGCGGCCAGCGCTCCCCCCCAAGACTCGAGCTCCAAGTCCCCAGAGCCCTCGGCTGACGAGTCACCGGACAATGACAAGGAGACCCAGGGCGGCGGGGGGGACGCAGGCAAGAAGCGGAAGCGCCGAGTGCTCTTCTCCAAAGCGCAGACCTACGAGCTGGAGCGGCGCTTCCGGCAACAGAGGTACCTGTCGGCGCCCGAGCGCGAGCACCTGGCCAGCCTCATCCGTCTCACGCCCACGCAGGTCAAGATCTGGTTCCAGAACCATCGCTACAAGATGAAACGTGCCCGGGCCGAGAAAGGTATGGAGGTGACGCCTCTGCCCTCGCCGCGCCGTGTGGCAGTGCCGGTCTTGGTCAGGGACGGCAAACCGTGCCACGCGCTCAAAGCCCAGGACCTGGCAGCCGCCACCTTCCAGGCAGGCATCCCCTTTTCCGCCTACAGCGCTCAGTCGCTGCAGCACATGCAGTACAACGCCCAGTACAGCTCGGCCAGCACCCCCCAGTACCCGACAGCACATCCCCTGGTCCAGGCCCAGCAGTGGACTTGGTGAGCGCCGCCCCTCCAAGACTGGAGACCTTAGCTCCTGGCCCCACCCCAGCGGCGGCAGTGGCGAGGAGGACTCGATCCTTACCACGGTTGTTATTATTATTATTATAATTATTATTATAGAGTCGAGTCGGACTCTCAGTTGAGGAGGCGCCGGGAGGTTGCCTGTGCCTCCTCCAGTGGCAGATTCCATCCACTCTGCCCCATCGCTCTCTCCTTTGAACTTTTGGAGAGGGTAGAACTCTAAGCCGTGTTTACAGAATGTTTGTGCAGCTTCGCTTCTTTGCCTCTCCCTGAGGGGACCAAACCATCCCAACGTTAACGTTGTCACTTGAAAAGAGAAAGGACCAGCCAGCCCCTACCCCATACCCCACCCCCGCACTGCTTTCGTGAATTTTGTAAACTATGTTTGTGTGAGTAGCGATATTGTCAGCCTTCTAAAGCAAGTGGAGAACACTTTAAAATATAGAGGATTTCTTTTTTATAAGAAAATGCTAAATATTTATGGTCATGTACACGTTCTGACAACTGGTGGCAAATTTCCGCTCTTCGTTGTAAATATCGCTAGTGATCGTTGCCAAATGACGTTGTGGATGGGCCTGTATCCCCATCGGGCCTGACTCTCTTTGTCGTTTGTTTTGGGTGGGTTATGTTTGAGTTGCATCGGTTTTTTTTTTATTTTAATTTTATTTTTAATTTGTTCAGTTCAAACATTTTTCAACTATGAAAAAGAAAAATATGTGTAGGACAAACAACCCCAACCCCCTTTTCTGTCTCCTGAGACCCGGAGCTTGGAACTCAGCAGTTCCACGTGGTTCCCCAAGAGCGCCGGGCGCTGAAAGCTTTCGATTTTTTTAAATAAGAATTTTAATAAAAATCTTGTGTTTAAAAAAACAAACAAACAAACAAACACCAAAAACCAAGCCCAGTTCTTCAGTTTGTTACTTTGTCTCCCTGCCGGGGGCGGTCAATCTTAAATCTGGAGCCTAGGCCGGCTGTACTCTGGGCTTGTGCTGGCGTTTCCTCTCGCAGCCCAGTGGCCGCGGGGTTACCCAGGCCGTGGAGGAGCGCACCGGATAGGCCTCATGCCGGCAGACCCGAGAGAGTCAGTGCAGCACCAGAGCAGCTTGGCTTTCAGCCTGCTATAGCCAGTGGTCCAAAACCCTTGTTGGCCCTGGCGCTCTCGGGCTTCTGTGCGCTCTCTGAATCCCCAACAGGGGGAGGGAAAGTGACTTTGGGTAACGCCAAACAAGGAGAGCAAGCCCCCCTCACTCGCCCAAATCTACGAGTGGCTCCTTCAGCCTGAAAAGCTGTTGAAACCACTACACTTGATGGCTATCACTTTGTTACATTTAATTTACCTCTGGCTAAGGGGATTGGGGGGGGGGGCGGCGTCTGAGGTTGAGGCTGATGGCTTTCTCTTTGCACCACTTTCTCAATATCTGCCTACCAAGGTGAGGCCTAGTTGACCTCTTCAAGGCCTGAGCTCCAAGATGATGGGTGGGAGAGCTAACATTAGGGTTTCTGAGGCTTTGCCTGTCTATAGAAACTGGCCGGGTCCTGGGCACTGAACCAGATGTTGCTGGTCCTTCCTCCAAACTCTTTAGTCCTAAAAGACCAGGGAAGCGGAGCTGCTGGCGTTCATAGGCAACCCACCCTTCTCGTTACTGATGCCCCATCTCTTCCATCCCTCTGGCCTGGGACCGGATCCTGTGAAGCTGGATAGTTCTTGGTTTCTTGGTCATGGCTCTGGGTGAATGGTTAGAAAGCACAAGCTTGGAGTGGAACACACCCTCCCCACCAGAGCTCAGTTAGGAGGACAGGCAAGTGCACACAGTCCACAGAGGTTGCAATCTGTCCTTTCTCCACTGAGAACTTGAGCACACATGGTCCTGCAAGTTAGCATCTCAGGGGGCACACGCCTTTCTATTCGGTCTCACCGTGGCTTCAGAGCCCAGCAATCTCTAAGATGCCTGGGGGTTGAAAGTCAGTCAATTTGGATCTAGTGTCTGCGGTCCTCCAGAGCTCCAACGTTGAGGCTAGAAGGTAAAGTGGCAGCCGGCTGGGCAAAAGGAGACATTCCAGTTTATTCTCTCTCTCTCTCTCTCTCTCTCTCTCTCTCTCTCTCTCTCTCTCTCTCTCAACTCCCTCCCTCCCTCCCTACCTCCCTCCCTCCCTTCCTCCCTCCCTCTCTCTCTCATCCAGTTGGTGATCAGATTTAATTCAATATCTAAAGCAAACATGATTATCCTTGTGACCAAATTGGGACAACACACCCAGGGACGTGATTACACTGTATTCCGCCTTGTGCACACACACACCCCATCACTGAAGGCAATGGGAGTCTTTCTAATATCCCCCTACAGGTCCTTTCCCATCAACTCTGGGAAGGGGACAGTTTTCCCTAAATACTGAAAAGTCTCCCTTTGTTCTATGCACAAGCTTGGAAACTGTGGGGTTTTGTTTTGCTGTTTGTAAAAGCCGGAGAATTCGCTGCCTATGTTTGCTGTGCAATACAATCCTGCCCTGGAACCAACTACTCACTATCCTATGTGCAACTTCTCCTAAGCCCCAGGCCTCTGTGGTTGTCAGCAGGTCTGTTGGGCAGCCCGGGAAGGATGAGTGGTGGGTGTTCAGGGTCCGGGCTTTCTGCCACAAACAATCACAAGAGCTCTGAGACCTTCACGGGAGTGTTAAGGCCCAAACTCTTGCAGGTTTCCACTGCCTGGCAGGTTGAGGCCCACAGGCCTGCACTCTCAGTATGTCTGCTCAGGAGTCCCTGGAGGTGGGCCATGCGCCCGCCCTTCTCTGTCCTCGGGTCCCTAGGAGTCAATAAAAGCGCCCGCGGAGCCCTGTGTGGCCCTAACCCTAGCGCCCTGGGAGCGCACCCCGCGCAGGGTCCGCTTCGGCAGTCTATCTTCGCCCAATCTACAGAAGGCCGCACAAAACCGCACAATGGGAAAGCTGGGAGCTGGAGATGTTAGAGGCGTGCATATTAAAAAGGGACAGAGAAAGGATCGCAGGGGACAGAGAGGGGAAGAGAGAGAAGCCCCCCAGCCCCCCACCCGCACCATTCAGCGCGCTTATCACGGGCAGTGAATCCCGGAGTCAGGCAGAAGTCTCCTTGGGGTTTTGTTGAGCCTGTCACTGGGTCCCTTTGTGATCCGCGGACTCCATGCTGGATTCCATATGGCCAGCTGGGCCGAGGGAGCGCGAGGAGGGACCCGCACAAAACCCAAATTGTGTCCGGCTTTCAAACCCTGTATTGTTGTCTGTGAAAGGAAGACGCATTAAAAATTCGTGCTATATCTATTGGGGAGGAGGATGGAGGAGGGGGAAAAAAGCCACCCTGTCTTTGATGGCTTCAGAGGGCGCTTGCCCCGCCTAGGCCCCATGACACAGAGTCAGTCTCTCTCTCTCTCTCTCTCTCTCTCTCTCTCTCTCTCACACACACACACACACACACACACACACACACACACACACACACTTAGGGCCCCTGGTGCTCACAATATCAGAAATGACAGCTAGACTCTGCTGACAGGGTGCCCCATGCTGAAGCCATTGGACAGGCCTAGGGTGCTCAGGAGCTAGTTAATTCTCTGGCTTTCCTAGGGCTTCTGGGCTTCGGGATACATGTAAACCATGTATGTTCCTGCACCCATGGACTAATGGTCAAAGGGACCTTCCACAGACTTCTGGAAAGGCCTAAGAGGATAAGGACCCAGTAGGGTACTCAGTCCTGCTAGGTTGCAGCCACAGCCAAGGCATCTGGCACCAGGCAGAGTCACTTGACTGTCAAAGCACATCCTTATTTGAACCTCAGAGGTATAGCCGTCTGGCATCTTAGTGCCATGGAAAACCAATTCAGAACCTTATCCCACAGCCCTTGCCTCTCACCTGAAGAGACTCCTTCCTTAATTCTCAATGTCTCCTGCAAAGAGCAATGCTTAGAAAGAATGCACCTGCTGTGGCCTTCCCTAAGCAGTCTGAGTTGGTTCCGAGTACAACCTCTAAAAACATCACCCGTATAAGCAACGTATTTTCTAACCAAAAGATGTTCAGACTGCATTGTGGAAATAAAATAGAAGCTAGGTGTGTTTCTCTACAGAAAGTGGGGCCACTATGAATACTACTAAATTGATGACAATGTCAAGTTACCTCAAATTCTGTCCCCTTCCGGTGCTTTGAAATGCCACCATGTAGATAATTCCATAGTGAACACTCCCTTCTCAATATTCCCCATTCCCGCCAGGGAAATAACTTATTTTCTTTACCTATTGACTGTTGGGCTTAGTTGAGACCTGGCATGGATTTCTCCAGCCTTTTCAAGAGCCTGGTCATTGAAAAGCTAATCCAATATTTGCCAAGAGTAAGGACATTTCTCAAACGTATTTATTAGGGCTCATCGTTTAGTGATCACTTGGACGGAAGACAAGGGCCAGGGAACGTTAAGTTAAGATGCCCTAGACCCCTGGGGGGGGGGGTTCCTCTCTACTTCGAATTTAGAAGCTGGGTACAAACTTGTGGGATGCTGGCTTTCCTTTCCCAGCCTTAAGTGTCATTGGATTAGATATTGTGTTGGGTGGTATTTCAGGAAATATGTACTTGTGGCTTCCCGAGAGGCCAGGCACAGTGACACTCTAAACCTCCTCGATATATCATCTTTTATCCAGGATCTGCAAATAAACCCTGATCCCCTCGGAGCATTATAGCTGCCGCTATCTCGCTAAGGAAGCGATCTGAGTTTTATTGCTTTCACCAACACCCCAACACACACACACACACACACACACACACACACACACACACACACACACAC
>JANHMN010000002.1:208906804-209013956 GCA_030674055.1 Rhabdomys pumilio | reverse complement strand
CACACACACACACACACACACACACACACACACACACACACACACACCACCGAGTCTGGATTTTAAAAGCCTCTATTTTTTTCCCTCCCAGGGCATCGTTATTAAAAGAGGCGAATAGGTCTCAGCGCCGCCATCAGAGCAAGTGCGGAAAAGCGGGCTTGCAAGTGAACGTTTCCTCTTCTTAGCGAACCACGTGGGGTGGGGAAAACTAGGATTTTTCGTGTGTGGCCGCTAAGAGGCGCCCAAGCGCTTTTCTCTTTAAGCGACCCACCGAGTCCCTCTGTCCCTGGAACACACCCGGATGCAGTTCTACTCCCATAGGCCTCCGTCCTCCAGCTACCACTGGCAATCAGGCTCAAAACTAGAGTTAGTGTCTGACCATGGGAGCAGCTGTTCTATTTACAGCGTGTCCGGGTGGCCTGGCGTCCTCAGGGGACGTCACCATCGAGCATCCTGCTTTTCCTAGGTTGTAGTCCTTCTATTCCTTCATTTCCGCGTTCTTTGCAGTCTCCACCCTCACAGACCTCAGCAAAGTGATCCCGTGAGCCAGGAGTGTGCTGACCCTTAGGAATTCCCATTTATAGCACTCAGGCGCCACTCCCACGATCCTGAACTGCCTCGGACCATTTTAGATGACTGCGGGGAAAGGTAGCTCAGTAAGAGTGTAATGGATGATATCCACGTTTTTGGAGAGTCCAGAGAAATTCTAACTTCGGTCCAACATTTCCCCCCCTTTCGCGGGAGGTGCTAGAACAAAGAAATCGTCTTTTGGCCAGCGTGTAATTTGGCCTCCAGGTGCTCCTGTTCATCCTTCAAATCCAATTAAGAAGTGGTGCATCTTACAGTCCAGAAAGGCTTGCAAAGCTGCTCTTTGGTCAGAGCCTTTGCCTTGACACCGCATACCATACAGTAGCGGGGTTTTACCACCAGGGGGATGGACACTTGTGGCGGTGGCGGGGGTGGGGGGGTGGGGGGGGTTGTTAATGGGAGGAGGGAGCCCATCCTCTAAAAGTACCCCAACTCTGTGCCAAGACCTAAACTATACAGAGGCAGCGCTGTGGGGTGGGAAATCCAAAATGAAAGAGATACACGAGTCTGGATGCGGTCCATCTCCGCTCACACCCCGTGCCTTTCCAAGAAGATGGAGGTACAGCTGTAGACTGGGAACCAAGATTATATTCCTCAGTATGACTTCAGTCATTGAAAACCCCTGCCCTCCCCTTAAACAAAACAAACGACACAAACAAACAAACAAACGTGAAAGCAATCCACTTTATGACTCCAGACACTGATCTCTTTACTTTCTTAAACCAGCGTTTCAAAACCGACGCATGGATGCCTGGATCGAGGCTGCGGTGCCCATAGTATCCGCAGGGTGGCGCGATTGGATAAGAAAAGACTTTTGGTCGGTCGACAGACTCAGGCCTGGAAGCACAATTTGAACATCTGTGGATTTGAGGGGTGTCTGGGTAGAGTCTCTTTACAGTAGGACTGCAATGCCAAAGAAAGAATTACAATTCTTTGGCTTTGTGCTTGTCCCCTGGTGTGTGATGAAGAGGCTGATGGCATCGGGCCTTTTTCTTTCGTCTGCCTTGTGGACGTCAAATGTCTGTTACTGCACAGTCAAGGCATATATTTATTTCCACCTCTCCAAAATGTTTCCTGTGCCAGGAAAATGTAATTTATTCTAATAAAAAATAACCTGACACTTGTTGGTAATCAATGGGAAGCCATAGAAGGGATCTCTTTCTTTCTGTTTTTCCTTATCTGTGGTGATTTGGAGCTTTTCTTCATAAAGTGCTAAGAGCCGATGGCAGGTCTCTCATGTCACCACCATCTACCACTTGTGAAGGAGAGGGAAGTAACCCTCCTACATCACCTCGTCCAATGTGAGCACTCAATTCACTTTACATGTGGGACTGGGTTTCAGAGAGTTTATGCTCACAACACACATGAACCATGAAAAAAAGCCCCGAGGACTTCCGAGGCATTCCATCCCATTTCCAGTGAAGACTGAGCAGGACTGGGGAGAAAAGCTCCCTCCTATTCTGCAGAATTAGCTGGGAATCATCTGCCAGGTTCTTGTTAGCAGACACACACAGGTCCCAGAGTCCTCAGATATCATCTAGAACAAGTTCTCAAGCCCCATTAATAGGGGGCTGGGGAGCAGATGACCAATCTGGACCAGTAAGTGTCCTGTGGAAATTGAGGAGACTGGACTTCAGTCCCCAAAGCACAGACACCAAAATTTTAATAGAAGGTATAAGAAGGAGGGTCTGAGGGCTCCCTCCAAGAGACACGCCCTGAGCTGTCTTGGTCCTATGGTTTTCCATCTCATTGTCTTTGACACTAACAACCTCCTCTTTCTCATTCCCAGAGTAACAGAAGTGTCATAAACACAGACTTTTCAATGCCAGCAGGATCTCCTCTCTTTAGTTAAGGGCTTATCTTTCATTTGGTGAGGTAAAGAGAAAAGGTAACATGTTCGTTGGGTTATAATTGTGCTAACTATACATCGGAGGATGGCCCCATCTGTATATGCTGGAAGCTGGATCGTATCCGTAGAATGGACATCAAACCGGGGAGCTAGGTTTGTAAGGAAGAGTTTTGTAGAGGCACAGTAGATACAGAGAGTCTGGAGGTGTCTTTCAGAAATCATTGGTGCATCCAGCCAGTGATCACATCAGCTCTTTCAGCACAGGGAGAGCACGCTGGATGAAAACAAGTGTCTGCTGAATCCCAGGAGGGGAATAGAGTCCCACTGCCAGCACCTCTAGTCTGTGCCTTTAAAAGGAGCAAAGGGTCCTATCTTCAAGACAGGGGCCAGTGCCAGGAAGTTCATGGGTTTCAGCCAATTGCAGGTACTAGTGTTGAATCAAAAGCCCAGCATCCTTATTGCGGGTAGATGACTGTGAACCATGTTCTACAGAAGTCCCTGATGGCACGGATCCCAGCAACCCTCAGAGGTAGTCTGCTTATGAGACTACTTGTATAAACTTACACTCTTCCCTTCCCTGGCTCCCTTTGTTGTCTCCTCCACCCTCACTGTGGGCTTGATGCTGGCCTCTCAGAGGCCACCAGCCAGCTGTAGCTCATTGTTCCATACTGCCACGTGCTCCTGCACAGTGGACATCCACCACATTTGTTAGAGGCTGAGCAATGAGGGAACAGTAACCCCAGACAAATGTGATGAGGGACTGGAGACAAGCGGCTGGTTGGTCCCTCTGGTGTCCTGCACGCAAGCAGCCTGTCTTGTGCACATGTAAAATCGGGATCTTGTTCTCTCGAGACCAGTGACCTGTTTGTTCTTCATCAGCTCCCAGCTTCTCCAGTGCCCTCAGCTTCTATACCTTTCTCCCAAGAGAGAGGCTGTGAGTGGGTCAGCAGGCCCCCTCCAGTCTGCAGAGCGCTCCCACCACAGTTCTGGGTCCAGAACACCTGGTATGCGGTGTTCAGACATCTCTGAAGACTGCCCTGTGTGGTCACTTTTGATATCAACCAAAAGGTCAACTTCACTCCTCAGAAGAGCTGTGCAGTCCAAATCACTAGGTTGAAGAATTAACCTATGGAATCTTACAATGTGACTATTAAAAAAAAAAAAAGACTATAAAAAGACAGAGAAAGGGTGTCTTTAATTTTTTTAAGTATTTACATTTTTCTTATCTGTGTTAGTGTTTTGCCTGTATGCATGTGTGTACACCATGTGCATGCCTGGTGCCCACAGAGAGCGGAAGAGCTCTTCAAATATCCCTGGAACTGGAGTTGAGGAAGCTTGTGCCCCACCATGTGGGTGCTGGTAACAGAATTTGGGTCCTCTGCAAGAGCAGCAAGTGGGTCTAACCGCTGTGCCATATCTCCAGCCCCTGGAAAGAGACACCTTAATGAAGTAAGTAGGTTAAGACTGGTCGTCTGGTGGGCATTAGTCACATGGGCAGGAGGGAGCCCAGGAAAGAGCAGGGAAGAGACGCTATCTGCAAGCTTAGGAAAGGAGATACTGGTACTTCTGTGACTTCCGGTCTCAGACTTGCAGCCTCCACAGAGTGAGAAATCATTCGCTTCCCAGAAGCACCTATACTCCATGCTGCCTGCCCTCATCAACTGTACCTGGGAACTCCTGCAGATCCACCCTGCACACGTATCTGCCTTATCTACCTTAGACTTTCTTGTGTTGTTTTTGTTTTAAAAATAATTTTGTACTTATTCTTTGACAATTTTACAACCTATATAATATGCTTTGGTCATATTTATACACGCCTCATTTCCCTCCCCCCACCCCCTTTCACTGCCTTCAGAAACTGCCTCATTACATCTCCCATTTACTTTCATAGTTTAAAAAAAAAGTATCAAATACCACAGAGTTTAATTAGAGTTGCTTGCATGTTCATGGATGGGGGATTACTTACTGGGTCATGGACGACTTAGGACCTTAGACTATTTTTTCTTTACCTGCGCACTGTTTGTTGGAAAGGGAGAGATGGTAGCCTGCTGGAGGAAACATGGACTAAGACCCGCAGAGCAAGGTAGTTTGTATCTTCTGTTTGCCTCCATATCCTCCCTTCTTCCATACCTGCTGTCCTACTTAACCGCTGGCCTCCTACATACCTTACTTCCTACATACTCTTTGGCACTGCCTCCGTATTCTCTCACCTCCGCCCTATCTACTTGCCTCCTCCATGTCCTCTCTCCTCCTCCATCTCCTCTGATCTCCCCATGTCACCTGTCCCCCTCCATATTCTCTCTTCTTCGTACCCAAGGAATACACGCTCTGCTCTTACTGCTGCAGGGCTAGCCTGCTGCTTCTGGACATCCAGAAGAAGCAAGTTAGCACTTCCCTCCAGAACCTTCACAGCACTGGGAAAGCCAGTGCTTGAATGAGCCAGATTTGGGGGCTCATTCATGCAGTTATGCCCAAATGTACCGCCCCAAAATACCACACAGAGGAAGTCCATGGAGGAGCTTTTGCTAGCGGTATTTCCAATTGGAAAATCCTAGAGGCACAGGCATGTCCCTGCAGGCTGGAGGGGAGGCTGTGCTATCACCCTCATTTGTGACATTCCCCTCCAGTTAGTTTACATAGGTGAGTCTATATTGATTCTTGCCTTTCCAGGCCCAAATCACAGTTTCTCAAACTTGGGGGCATAAATTGGTCACTTCGTGTTTTCTACAGGACAGATCCCTCCTTCACAACTCTAAACTCCTACATTTACTTTGACCCTGCAGAGTGCTGCTGCTGCTGGTGTGTACGGCCAGACTGAGTCAAGGGCCTAGACGCAACTCCGGGTATCTCATCAGGGCAGCCTCCTGTCAGTAGGACACCTATTTGGATGCTTACCCACAACCCTACCTTTAAAATGGTCTTCAAGAGGTTGGGAAGTAAGTAGAAAACCATGTGAGTAAAAACTAATCTGAAACCTGCCAACCTGAAGTAAAGCTAGGGGTTGTAGCATCATTCTGTAATGACTCTCTTTGACTTTTCAGATGAGAGACTGAAGCCTTGAGAGGGAAACCATCTGTCCCTGGGAGAGAAGGAAGTCTGATAGCTGGGCTTCTCTGCCCTCCTCTCAATGACTTTCTCACAGTGATATCTGCTAGAGACACTGCATGAGTTACTCTGGCCACCCTCAACACTAAGAAAAGGTCACTGTCATGAATACTTAGAGAGCACAAAGCACAAGAAGCCGGTTCTGACAACAGAAGATGACCACCGTCCATGTGTACCTTTGGACAAGTTAGTTACTTACACTCTGAACCAGTCCCCCTCTGTTTCACAAACAAAACCCAAAGACTCTGGGATATGATGGCAAGTACCTGTTATCCCAAAACTCAGGAGGCCAAGGCAGGAGGATTGTGAGTTCAAGGCTGTCTTACTTAGGGTTTCATTGCGTGAAGAGACATCATGACCAAAGCAACTCATTTTTTTTTAAATTCTTAAATCATTTTTTTTTAAAGTCCAGACTTTATCCCACTCCTGGTTCACCCTTTGACTGTTCCACATACCACACCTTCCCGCCCCCCCCCATCTCCAAGAGGATGTCTCCCACCCCACTTGACCTCCCCACTCCCTGGGGCCCCAAGTTTCTCAAGGGTTAGGTGCATCTTCTCTGACTGAGTCCAGACCCCACAGTCCTCTGCTGTATATGTGTCAGGAGCCTTATATGAGCTGGTGCATGCTGCCTGGTTGGTAGCTCAGTGTCTGAGAAATCCCGGGGGGGGGGGGGGGGGGTCCAGGTTAGTTGAGACTGCTGGTCTTCCTCTAGGGTTATCCTTCTCCTCCGCTTCTTCCAGCTTTTCCCTAATTCAACCACAGGGTCACCAGCTTCTGTCCATTGGTTGGGTGTAAGTATCTTCATCTGACACATTCAGCTGCTTGTTGGGCTTTTTGGAGAGCAGTCATGATGGGTCCCTGTTTGTAAGCACACCACAGTATCAGTAATAGTGTCAGGCCTTGGGGCCTCCCCCTGAGCTGGATCCCAATTTGGGCCTATCGCTGGACCTTCTTTTCCTCAGGCTCTTCTCCATTTTTGTCCCTGAGGTTCTTTCAGAGAGAAACAATTCTGGGTCAGAGTTTCTGACTGTGGGATGGCAACCCCATCCCTCCACTTGATGCCCTGTCTTTCTACTGAAAGTGGACTCTACAAGTTCCCTCTCCCCACTATAGGGCATTTCATCTAATGTCCCTCCCTTTGAGTCCTGGGAGTCTCTCACCTCCCAGGTCTCTGGTACATTCTAGAGGCAAGGCAACTCTTACAAAGGAAGACATTTAATTGGGGCTGGCTTACAGTTTCAGTCCACTATCATTATGGCAAGAAGCATGGCAGCGTGCAGGGAGACACACGGCTCTGGAGCAGAAGCTAAGAGGTCTACATTCAAAGGCAGCCAGAAGGAGCCTCTGTCTTCCTCAGGCAGCCAGAAGGAGGCTCTTTTCCTCACCAGGCAGAGCCTGTGCGTATGAGGAGACCTCAAAGCAACACACTTTCTCCAACAAGGCACACTTCCCATGAGCCAAAGCACATTCAAACTACCACAAAGGCTAAGCTAGGTAGTGAGACCCCGACTCAACAAACAGAGAAGGATAGACCTACCCTTTGAGGCCAGGAATTGGTTGAGATGAAGATATGGGTAGGTTTAACATTTAGACAGAAGTTAGAACAGAAGGCAAAAGAGAAAACTAGAGAAATAGGCCCAGACCAGACTCTCTCCTGCTTCCTTCTTCTTTTGCCAACTCAGGAGTGATCTAGAAAAGACACCCCATTGGGTATGTCCTAGGTTCTCCTTAGAAGACATGATTTTGGAAGGCAGGAATGCTTTCTACATTTGAGAAGTCATAGAATCAGAAGTCCCTGTGGCTGTGTGCAGCCTGGTGAAACAGTAGAACAATGCTCGCCTAAGGTTGTGCGTTAGTTTAATGGACATACAGACCAGGATGAGGGGCAAGAGACAGGCTGTGGCATTTGCTCTTAGATTAACCCTTCTCTAGTCCCCGTTTATTCCTTTCTCTGGGCACAATGACATTTCATAAAATCAGACATGATATCAGCAACAGGAGAAAATAATTTAACCAGGCAAATTGAAACACCACTCAATGCAGACATGCTTTTAAAATTTCCCACCCCGATCTCTCTCATGCAATTAGACAAAGCAATTATGAACACCATCGTCAAGCGCCCTTCCTAGCCCTGCTGATACAATGAAAAGCTCTAATGGAGACTTGGTCCCTCAGGGGGAGGGTCCCCCTCGGGGGAGGTTGGGGGTGGATGTTGAAACAATTACCACCGATGAGTTAATTAATCGAATGAGCAAACATGATAAAAATCCATCCTGCAGCAAGTTCAAATGCAGGGGGTGCAAAATGCAGAAGACAATTCACACCCCTCTGCATCTCTCTTTTAATGATGGCAAAGTTGGAGGCTTCTGCTCTGACCGAGTTCACCTATGAGGATGAAAAGCAGTGAAGGTAAAGCTGCTTTCTGGGTTTCCTAGTGATTGGAGGAGGGGCTGCAGTGGGTGCTGCTTTCTCCGGAGAGAGCACTTGCTGTGCAAATGTGAAGACCTGAGTTCTAATCCCCAGCATCCACCTACAAAGTTGAGCATGAGCCACTTGTTGACAGAAAGAAAGAAAGAAAGAAAGAAAGAAAGAAAGAAAGAAAGAGAGAGAGAAAGAAAGAAAGAAGGAAAGGAAGAGAGAGCTTCCTTCAATAGCTTAAAAAACACCTAACGTAAACCTAACCAAGGAAGCGAAAGATTCTACAGTTAGTTTTAAGACATTGAAAACAGAAATTTAAGAAGACAGAGAAGATGGAAAGATTGCTCGTGTTCCAGTCAGAACCGATATCGTGAAAGTGGCTATATTACCAAAAGAATCTACAGATCAAATTAATCTCCATTAAATTCCAGTTACATTCTTTACAGAACTACAGAAAAGCACTCCTAACATACTTATGAAAGCACAAAAGAGCACGGACTTGCTGGCAAGGCAGTCCTGAGCAGCAGAGCACTGACCTCAAACAAAGTGGAACCGCAGTGGCCTGCAAGCTGCAGGAGCACAAAAGCAGGCACATAGAGCAACAGAACCTAAGACCCAGAAGTAAACCTATACAGCTGTGGCCGCCTAGTTTTTGACAAAGGTATGAAAAACATACACTAGACAACTTAGTTAACAAACAGTACTGGCAAACCTGGATACCCACCTCAGAAGAAGGAAATTAGACCCATATCTCCATCCTGCATAAAAATATATTCAAAATGGATCAGATAGCTTAATGTAAAATACGAAATGCTGAACATTCCAAGGGAAAACAGAGAATACATCTCATGATAAAAGCACAGGCAAGAACTTTCTGAGTAGGATTTAGTAGCAAAGGAAATAGCCCCCAAGAACTGTAATTTAAAAAGCCTCTGCAAAGCAAAAATAACACAAAAACTACTGAGTGAAGAGACAACCTCCAGAATGGGAGAACGTCTTTGTCAACTAGACTTCAGACAGGAAATTAATGTATAGAATATATAAAGAACTACCAAAACTAAGCACACAAAACGGTCAGTGAATGGTCCAATGAAATGAACAGACAGCTCTGAAAGGGAGCACAAATGGGCCGTGAGCATCACCAGGTGGGGTAACAAGATGATGATTCAGTGGCTAACGCTACTCACCATGCAAGCCTGGCAACCTGAATCCCATCCCTGGAGTCCCTGTGAAGATGGAAGGAGAGCACTGACTCCACAGAGCTGTCCTCTGATTTTCATGTGCATACTGTTTTCACACACACACACACACACAAATTAGTAACAATAACTAACAAATAAAATCTAAAGTGTTTAGCATCCTTACTCATCAGGGAAATGCAAACTAAAACAACTTTGAAATTCCATCTAGCCCAGTCAGAATGACTATCGTCAAGAAAATCAAGTATGTGGTGGTGGAGAACGCCTTTAATCCCAGCACTCAGGAGGCAGAGGCAGGTGATCTCTGGGGCAAGCCTGCTTTACAGGGCCAGTTCCTGGACAGTCAGGGGCTACACAGAGAAACCCTGTCTTGAAAAAATAAAAAAGAAAGAAAGGGGGGACCAATTATGAGACTGGAAGTCTACTGTGAAACTCTCTCTCTTAGAAATGATTGAATAACCAAGACCAAAACAATACCAATATCTATGGACATGTTACTGTGGAAAGGATGGATCCTACTCTGAGACAAAGAATTACAAGCAACTAAGGACTGCTAGAAGAATTAGCCTCTCAGAGAAGTGAGCCTGCTATTGGTTGTCCAGTGTACAGTGCTCTGCCCCAAAACTGTATATACATAAACAATAGTAACAGACTTAACACACAAACACACACACATATACACACACATATATGTAACAGTATTCAAAAAAGGTTATTAATTTGAGAGTCAGGGAGCATGGGGTGCTCAAGAGAGGATAGCTGTGAGGGACTAGAGAAAAGAAAGAGTGGGGAAAATGATGTAATTTTATTTCAATTAAACATATTTTTTAAAAAGAAAATGAGTTGTGTATTGTCTCCTAGTTTTTGTATTTTGAAATTATTTTAAGTTTATAAAAAGATGCAAAAATAGTTTGAAGAGTTCTTTTATCCACCCTTGCATCCAGCTCCAGCTAACGTTTGTGTTTTGTGACTACAGTATGACTGTCAAAACCAGGGCATCAACACTCGTACAGCACACCTGAGCAGATGTGGACTTCACTAGTTTCCCACTCCCAACATTTTCCTGGTCTAGAATCCCACTTGCCCTTCAGCTGCCCCACCCTCTAGTCTTTCTGTTCAAATCTGGGATCTCTTCTTGGCAGTATGTGTCTTCCCTGACAGTCAACAATTTAAAGAACATTGGTTGGTTGCCTTGAAAATGGTTTTTGGTTTAAATTTGCTAATATTCTCTCATGATTGAGAGTGAATCATGTATTTTGGGCAACAATGCTCCAGAAGAGATGTGAGGGTCTTAGCATGTACTGGCACAGTAATGCTGACCTTGGTGTTTGAGGTAAGGTTATACCTGCTTTGTTCTTCCATCATAAGAATTTGTACTGCTTTGTCACAAACAGCTATCACAGGGGGTGCTTAGCCCATGCATATGTCCTCAGACATTTGCTTTCTGACTTTGGCATCTGTCTGTCCATGGATCTTCCTTGTAACAGTTATTGCTGGTAGTTTTGCATTTTCCCTGTACACTTATGAATAGACATAATGGTACCTCAAAATAAGGTTCATTTCTCAATGACTTTTTCCAAATAGTAATGTCCAAAGATTTTCTTTATTCTCTTCTTCTCATTCTCTCCCTCTTTCTCTCTCTTTCTCTCTCTTTTTGACAGGATCTTGTTGTGCAGTCCAGGCTAGCCTCAGTCTCTCCATCTTCCTACCTCTGCCTCACCAAGTGCTGAGATTGCATGGGTACACCAACATACCCTTTTTAACAATCTTTAAAAATTATCCTAGGCTCACATGGGTGTATCAACTTCTTTCTTCTTGCCCATCAAATTTTCATAGTTAAAGTTTGGTCACATTAAATCAAACGTGAACTATAACTTCAGAGATAAAATATTACAGAAATACTGTCATGACCAGTGAAAGGAGGAAGGAAGGAAGGACAAATCTTGCTTAGTTTTTCAATCGCTCCCTGAAAGTGTACGAATTTATTTTAAGTAGCTCTTCTGGGTGACCTGGATTTCTTATTGACATGTTACTAATGAATGAGTGAATGAGTGATGAATGATAGAATTCTGTTCTCAATAATAGCAATAATAATTTCTTGAGAGATTAAAGCAAAATTTCCAGAATTTGAGTCTAGCCTGAACAACATAGTAAATTCAAGTCCAATGTGGGATATATAGAAAAATCCTGTCTCTCCCTTCAGATAGAGGGGGTATTACTTTTACTTTTTTTCCCCTCAAGACAGATTATCTTTGGGTATCCTTGGCTGTTCTGGAATTCACTCTGCAGATCAGGCTGGTGTTGAACTCAGAGATCACCTGCCTCTGCATTCCAAGCACTGGGATTAAAGGTGAGCGCCACCACCGTGTTGAGACAGGAGGGAGGGGTTACATGTTGAAGTTCTTTTGTGGGGGGAAAGGAAGAGAGAAAAAGCAAGCTGGACACTAAGCATCCAGCCACAAGATCCCCATACCTCCTCTTCTACTGTTTATATACTTTGCGGAAGGAGACAAAAGATCAGATAGACTTAAACCATGCTATATGTCTATTTGTGTATATTTAATAGTCATGAACTGGAGCCTTATTCAAGACAACATAACAGCTGGACCACAGAACTGCTTGCTAAGAATGTGCCACAGCCGCCCCCTTCCTCCCTTCTCCTGGATCTGAGGCCTGGTGCAGCCCCACATCCGATCTGCTCCTTTCTGGACACTTGACTCCTCCTGAGACATCACAGAGGGTCCACTGAACCCAGAGCTGTAGGTAAGAAGACCCACACAGTGCCCTATGCCCATAGCTGGGTGCGGGGAGCACTCAGATTCCAGCAGAAACCCAAACCCCGCCCCTGAGGAGTGGTGCTCCCTTCTGCAACTCTCCCGGATCTGAGGCCTGGTGCAGACCTGTGCCCAGTCTGCTCCTTTCTGAACACTGGACTCCTCCTGAGACAACCTAGAGGGTCCACTGAACACAGAGTGGTAGAGGGTCCACTGAAACCCAGAGTAGCAGAGGAACCACTGAACCCAGAGTGGCAGAGGAACAACTGAACTCAGAGCAACAGACAACATATCTCGAGACATCCTAGAGGAACCACTGCACTCAGAGCAGTGGACACCTTATCCTGAGACATCTAGAGGAGACACTGCACTTGGAGCAGTGGGCACCTGATCCTGAGACATCCTAGAGGAGACACTGCACCCAGAACAGCAGATACCTAGCTGGTCTGCTACCTTGGAGGCACCATATCCTGAGGCATCCTAGAGGTACCACTGTACTCAGAGCAGCTGGAGAAGATCACAGAGACATCTGGACCCCAAGGAGATCACAAACAAGCAAGATAACTGGAAAGGCAGGCTTCAGTCAGAGACAGCGAGAAAAGGTAGCACTAGAGTTAACCAGATGGTGAAAGGCAAGCACAAGAACGGAAGCAACAGAATTCAAAGTTACATGGCATCATCAGAACCCATTCCCCCCATCATAGCAAGCCCTGAACACCCTATCACACCAGAAAAGCAGGATTCAGAATTAAAATCACTTCTCATGATGATGATAGAGGACTTAAAGAATGACATAAATAACACTCTCAAAAAATTTAAGGAGAACACTGGTAGACAGATAGAAGCCCTTAAAGAGGAAACACAAAAATCCTTTAATGAATTGCAAGAAAACACAACCAAACAGGTTGAAAGAATTAAACAAAACCATCCAAGATCTAAAAATGGAAGTAGAAACAATAAAGAAAACACAAAGGGAGATTAGCCTGGAGATAGAAAACCTAAAAAAAAAGATCAGGAATCATAGACACAAGTATCGCCAACAGAATACAAGAGATAGAAGAGAGAATCTCATGTGCAGAAGATATCATGGAAAACATTGACACAACTGTCAAAGAAAATGCAAAACACAAAAAGCTACTAACCCAAAACATACAGGAAATCCAAGACACAATGAGAAGGCCAAACCTAAGGATAATAGGTATAAATGAGGGGGAAGACTCCCAACTTAAAGGACCAGTAAATATCTTCAACAAAATTGAAGGAAAACTTTCCTAACCTAAAGAAAGAGATGTCCATAAATATACAAGAAGCCTACAGAACTCCAAATAGTTTAGACCAGAAAAGAAATACCTCCCGCCACATAATAATCAAAACATCAAATGTACAAAACAAAGAAAAAATACTAAAAGCAGTAAGGGAAAAAGGTAAAGTAACATATAAAGGCAGACCTATAAGAATAACACCAGACTTCTCACCAGAGGCTATAAAAGCCAGAAGATCCTGGACTGATATCATACAGACCCTAAGAGAACACAAATGCCAGCCCAGACTACTCTACTCAATCACTATTGATGGAGAAACCAAATTATTCCATGACAAAATCAAATTTACACAATATCTTACCACAAATCCAGCACTTCAGAGGATAATTGGTGGAAAACTCCAACACAAGTTGAAACAGAAAGAAGTATACAAAATATCAACAAAACCAGGAGCTGGTTCTTTGAGAAAATCAACAAGATAGACAAACCCTTAGCCAGACTAACCAAAGGGTGCAGAGACAGTACTCAAATTAATAAAATCAGAACTGAAAAGGGAGACATAACAACAGAAACAGAGGAAATTTAAAAAATCATCAGATCCTGCTACAAAGGCTATACTCAACAAAATTGGAAAATCTGGATGAAATGGACAATATTCTAAATAGATACCAGGTACCAAAGTTAAACGAGGAGCAGATAAACCATCTAAACAGTCCCATAACCCCTAAAGAAATAGAAGCAGTCATTAAAAATCTCCCCACCAAAAAAAGTCTGGGGCCAGATGGTTTTAGTGCAGAATTCCATCAGACCTTCCAGGAAGACCTAATACCAATTCTCTTCAAACTATTCCACAGAATGGAAACAGAAGGAACAATACCCAATTCGTTCTATGAAGCTACAATTACGCTCATACCTAAGCCTCACAAAGACCCAACAAAGAAAGAGAACTACAGACCAGTCTCTCTTATGAATATTGATGCAAAAATACTCAATAAAATTCTCTCAAACCGAATCCAAGAACACATCAAAGCAATCATCCATCATGATCAAGTAGGCTTTATCCCAGGAATGCAGGGATGGCTCAATATTTGAAAATCCATCAACATAATCCACTACATAAATAAACTCAAAGAAAAAAATCACATAATCATCTCATTAGATGCTAAGAAAGCATTTGACAAAATTCAACATCCCTTCATGTTAAAAGTCTTAGAAAGATCAGGAATTCAAGGTCCATACCTAAACATAGTAAAAGCAATATACAGCAAGCCAGTAGCCAACATCAAACTAAACGGAGAGAAACTGGAAGCAATCCCACTAAGATCAGGGACTAGACAAGGCTCCCCACTCTCACCCTACCTATTCAATATAGTACTGGAAGTCGTAGCTAGAGTGATTAGACAACAAAAGGAAGTCAAAGGAATATAAATAGAAAAGGAAAAAGTCAAAATTTCACTATTTGCAGATGATATGGTAGTATACTTAAGTGACACTAAAATTTCCACCAGAGAACTCCTAAACCTGATAAACAACTTCAGTAAAGTGGCTGGATATAAAATCAACTCAAATCAGTAACCTTCCTATACTCAAAAGATAAACAGGCTGAGAAAGAAATTAGGGAAATGACACCCTTCACAATAGTTACAAACAAAATAAAATATCTTGGAGTGAACCTAACCAAGCAAGTGAAAGATCTGTATGACAAGAACTTCAAGTCTCTGAAGAAAGAAATAGAAGAAGATCTCAGAAGATGGAAAGATCTCCCATGCTCCTGGATTGGCAGGATTAATTTAGTAAAAATGCCCATCTTGCCAAAAGCAATCTATAGATTCAATGCAATCCCCATCAAAATTCCAAATCAATTCTTCGTAGAGATAGAAAGAGCAATTTGCAAATTTATTTGGAATAACAAAAAACCCAGGATAAAAAAAAAGAAAGAAAGAAAGAAAAAAAAACAGGATAGCAAGAATTATTCTCAACAATAAAAGAACTTCTGGGGGACTCACCGTCCCTGACCACAAACTGTACTACAGAGCAATAGTAATAAAAACTGCATGGCATTGGTACAAAGACAGGCAGGAAGATCAATGGAATAGAATTAAAGATCCAGAAATGAGCCCACACACCTATGATCATTTGGTCTTTGACAAAGGAGCTAAAACCATCCAGAGGAAAAAGGACAGCATTTTCAGCAAATGGTGCTGGTTCAACTGGAGGTCAGCATGTAGAAGGATGCAAATCAATCCATTCTTATCTCCTTGTACAAAGCTCAAATCCAAGTGGATAAAAGACCTTCACTTAAAACCAGATACACTGAAACTAATAGAAGAGAAGGTGGGGAAGACCCTCAAATACCTAGGCACAGGGGAAAAGTTTCTGAACAGAACACCAATGGCTTATGCTCTAAGATCAGGAATTGACAAATGGAACCTCATAAAATTCCAAAGCTTCTGTAAGGCAAAGGACATTGTCAATAAGACAAAACAGCAACCAACAGATTGGGAAAAGATCTTAACCAATCCTACATCCGATAGAGGGCTAATATCCAAGATATTCAAAGAACTCAAGAAATTATACTCCAGACAACCAAATAACCCTATTAAAAATGGGGTACAGAGCTAAACAAAGAATTCTCAACAGAGGAAACTCGAATGGCCGAGAAGCACCTTAAGAAATGCTCAACATCCTTAGTCATCAGGAAAATGCAAATCAAAACAACCCTGAGATACCACCTCACACCAGCCAGAATGGCTAAGATCAAAAACTCAGGTGATAGTAGATGCTGGCGAGGATTTGGAGAAAGAGGAACACCCCTCCATTGTTGGTGGGATTGCAAGCTGGTACAACCACTCTGGAAATCAATCTGGCAGTTCCTCAGAAAACGGGACATAGCATTACCTGAGGATCTAGCTATACCACTCCTGGGCATATATCCAGAAGATGCTCCAACATATAACAAGGACATATGCTCCACTATGTTCATAGTAGCCTTATTTATAATAGCCAGAAGCTGGAAAGTACCAAGATGTCCCTCAACAGAGGAATGGATACAAAAAATGTGGTACATCTACACAATGGAATATTACTCAGCTATTAAAAATAATGAATTCAAGAAATTTTTAGGTAAATGGATGGAACTAGAAATTATCATCTTGAGTGAGTTAACCCAATCACAAAAGAACACACATGGTATTTACTCACTGATAAGTGGATGTTAGCCCAAAAGCTTGGAATAGTGAAGACTCAATTCACAGACCACATGAAGCTCATGAAGAAGGAAGACCAAGTGGGGATGCCTCAGTTCTACTTAGAAAGAGTAACAAAAATACTCAAGGGAGAAAATATGGAAATAAAACATGGGACAGAAACTGAAGGAGGGGCCATCTGGAGACCATTCCACCTGGGTATCCATCCCATGTACAGTCACCTAAGCTAGACACTGATGTAGATGGCTGGAAGTGCATGCTGTCAAGAACATGATATAGCTGTCTCCTTAGAGGTCTGCCAAAGGCTGACACATTCAGAGGCCGATGCTCACAGCTAACCACTGATATGATCAAGGGTTTCCCAATGGAGAAATTAGAGAGAAGACTGAAGGAGCAGAAAGGGTTTGTGACCCCATGAGGAAAGCAACAATACCAACCAACCAGAGCTCCCCAGGGTCTAAACCACCAGCCTGGGAACACATAGGGAGGGACCCATGATTCCAGCTGTATATGTAGGGGAGGATGGCCTTGTCCGGGCATAGGTGGGAGAGGAGATTCTTGGTCCCATGAAAAACAAACACAGAGTGGCGGGGTGTGAGGGGGAGGGGGTAGTGAGGGCAGGGGGTAGGTGGGGGCACAGCCTCATAGAAGCATGAGGAGGGGGGATGGGATAGGATGTTTCTGGGTGGTGGGAGGAAGTGGGGTAAGGGGATAAAATCTGAAATGTAAATATAATACCCAATAAAGAAATTTTAAAAAAATTAAAAAAAAAAAAAAAAAGAATGTGCCACAGCTCCTGCTCCTGTTTCCAAAATCATTTATTTGTTGGTTCTCAGACTGACTGAGGTCAAAGAATGTGTATGAGTTGCTGGTCCAGGAGATGAAGGATGAAGTGATCTCCTAGCCTAAAATGTTGAAAGGCTCAGAGATGACCAAGAACTGTTGAGTATTTAATGTCTTGAGCAAAGCAAAGCTGTCTCTGTTCTTCATGAGGAGATGTAATTTCGGTTTCTTAAAAAACCCAGCTATGTTATGTGAGTATGTTTTTGTTTTAATCCCAGGTGGGATAAGAGGCTGCTTCACAGCAGGTGATTATGACTGCCTCTCATGCACTAGCAGGAGCATGATTTTTGCCAGCTGCGAATAGTTTAATTCTGGGAACTGTGGAGAGGGTATAATGGGAGAGCTCCAGGAGGGCCTGGGGCAGCTGCTCCTGGTGCCAAGTGCTGGTGAGCAAACAGACAAGGAGCTGGAAATATCCTGATGAGAAGACTATACTTGCCCCAAGGAACTCAGTGCCCCTAATCAGCAGGAAGTAGTCTACTTTGTTGACTGGAAGAGGTCTATACCCCCTTTACTCTCTAACCTTCTTTCTCTCCCACCGAGTGTTGGGGGATTGGAACAGGTTAAGGTGGAATAAGG
This sequence comes from Rhabdomys pumilio, assembly GCA_030674055.1. Taxonomy (NCBI): domain Eukaryota; kingdom Metazoa; phylum Chordata; class Mammalia; order Rodentia; family Muridae; genus Rhabdomys; species Rhabdomys pumilio. The sequence continues at coordinate 208,996,130 of JANHMN010000002.1, read as the reverse complement.
GTTGGAAGGGTGATGTAAAAGGCAAATATCACCTTCTATAAAATGAAATATCAAGGCCAGCAATAACACATCTTCATGCCTGAGTACAAATTTCCCCACAACTTAAATCCTCCTGGGGCCTTAACCACCTGCCTTTCATCAGAGAGGTCAAGTGGAGACCAAGACAGATCCATGTGACATGAGCCTTCTGTGATATGTTTAGCTCCAAACAAGTAACTAAACAAGTCACTTCAGCTACTATGAGGGCTGTGTGGGAACGTCAAACGCAGCCCTACTGTTAGAGCTGAGAGTAAGCCTCACTCTAAGGTCTTACAGTACAGTCTTACCCGGGTAATGATAAAAAATGAATAGGGCAGAGTCATTCCATGAGAGAATACACTTTCTTCAGGTTTTTCTTTTTGCAATGAGATCAATAGCCTCTGACTGCAGCCTGGGTGGATTCTCCAAGCTGAGGCATCACTGTTGCTATGGAAATGGGAAGGGTTGTGCTCACAAGCCCCAGTCAAGAGACTAACACTGGACTGCCCCCATTTGCTGAAGAAATGACATAAAAAGGGGGGGGGGGCACTAACATCTCATGAAGAGCCACTAGAGTTCGCAAGAAAGGAAGAATTGGAAGTGGGACTCTTCCTTCAGAGAAGGCAAGTGTTTTGAGAGAGGGAGGGGGCTTGGTATGGTAGCACACACCTTTAAGCCCAGCACTTGGGACACAGAAGCAGGTAGATCTCTGTGTTTAAGGCCAGCCTGGTCTACAGAGCAGATTTCAAGACAGCCAGGACTACACAAAGAAAATAAAAACAAACAAACAAACAAAAGGACTAGAAAGAGCCAACATGGGGAGACTGAATGCCCTGGCACATCCTTTAAAACACGTAAAATTCTCATCTAGATTTCTACTCCTGTTTCATAATTTCCATTTCCCCAAGATTAGCAGCTCTCTGCGATGTCAGGAAGAATGGTGTCATTTAGTTAATTCAAATGTGAGAGTCTGTGATATCAACCCTCTGAGGTCTTGGCATTTCAGACAGAAAATGAAGAGTTTATTAATTTAGTTGGATTCTAGTCAAGGTTGTAGTGTGTTAGACCATGAAGTCCCACAACAAAAGCTGGAGAACAAGCTCCATGTCGCTGGACACTACTGTTTGAGGGGCTTTATTACATCACTCACCGTGTTGACTTGGGTTGCATCACATCACCTACAGAGCACATGGATGGATACTGGTAATTTCTGTCTGTGGGTTTCAGTTTGGAGAACTTGGTGAGGACAGTCAGTTTTTAGTTCACATTTTCTGTAGCTGTACAAATCAGTATAAAACACCATTTTGATGCTGTAGGCCAGGAACCCAGGTATGGCACGGGAAGGGCTGCTGATGTTCGCTTTGCTCCTCTGTGTCTCAGACCTGATAGTCTGCTCTGGAGGCTAGAGCTGCTGGTGCTAGAACAGTCTACTAAACATTTCTTAATTCCCATGGTAGTGCCATGCTGGGAAGACTGAAAGACTGCCTCAACTCAGGCTGTCACAAAACGTCAACCAAATGCCTGCCCAAGTGCGGCTTTGCCCTCATGGTGACTTCAGAATAATTAGACTTCCTACATGGAGAGTTTGATAGATCAAGTGTTCTCCAAGAGAAGAGCATGCTTTATGAGAGGACAGTGTGGCTTGCAGGTTGCAGTGCACTGCTTTTGTCACACTCTATCAAAGAAGCCAGAGTCTGTCCTGACTCAAAGGGACATGACAGACCTCACATTTCACCATCTGAATGTGTCCCCCAAATTTTGTATCTTGGAACAAACCATGCCACATGACAGTATTAAGGTGTGGCATTTTAGGCGGTGTTAAGTCATGAGGCCTCTGTCCTATTGAATGGGATCTGCCCTTATAAAAGGGCTTTATGACGTTTTATACTCTTCCACTTTATGGGGACATGGTTATTGTTACCTCTGGAGGATGCAGTAACAAAACTCCATCTTGGAAGCATAGACAAGTCCTTCACCAGATACGAAGCTAAGAATGTCTTCACTTTGGACTTTCCAGCTAGAACTGTGAGAAACAAATATGTTCTTCATAAAAATTACTAAGTCATGGGCTTGGTAACAGAATCTAAACCTAAGGACACATAAATGATTTCTGGTCATATATAAAGTAGCCATAATGGGTTGCTTTTCATAAACTGAAGCCCACTTCTACCACATGTTTATTTCCCATGAAAATTTTCCAGATACCCATGTAGATGTTGCTCTGGATATATTCAAATTGACTTAAACACTAGGGTACCTAAGACTCAATGAAAAGCTTGTAAACGTGCACACACACACACACACACACACACACACACACACACACCTTTGCTCACACATATCTTTCCCTGATCTAGTGACTATCAATCCATCCTCTATGCCCCGCTCAGTCTGATGTTTATTGTTAGGGTTTTCTTTACTGTGTGTGTGGTGTGCATATATGTGTGCACAATAAATGTGTGCATATATGTGCAAATGTGAGTGTGTGATAAATATGTGTATGCATGTATCTGTCATTTAAGTGGAAGGTCAAGGATTACAGAGGGAGTCTTGAACTTCCATCCACCTTATGCATTGAGGCAGGTCTCCCAGTTGAACCCAAACCTTGCTGATACAGCTAGACTAGCTCACAAGCTTGTTCTGGTCTCTCTCTTCTAAGCCTTGTAATTATAAACAGGCTGTCATACTCACCAGCGTTTTGTGGGTGCCAGGACTCCAAACTCTAGCTCTTTAGTGGTACACACACACACACACATGTACAAGTAAAACACTCATACACATAAAAGTATTTTGTTTTAAAAAGTCTCACAGACATTTCTACTGATGAATCTGACGGGAGCATTTTCTCAGTTGAGGTTTGTTCTTCCTAGACAACCCTAGCTTGTGTTAAGTTTATAGAAATCTAGACATCATACCAGGCAATGTCTCTCAGGGTCAGATTCCTTGCATAGAGATCCCAAGAGGTCTTGCATAGAACTGTGAAAGTGAAGTCTTAGTTATAGTAGGAGACCAGGATGTTGGAGATGATGGAGCAGGGAATATCTTGCAGAAGAAAGCTTCAGACACAGAGGAGCCAGATGAAGAGAAAGGTAATGTCCACTACAGGTGGCACAGGTGGAAAGATGGACTTCCTATGGCAATTGGAGCCTTCATGATTCCATCAAGTGATCTAGATACAGACATTCTATAGGGCTTTGCAGTGGCCCTTTAGGGTTTCAGTCTTGCTCTAATCTGGTCTTTTCTTGCAATGATCTCATTCTTCACTATTGGAAAGAGAAGTTTAAAAATGTGTTAGATTCACAGTTGAGAGTTTGTCTGAGTCTCATAAGATACTCTATAACTTAAAACACTTAAAAAACTTTGCATTAATTTTCTGTATATGAGTGTCTGCCTGTATGTATGCATATGTACCATGTGTGTGCCAGGTGTCTGTTGAGGTCAGAAGAGGGTGTTGGATTCTAGGGTAACAGATGGTTGTGAGTCACTATGTGGCTGTTGGGAATTCAACCTGGGTTCTACACAAGAACAAAAAGTGTTCTTACCTCCAGATCACTTTACATTTCTGAACCGATACTTGCATTTCTGAACAATTTGGAGTTGTTAAGATTCTGAAGACTTTTAGAGGTGAACTAAATATATTTTTCATTATGAAATGAACATAAACTTTTGGGGACCAGGAGTGAAATGTTATCATATTGAAGTGATATATTTGGTGTCAAGATGACAAGGGGTAGGCTCCTAATGGTTACTCTTGTTAACTAGATAGAACTTAAAATCACGTAGGAGACTGTCGTCTCCACCAACCAGCGGAAATAAGGGAGCAACAAGGAGGTCTTCTTCGAGCAGTTTATTCAGGATTCTTGATCAATCTCTCTCTCTCAGCTCCCCAACTCCAGCCTAAATACCCACAGATGATCCAACCAGTTCATGCCATGTATCTGAATCCGGTAGGTTATCAGAATGCAGAAGCGCCTTCAAGTAGCAAGCATGCCTTATATGGCTTATTTATCACAGGGTGAGCAATGGCTGGCGCGCAGCCAAGCTCCATCTTAGGGAGCGGCTCTCCACAGTTCTTCCTTTTTGTTTTAATAACGCAACAGGCAAGAGTAGAGGTCCGATCTCTGTAATTGTTTAGCAAAGCGGGAGATTGTATTGAACCACGCCGCCTGGCTCATCACCAGGCAGGCAGCAGACCCAATCCATGTCCTTTTTACAGAGGTAGGACTCGGGGCACAACCCACATGCAATCGAACGTGCTCTTCTCGGGGTCATGGCTTCGACCCAGAGTGTAGTACACAAGACTCGCAGCCTGAGAGTGATGTCCATCCTAGTTTTTTATCATACCAAGCCATACTTGGGGGGGACTGGCCTGTCTCTACTGCGGCAAACGCTTGTACCATCATGGGAGCCTGTTGCCTCTGGAATAACCTCACACGGTATAGACACCACAAGCAGAGGGCACTGGCAAAGATCATCATAAATCCCAGGGCCCCCGTTCCCGCCCATTCCTTCAGGCGTCCCACTACTCCAGCCACCCAGGCCGCGAATCCTGTGGTAAGGCCAGGGTCTAGGCGTGTAGAATTCACAGTCACAATGGCCATCCGCAGTTGTCTCATCAATCCATCAAAATCAGCTGACCCTGTTAGAAAATCAGACAATTGGCGAGAGATGTTAGCAGCCCTGGTAAAATTGTCGTATTGAATAGAAGTGACACATAACCCAGGAAATTTCCACTCATATCCAACCTGAGCGAACTGTCACAAGGTATCTATTTGTTCCTGTATCAGATCAACCCTTTGATTGACTAACATGATTCCTCCCTTTAACTGGGAGTTTAGTGATGTCTGTAGATCCAGGGCGGCAGCTGTGTTAGCGGACAAATTATTTAGGACAGCTTCGGTTTGTACAGTCTGGCTCATGGCCACAGCTGCAGTGGCAGCCCCCGCGGCAGCGACGGAGACAGCAGCTATGATAGCTGTGGTAATGTCAAAATCTCTTTTAGAGCAAAACTGGATCAAAGAATTAGGGGCTTTAACGAGAACAGGAACCCATCTGGGAAGTCGGGCAACCACTGCAAGGGGAAATTTTTCAGCATCCCAACACATACTATAAAAGCAATCCTGTTTGTTGCAATTTAAATATCCTAAAGCTTGCCGACTACTATTACTAACTATAAACACAAAGGGTGCCCACACACATACAGGCGTGGGGCTAAAAGAAATATTCTTAAATGATCTGCTCCTCTTAACACTTTCATAAAAGGAATTCCCAGTATCAGGGGCACCAGTGTTTGTAACCCGTACCCCGGGGGGAACTCTCTACTATAAAGTTTCTCACCCCATGGGTCCCACCACCAATCCTAACTATAGGAGTCAAATCAGTACAACTACCATTCATTCCACATAACAGCCAAACATTAAAAGAATTGGCAGGCATATCCAAACTGGGATCCTGTCACGTAAAATTATATCCTGCAAAGGTGGCATTAAATGTGGTCCCCATCTCTGGTGAAAAGGTAAAATAATCTTTCTTAGCCCACTGTACTCCTCTATCCTGACAACCTGTCCATGGGAACATGAGGCTTTCCTCTGCATAGCCCAGACAGAAAGGTGCCCAATGGGGCTGGTTGGGTGGTTTGGTATAATTCGTCATGGTGGCCCATTCCCTACCAATCTTCTCCATGCCATCATTAGCAGGCCACCATCCTTCCAACCAGGTGCCTTTCAAGGTATAACTGCCACTAAGGGAACCTACAGGCAAATCAAACCGTGCAGCAGTCTGATTATAGAGCAGAATACAATCACTCTTCTCACTAATATTTACAACTCTAACAAAACACAAGCTACCCAATAACTCTATACTTCTATTCTCATTAACACTAGCTATTTCTATATCCTTAGGCAAAAAAAAAAAGGCAAATCTAAGCTCCTATTACTAGTAAAAAGTGGGGGAAAAACTTGAGCATTATGTCTTATCGGCATAGGCCTTGGGAACAGACAGAATCCCCCATCGTGGTTCTGCTCGACTCGTCGGGATCTTCTCTCCCAGGAGGATCAGGAGCATCCACAGGATGGCACTTGTGAACCAGTCTCTCTGGCACCCAGATGGGATCATGCCGATTCTGTGGAAAAACACAAACAGAACCCGGGCCCATGCCAACACTGGATCTGGCCCATCTTACATATTTCATCTTACATATCCCTTAAGGGATCCATGCCAATTGCAATGGCGGTCCGCAGCTGAGCGACCATCAACATCTAATTGCAAAAAATTTAAAGTAAAAAGGGCAAGGGCAATTCGGTCTCTAGGGGTGCAGCCATAGCCTATTCTCCCTTTTTGTTTTAACAAGCATTCCTTCAATGTGTGATGCGCACGTTCAACCATGTCCTGTCCCTGAGGATTATAAGGTAAGCCATGTTTTAAATCCACTTGCATTTGTAAGCAAAATGAGGCAAAAGACTGAGCCGTCCATTATCTGTTTTCAGCTGCTGAGGTTTTCCCCAAGCACTCCATGCCTCTAGGTAATGGGAAATAACATTTTAGCTTTCTCTCTTGCCAACGGCGAGGCAAAGATTAGTCTTAAGCAAGTATCAACAGAGACATGGATATATTTTAATTTACCAAACTCAGCAAAATGAGTAACATCTATTTGCCAGATCTGTAATGGTAAAAATCTTTTGGGATTCACCCCTAGAGAAGGTGGGTGAGCATGGATCGCACAGTCTGGGCATTGAAGTACTAATTGTCTAGCGGTCTCTCTAGAAATCTTAAATTTGTATTGTAAGGTGTGAGCATTGACATGAAACTGGTTATGGAATCGCTTAGCCAGTTCTGTAGGGGTACTCTCTGTGACAAAAGCAAATTTTTGTCGAGTGGCTTGATCAACCTCATCATTGGCCTGGCTGATGGGGCCAGGCAGGCCTGTATGGGTACGGACATGTTGAACAAAGAAAGGCGCACTTTTCGTCCATATTAAGTTTTGAAGTTGTACCAGTAACTTTTGGATTGGACTTTGTGCCTTGATTTTTCTAGTCACCTCAAGGGACTTAACAAGATTAACAACATATAAAGAATCAGACAGCAAATTAAAGGCATTCTTACAAATTTTAAACACTTCTACTACTATCTGGAATTTTACAGTCTGTGGAGATCCAGGGGCAAATTGTACTATCATGGGATCGGCATTGTCAATCTTATAAGATCTACATCCTGTCTTGGACCCATCAGTAAAAATGTTCACAGCCCCCACTATGGGGTGTATTAGGGTTATCTTAGGAAACACTACTGGATGGGCAATAAAAAAGGTCATCAAAGGATGTTTTGGAAAATGATTATCAATTTCACCTTTAAATCCACATCTTAAAATAGCCCAGTCATCAATAGTGGCACATAAAATCTTTAACTGGTCTCCCGAGTAGGGAACTATCAGCTTTTCTGGTTCTATACCATAATATTGTAAGCACTGTTGAATTTCCTCTCCTGCCAACTCCACAACAGCAGTGGGATAATGTTCTAGGGTCTTTGCTGTTGAGATTTTCGGATGGATCCATAGTAATGGACCAGATTGTCACAGAACTGTAGTAGGTTGTTGAAGCATGGCCAGCAAGCATAACCATATAGGTAAATCTGGCACACATCTCATTAACATAGCCTCCTGTAGTCCAGTCTCTATTTTCCTTAATGCTTTTCGGGCCCCTGTGGTCAGCTGCCTAGGGGAGTCTAGAGTTGGATCTTCCACCAGAATCTCATATAGGGGTTTCAACTCATAGTTTGGTATCTTCAGATGGGGCTGAATCTAATTAATATCTCCTAGTAATTTTTGAAAATCATTTAAAGTTTTAAGATGGTCCATTTTAAGCTCAATCTTCTGAGGTCGCACTTCCGTTGGCCCGATTTTAGCCCCCAAGTAGTTTACAACCTGTTTTGTTGGACCTTCTCAGGAGCAGTGAATAAACCCTGTTTCTGTAGGCACTTAAGTAACAGGCCATAAGCCCCATGTAAGATCTCTTCACTCTTATGGGCTAATAGAATGTCATCCATGTAATGAAGACACTTAAGAGAAGGGAATCACCCCCTTAGTAGCTGAATGGCCCTTCCCACAGACAGCTGGCACATAGTGGGGCTGTTGGCCATTCCCTGGGGTAAGACTACCCACTCATATCTCTGGTCAGGTCTTTCATGATTAATTGAGGGAAGAGTAAAGGCAAAGCACTCACAGTCCTTGGGACTCAAGGGAATGGAGAAAAAACAATCTTTTATATCAATCACTATAATGGGCCATTCCTTGGGCAAGGCAGTTAAACAGGGGAGACCACGTTGGACAGGTCCCATGACCTGCATCTGTGCATTTATGGCACGCAGATCATGTAATAGCCTCCACTTCCCTGATTTTTTTTTAATGACAAAAATGAGGGTATTCCAAGGAGACACTGAGGGGCAAATATGTCCCAAATCTAATTGTTCTTTCACCAATGTTTGTGTGGCAAGGAGTTTTTCAGTGGACAGGGGCCACTGGGGAACCCACACTGGGTCTCCTGTTTTCCAAGTTATGGGTGTACCCTCCCCAGTGGCCCCTAAGAAAAACCCAGGCCCTGTCTAATCTTTCTGGGGTTGGCTTCAATTGGAACATTGTGGCCTTGAAGGTGTTTGCCTAGACCATAAGAGGGATGCCATCCCATATTCTTTATCAATTTCTGGGAGGTTTGAGAATACTGTCCCTCATTTGTCAATCTCAATTTCAATTTTTGTAATAAGTCTCTGCCCTACAAACTGACTGGTAATTCCAGTACCAGTCAGCCCTGAATGACCTTCTTGATTCTTTCAGGGTAGCTCCCTGGCACTAATATCAGGGGTTTTAGCATAGCCCAACCCTTGAAGAGTTTGGGAGGAGGTCTGAACTGGCCAGTCTAAAGGCAAGTCCTTGCTGGCGATGATACTGCTGTCTGCCCCAGTATCCAGCAATCTTAAGATTTTTCTTGTCATTAATGCATAACTCCACCAGGGGGCGCTGGTCCAAATCAAGAGATAGAAAGACTGTGGGGTTGTCAGAAGAACCAAACCCCTGACTTCCTCTTTTTCTGGGCTGAGCAGGAAATTGGGCATGCAAACTAGGTAACAGAACTAGTTGAGAAATGCGATCCCCTGGGGAGATTGCTGTAATTCCCCCAGGGGAGGATACCAAAATTTTAACTTCCCCCTCGTAATCTGAGTCAATAATTCCAGGGTGAACTAGCAATCCTTTTAGGACAGAAGAGGACCGGCCTATCAATAGGCCAACTGTGTTGGGTGGTAAAGGACCATAAAAATCCATGCCCACCTTTTGGACCCCCATCTGAGGTGTCAGTACAAGTCTGGTGGTGCAACAGAGGTCCAACCCTGCGGATCTCGGGGTCGCTCTCCTTGGCTGGTGGGCGGGCAAAGGCTCGGCCACTGTTTCTGAGTATTCTCTATTGTTCCATTTATTTGAGGGCCTTGGGGTCGGGGGCCCCTCTGCCCATTTTTTGATCGTGTACCTCTATATCCTCGTACAATAGGCTGACCATTAATGTCTTTCACCAAGCGACACTCATTTGCCCAGTGGTTCCCTTTTTTACATATTGGGCAAAGTCCCGGCCCAGCAGGGCGTGGCTCCCCTTTATTTCCCTTCTCAAGACATTGTCTTTCAAGGTGTCCCATCTTGCCACAGCAGAAGCAAGCTCCAGGGGTACTTCCCTTTCCTCTGGATAATTGTATAACGGTGGCTGCAAGGCTGGCATTAGAAAGAGGACTCCCTATCTCCCTGCATACTTTCATCCAAGCATCAATGTCCTTGGACTTATATGGAGTAATGGCATTGCGGCATTCCTTGGTGTACTGTTCAAAAACAAGCTGTTGAATGAGAGGCATGGCTGTATCAGGGTCTCCAAAAATATGACCCGTAGCCTCCATTAGGCGAGCCACAAAGTCAGAGAACGGCTCTGTAGGCCCCTGGACTATCTTGGTAAGATTCCCACTAACATCGCCCCTGTTTGGCAAGGCCTTCTAAGCATGTATGGAGAGGTTGTTTATCTGCTCATACACTTGAATAGGATATCCGGTCTGGTTCCTGGCATAGTGACCATGGCCCATGATCATATCAAAGTCCCATGCTGCATTGCCTGTTTGTCTGTTGACTCCAGCTTGTTGATGGGCATATTCTGTGTAAAAAAAACTTTCCAATCTAGATACTGGCCCGTAGTCAAACTGGCTTTCACGGTACTCATCCAGTCAGAAGGGGTCATACAGTGATGGGCCAATACCTCCAGCTGAGCCACAGTAAAAGAAGCATTTATGCCATAAGCTCTCACAGATTCTGCCAAGTTTTTCAATTCCTTAAAATCTAGAGGCTCATGGTACTGTTGACCCTGGGAATCCCGAAACACAGGAAAGGCCATTCTAGCCTCCTTCCATACCCCTGGGCAAAAGGTATCACCTGTTCCAGATGGCGCTGACTCCGTGTAGGGCGGAGGCTCGCTATGAGGCACTGGCGGGGGTGGACCCTTATCTTGGAAGGGCGGAGTCCCCTTTCTGCGTTCATTTCCACCATCTCCCTTCCTCTCTCGCTCTTTCTTTCGCCCTCTTGTTTTGTTGCTCAGAGCCTCCATCCTTTTCAATAATTCCTCCAATTCCTCCTCTAAATCTTCTAGCTCTTCTACCTCTGAAGCGCCCTCTTCCTCGGACTCCTCCTTCCCTGATTTTATTGATCTCTCCTCCTTTAACTGTTCCAGAGCTTCTGTCCCCTTCCCCAGAGCGGTGCTGCATTTTTCATCTGTTAGGCAGCTCCTGATTAGTTTCCATAGAGGTCTCACCCCCCCCCCCTTTTTTAATACTCCTTGATCCCAGGCAAAATCCAAGCCCTTTCCTAGTTTGTCCCAACTGGCAAGGGTAAGGTGTCCCGAGACAGTGAACCACGGGGCTGCTGTATCGACTTCCGAAGGAAAGGTGGAAAGGGTACTCCTTTTCATCTTCAGTCCCTTCATGGTCAGCAGCTCTTGAAGAGCCACAAAGATCGGATGAGACTGTGAGTGTCCCATGTCTCGTATTTTACTTTCACTTTGTCCAGCTATGTACTCTGGAACTTTATAGCCCCGAACTTCCTGGGGACTTTATAGCTCCTTTACCGGAGGCCTAATAGCTCCTTCTAAGACTTACTGCTGGGGTCCCAAAATTACCTGGGAACTTACCGGTCGACCACCCTGACCACTCGAAGTTCTGACTTCAGGAGAGTCCCCATACGGGCCACCATTTGTCGCTTCCCACCGACCAGTGGAAATAAGGGAGCAACAACGAGGTCTTCTTCGAGCTTATTCAGGATTCTTGATCAGTCTCTCTCTCAGCTCCCCAACTCCAGCCTAAATACCCACAGATGATCCAACCAGTCCATGCCACGTATCTGAATCCTGTAGGTTATCAGAATGCAGAAGCGCCTTCAAGCAGCAAGCATGCCTTATATGGCTTATTTATCACAGGGTGAGCAAAGGCTGGCGTGCAGCAGCCAAGCGCCATCTTAGGGAGGGGCTCTCCACAGGAGACAAACATCTGGACATGTCTCTGGGGACATTTCTAGAGAGGTCTGATGAGAAAACAAGTGGGGCATCATACTCACCTCCCTTCCTGGCTGGAGGCACAGTGCGACCAGCTGCCTCGCTACTGGCATGACTTCTACATAATGATGAACTGTACTTTAAACCATGAGCCAAAATATACTCTTCTCCTTAAATGGTCCTTGTGTGTGCATCACAACAACACAAAAGTAATCCAGCACTAGGGCTGCTGCCCACTAAAATTATTAAGGCTGGTGTGCCATCTTTCATGTCCTGGACTTTGGACTCGGAACACATAGAAAGGAGGAGTTGCCATTGTTAGGGAGTGAAATGTGTAGGTCATTAGAGTTAATCCCAGGAGAAGATTACATGTGGAAGGAGAATGGACTGGTGTACTGGGATAATAGTAGTGCTTAATCTCATTCATGTCCTCAATTTCTTGCAATTTTTGCAAGTTCCAAACGTTTTACTCAGTGGGCCTGGGCAGGTAGCTCAGGTAGGTATAGAGGTTACCTAGCATGCAGAAGGCCTTAGTTTGATACCAAACACTGGGTAAGAATTCTAGGTTAGTTGTATTTTCTTTGGAGAAGAAATTAATTGTTCTGGGCCCAGTCTTTAGAACAAGGCATCCCAGGCAGACTTGACATATATATATATATATATATATATATATATATATATATATATACACACACATATATGAGATAGTCAGAGAGGATTCATGCAATCAGTGTCAAATGACCACCAGAGAGATATTTGTATAACATGATAGCATTCCTGGATGCTAGAAGGAATGTGAAGGAAAACAGTGAGAGGAGAGGGTGTCTTGGACACATCTGTCAATATTTATGGAGAGAATGGTACTTGAAGGATGAAGACACCGAGCAAATAATTGGCTCTCATTCTGAAACGCTCTGGATTTCCCACAATTCACACCATTCACACCATTCACACCATTCACACCATTCACACCATTCACACCATTCACACCATTCACACCATTCACACCAACTCAGGTATAGTGGGAAGAGGTTTGTTGTGGATAACAAAAGATGTGCCTATCATCCCTGCCACTCTGCAAGTTCCAAGGTTTTAAACTAAACTCCATGCCACGAACAAGGTACAAGCACAAAATATATGTTATATCTCAGATCTGCTATGAATATTATCATTTCATGAATATTCCACTTTATGTGCTTTGTTAGACAGGTGCATAATACAGTTGATACATATGTGAATGGAATTGCTACATTTCTAAAAATTACCACATTTCCAGAGGAATTTGTGATTGATTATAATGTCACATATGCAATAAAATGTATTTTAAATTTTAGCTTAAAGCAGGGCCATTGGTGTGTGTTCCAGGCTACTGTGACCTACAGCATGAGATCCCATCTCAGAGAAAAATGTTTTAAAAATATAAAGTTCCTAAAATAAATGCCAACAAAAAGTTAGCCATTATGCCCAAATATGGTTTATGACATTTACATCATTTTTCTCAAAAAAAGGAAACCTATTTCTAAATTAGAGCTTAAAACCTTCTTCTGGGTTGCCTGTCTACTTTATGCACAAATTTTACTTTTAATAACTTTGTGAGTTTTGGAGCAGTCTATTATATGTTTTATGGACAAGAATGTAATTTGTTTTGGTGATCACTGCATGTAAACTTGAGAGGAATGCGTACTCTGTCGAGGTTGAATGGAGTGACCAGTTACGTCCATTAGATCCAGTTGATTAATATGTTTAGTTCAGCAATATCCTTGTTGATTTTTTGCCCATTAAAGCCGTCCAGTTCCGAGATAACCACTGAAGTATCCAACTATGCTGGTGTGTTCCTCTATTTCTACAGTCTCATCAGTTGTTATTGCATGGTATTTGACAATCTTGTGAGACACATGTATGCTAAGGATTCCTATGTCTTCTTACAGAATTGACCTCTGTGTAATTTAATAATGCTCTTTTTTTCAAAGGTTTATTTTTATTTTATGTGTTTGTTTTCATGTATGACTGTGTACCACATGGTATACATGGTGCCCATGGAGACCAGAAAGGCATTAGGTACCTTGGAACCGGAGTTATAGACAGTTGTGAGATACCATATAGGTACTGGGAACCAAACCCACCCTTGAGAAGAGCAGTCAGTGCTCTTAATCACTGAGCCACCTCCCCAGACCAAATCCTAGATAACATTTCTTGCTCTGAAATTTCCCTGTCTGAAATCTGTGTAACTATTACCAGTTTCTTTTTGTCAGTGTTAGCATGGTGTATCTTTCTCAGTTTTATAGTTTTAATCCACATGTGTCTTTACATTCAAGGTTGTTTTCTTATATGTGCCTTATTCTTCTGATATACTCTGATTATATCTTCCAACTGTTGCATGTGACCCATTAATATTCATAGTTGACTGTTATAATTGAATTAATATCTACCATACTTTCACTGTTGTTGTTGTCTGCGATGGTTAATTTTAAGAGTTGACTTGATTGAGTTAAGGAATAACTCTCTGGCAAAGCATCAGTTCTAGGTATATTTGTTTGGGTGTTTCTAAATAAATTGGTAATACAGTATATAGATTAAGCTAAATATGGCCTTACTGACATACTGACAGCCCAAATTTTTTTTAAATTTTTTATTGAATATTTTATTTACATTTCAGATGCCATCCCCTTTCCCCATTTCCCCTCCCTAGAAAACCCCTATCCCATCCCCCCTTCTCCTTTTTGCTTTTATACAATTTTTTAATGTTAATCAAAGGCTTTATAAGTTTGGTAATGCTCAATAACAAGATGCCCATACAATCAGAAGTGTAACCCAATACCTAACCTAGATATATCAACTATCTTTGACTGGTGGAGACACACGAACATCTGCCTCCATGACACCCCCCTCTCATCACCTAGCTCCTCCTCTCCTCCTCTTCCTCTCCTTACTCCTCCCACCTAAGCTCCTCATACATATCACCCTTCCTGTTAAAATAAAACTTTTCTCTTAAAATATATTTAAAGCATAACTATGCCAATTTGTATCAGTAAGGTACAAGATAAACCTAATACCCAGTCCATCATTTTGTTGACTAACCAGAACCTCTGTCATCCCTCCTAACTAAAAGACTTAGGTCAGCCAGGCGGTGCTGGCACACGCCTTTAATCCCAGCACTTGGGAGGCAGAGGCAGGTGGATTTCTGAGTTCGAGGCCAGCCTGGTCTACAGAGTGAGTTCCAGGACAGCCAAGACTACACAGAGAAACCCTGTCTCGAAAAACCAAAAAAAAAAAAAAAAAAAAAAAAAAAGACTTAGGTCTGAACCTGGCTTTTTTTTCTTGGCTTTAGAATGAATGTCAGCTGAAAACCATCCTCTCAAATCTTTTCTCTCAAAGTAAATAGCTGGGATTGGCTATGAGACTGTAAGTCTTCAAACCCATCAGAAATCTAGAATGACTGAGTTAACTGAAATTATGGAAAGCACAAAGCATAGCTTCTAAACCTTAGCCAATTTATAGAGACCGCTGAACACCTGGACAGTCCCTATTCTACAAAATGTTGGAGCACCCATTCTTCAGCCTTCTGGCCCAGGATCATCTGACAGACCTAGTAATGCAGAATTATTAAGGACTGATTACTCTGTCTTGGCAGATATAATCAGTCGACTATTCTGCAAGTGTGTACTTTTCTGGACAGTGATTTGTCTGTAGATGAAAAGAGGCAATTCTTGCCTAGTGGCTGTCTCACCATAACTGGAGTAACTCCAAAGATGCTCCATTTCTTCTTAGAATCCAAGACAGGAAGCTGTCAGGAGCAGACAGGTCTCTAATCAAAATGAACATTAATACAGAAATGTTTGTAACGTCAATTCTGTGGACTTCTAATGTTTTGAAAACCAACTATTCGTGTAAGGCCATCTGGACTGTTGTCTGTTAACTCCTCTCAGCTATTTCTAAATAAAATATAGAAAATACCCTAACAATAAACTCAGAGCTATGAATTTGCTATAGTCCCATAACTCACAGGCTAATCATCTCAAATCAGTTAGAAAAGTTGAAGAAGGACTTGGTCTAAGCCTTGTATTCCTAAATGTGTTATATAAGCACAATGCCTATGAGAGTAACAATATTAATCTCACTTTTATATCAATAACTCATACCAATGAAAACTTAAATTTGAAATCAAAGTAAATTTTGTACCATTTAAGAAATTATAACTTCATCTTAATAAGAATTATACTTATTTCTACCAATGGGTTATGAGTATGCAATAAATCCTAGTTAATCCTCCCTGTTGCAACAAAACCACTACTTTTCCCTAGAAAGACAGCCCAGTATTAACCACCTCAGTCCCCAATCCCAGGGAATAGAGGCATCGACTCTTCATTAACTTCTTCAAGCTGATTATGGGTGTTGAGATATTAGAAGAGGGGCAGGGGGAAGAGTAAATCGATAAGCCTCTGACGATATGTCTTCACTGTATCCAGCTGGAATTCCAGGACATCAGAGGTTCAAGCAGGTCTGCTCAGCTTGCTTGATGAGTAGATACACCGAGGCTGTGAATTCTACAATATACAATTCTCAAAACAAATTTTAGTATCAAGATAATTTTTTGTTTGAATTCTGGAATCTAGTCTTCTGGTGGCCTGCCTCTGTCATGTCTAATCTATATAATTCTGGGAGTTTCTATGAGGATGTACACCCCCCATCCTCCCACCAAATGTTAACAGCAAAACAAACAAACAAGCAAACAGCAGAAGAAAGGTGAATTTACTTCCTTCTGGAATGAGAATACCTATTTTCTCTACCCCTCAGACATGAAAACTCTAGGTCTTTGGATTCCAGGACTATACCACTAAACCCTAGCTCCTTGGGACTTGAGTCTAGGGTTGAATTAAATTACCAGCTTCTCTGGTTCTCTAGCTTAAAGATGGAATATCCTGGAAATTCTCAGCCTTTATAATCACATGAACCAAATGCCATAGTTATGTCTGTCTGTCTGTCTGTTCATTGGCTTGTTGGTTATTTCTTCACAGAATGCCGACTAAAACACTGTTCTTGTTCTTTGTTCTTATTTTTGTCTTCTACATTTTTGCCTCTTTTGCTCTTTATTGAGCATTCCAGATAACTCTATTTTCACTTTTTAATATTTCAGTTTTACTTCTTCACTTTTGTTGACAGTTGTTTTATACTAAGTTTTCAATATACATTTATAACAATCCAAGTCCACTTTCATAAAACCCTACATTGCATCCTAGGTAGTCTCTCTATAGGAGCAAGGAATCCTTATTCCTCCCCCCACACTCTTACTACTATTATTCACTTTACTTTTGTATATAAACATGTGTAAGTGTAGGTATACATAGGTAAACATAATAGTTGAATACATTATTACTACCATTATTCTAAACAGGCTGTATGCTGATGTTGAAGAATAATAAAGTTTTCATTTTCCCTGCCATGTTCTTCTTTGACCTTTTTCTTTATACAGGTCTGAGTTTCCATGCTACTGTTCCTTCTCTTTAAACAACATCTTTTAATATTTCTTACAAAGCATGTCTAGTTGTAACAAATTCCCTCAATTTTCATTTTTCTGACAAAGTATTTCCTTTTAAACTTTTAAATATAGTTTCACAAGGTACAGAATTTTATACTGTTGGAGATTTGGGAATCAAAAGTTTAAATATTTTATTCTACTTCCTGATTGCTTACATGGTCTCTGAAACATCATGTATAATTTAATAATTACTCTTTTATAGGTAATGTGTTCTTACCCCATTACATTTGTGTCAGGACTTATTTACTTATCTTTGATTTTTCTTTACAAATTCAAAAAAAAAGATTTGTTTGT
This sequence comes from Rhabdomys pumilio, assembly GCA_030674055.1. NCBI lineage: Eukaryota > Metazoa > Chordata > Mammalia > Rodentia > Muridae > Rhabdomys > Rhabdomys pumilio. Next base: position 208,978,721 of record JANHMN010000002.1, on the reverse strand, counting down.
TTTATGTGTATGGGTATTTTGTTTGCATGTATGTCTGCACACTAGAAGAGGACATTGGATCCTACAAGAGTACTACAGTTATACAATTTTAGATGTTTGTGATTCTTTATGGGGGTGTGGGGAATTGAATTCAGGATCTTTGGGAGAGCAGTCAGTGCTCCTAACCACTGACCCATCTCTCCAGCCTGATTTTTCTATAATTTAAAAGTAATAAATTATGTCTGTTGCTGTTCTAATATATGTTAAACCTGGCATCCTCTGAACTTCCAGAAACTATGGTTTGATATCTAGTGTTAATTTGCAGAAAATCCCAGACATAACGTTCTCAAAGCTATCTGTTTTCTCTGTCCTTCCATTTCATGCATCCCATGTATGTGGCATCATTTATAGTTGTTTTCTAGTTCTTAGGTAATTTGTTGTAAGATATTACATTTCTTTACAAATTCTTTGAAATTTTACATTTCTTTACAAATTCTTTGAATTTGTAAAGAAAAATCAAAGATAAGTAGATTTAACATTGTTTTCCTTTAGTTTTGGATATTTATATTTAGATATCTTAATATTTAAGTTCAAACCTTCTTTACTCAGTCATACTCAGTTCATGCATTGGACCACCAAAAACTTTATTCTGTTACTTTTTAAAAAACCTTCTAGCACTAACATCCCTTTCTGCCCCCTTTCCGATATTTTCCATCTCTCTTTTTATATTGTCTGCTCTTATATTTTACCTACTTCACTAGAACCTTTAATGTATTAATAGTTGCTTGAATTCCTGACTGATAATTCTAACATCTCAATAGACTCAAGCTTTGCTTTAATGTTGTCAATCCCTTCAAAACTTGGTTTTGACTTTTAGTTTGTTTTGTAATTACTTGATAAATGGACAAAGCATACTGAGTAAAAGTAACTACTATAAATAACTGTTTCAGCAATATGGCGGTACAGTTTTGGGGAGAGGATGTGCTCCACAGCTCTGTCATTAAGCCTCAGGGTTTAGTCTCAGTTGTCAGTCGTTGGGAATCTTGCCATTTTGTTCTCCTCCCATGTGCTTAGGGCGGAAGGGATGTTGTCAGAGCTGTATATGAGTATTTCCCTTGCATTGCTCAGGCTCTGATAAAACCTCTGCAGTTAGGTTTTTGCTAAGGTTTCTCCTTTGTTAAGAACACAGCGTGCTCTTCTGTATTTCATGGTGATTGGAGTCTTTCTGTCCGGTGCTGAAGGCTATTTGCTGTGAGAACCTGAGTGTGCTCCATAAGGTAAGTCTGATAAATGAGTGCCTGCCCTGCCCCAGTCACACTGGATCCACCTTGAAGTTTTTGTCTCCCAGGCCTGTCCACACTGAGGGTACAGCAATTGTCTGCTTACAGTTCAGGTATTCTGTCCCAGAATTTGTTCCATTATGGTTGTTGGTCATGGGCTTCTGTTTTGGTAAATTACAAATCTCTGTATTTACTGGCCAGTCTCTCTAGTTTTGAGGGCAGCAGTGTACCCTGTTATTTCTCTCATGGAAACAACTCTAAGAAAAGTTGTTTTCAGTTTGTTTGTTTCTTTGTTGTTTACGTATATGCACATGTGTCTGCACATGTGTACAGGTGACTACAAAGGTCAGAAGAGTGTCTGGAGCTAGAGTTCAGGCCGTTGTGTGTTATCGAATGTGGATGCTGAAAACCAAATTCCAGTTCTCTTTAAGAGCAGAAAGTGCTCTCAACCACTGAACAATCTTTCCAAATTTGATATGCTAATTTTTCAGATAGTTCAGCCTTTTACTTGCAATAGCATAGAAATTAAAACTTCTTATGTATTTGGCTAGACACAGTTGCTCAACATCCGTCTGTATGTATACCATACAGTTACTATAAAGTAAGCTGTATATATGTTTCCATAGTACAGTAAGTGTGGACTGACTCCAATCAGATTTTTACTATTAAAAAAGGTAGTAACAGACTTGTATTAGCCTTGGTTTCAAGGTCACTTTGCTGGTTTTGACAGTGTTGTATGTTTCTATGAGATGTAATCATGGGGGATGGCTTGATAAAGATTACAGTCTATATTATTTTTTACTGTCTTAAATTATTTAAATCACTGCAAGTCTTTAAAGAAAAAACCCTATCTTCATGTTATGTATTTCTTTCTATCTTGTAACCCACCATCACCTAAGAAATTGAAAATACTATCTCAAAGTTTTATAGCAATGGTTTAAAAATGGCTACATCATGCTTACAGCTGACCATTGAGTGCTTTAGTTGCCTAAAAATTTGGGTAAGATAAACAAAAATAATACTTCAATTAATAAGGCACCACAGGGGAAAAGTCAGACTGAACAAGACTAAGATTCCAAGGGTACCAGCAAAATTCACTTGGATGTTTTAACATCCACCTTGTCTTCATTATTAGGATTCTCTCAGAGTTGTGTATACTGGCTGAGTTCTCTCAACAAAATTTTAAAAATCAGTTCAAATATTATTTAAACTTTTATATGACAAATATTTTGGTCCATTAAAGACCAAGAACCTGGCATTTTGCATAGATAATCTACTTCATCACCAAAGTCTTTGCCTTTTGACCCAGGAGTTTCCTGAGTTCTAGATATTTATTGGCAGATATCTTGAACATTATTGGGGCAGGGGACTGTCAGTGTTTGAATCGGGGATCTTGATATATATGCTGGTCTCAAAACTACTAATCTTGCCTCAGACTCCTCAGACAAGCAGCTAGTGGTGTTTGTCACCTAGCTTGATTGTCCAACAAATAACATTTGTGAGGTTGTTCTGAATAGGAGTGTTGGTAAGAGCACCCAGAGTGTCCACCATAGGGACTAATCAGATAAATAATGCCAGGCTATTACAATGATGCTTTCAAATAAAATAGATTCCTTTAGAATCAATTTGCAAAACATCCAAGATATATGATGAAAAAAAATGAAAGTTTCAGTACTCCAGTGTGTACAATACATACACTATGTAGCTGTATTTGTTTGCATTTACATAAAATGTCCACATAAAGCACAGTGATTGTCCATGGGTTTAAGAATGTGGGAATTGTCCAAGAGTAGAAGAAGGGCAAATGTTCATTGAATATTCACTTTATTAAGTGATTTCACTTGATTTATGACATAGATTTTCTATTCCTATTTTATGATACACTATTTTCTATCCTATTTTATGATATACTATTTTCTATTAAAACACATAACTATTTTTAAAAAAAAAAAACAAGGTTACAATTCACATAAATAAACATTGCTACTTGTGCAGTGTCTATGCAATTTCTGTGTACTTGCCATATCAAACTTGCAGTAATGTGGAGAAATGATGTCACTTCATAGTCAAGGCATGTTTAAAGAGAGAGCTATGCACATACCTGCATTATATATTGCATAAACATCCTTACTATCCCCACACAATTTAGAAATTTAAAATGTTATTAGTTTCCAGTACTCTTCACCCTGTTGTATGAATATACAGCATCCTGAGCACAAAAAATTCTCTGTCATGTTCATAAAGTCACTGACAACTCAGAAGATTCTGAATAAGCACATCTTAAATCACAATTCTGAAAAGGGAGTAGGAAAGATGGCTGGCTATGAAAACAATTACAAGTACAAACTTTGGTTCTCAGAGATGTGAGGTGTTGGTGCCTGGATGGACACAGTGATGGAATGGAGGGTGTTCATTTCATGCTATTACAGAATACCCAGGCAGCATACAGTATCTTACAAAGAAGAGGAGCTCATTTTCTCACCATTTTGGAGACAATCCAAGATCCAGGTGCCAGAGTGTGGTGTTTAACTTGCTACACATCTCGTTGCATCCTCACACATTTGGCAGAAAATAAATAGGTAAGAGAACAAAATAGCAACACAAATCTATTTAAAGAGATTTAATTCCATCAGAAAGGAATGAAGCCTCAAGGTCTGACCGCCTCTTAAATACTTCACTTCTCAATACTGCCTGTCGATTGGCAACACTTGAACTTTTGAGTATCATCCAGTCTGTAGAGGACAGCACAAGACAAGGGAGAGGAATTTGCTCCTGTCTGATTTAGGATGCTGATTTTCTCTTGTCCTAGAATATTGGCTCTCCTGGTTCTCAGCAACAGCCTTTGACCAGGACGTACAGCTATGACTCCAGATTACATGTGACAGATTTTAGGACTCCTTCTTCCTCTCAGATAACTAACATATTAGAGAAACTTGAAACTTATTTTCATTTTTACAACATACATTTGGAGGTAGACAGTTTAGAAACAACAAAACAGTTCTATAAACTCACGAGGAACCCGGATCTCTGAAGTCATCTGTTCCACCATTACTATGCAAACCTTCATCTGTTTCCTCTACATGACAGATTTATTATTAATGGAAAGTTAGATATAACTTCTAAAGGTCTTTGTGGTCATTTATAATTGGGAAAGATGCTTTGTTTCCACTCCATGGAATTGAAGCTAGGCAGCTAATAAAGACAATGATCTTATTACTATACCTAGAAAGTGACTGGCTCTTTATGCTAGAACTCCAATAACTCAGGCTCTAAGATCAAGAATTGATAAATGGGACCTCAAGAAACTGAAAAGCTCTGTAAGGCAAAAGACATAGTCAATAGGACAAATCAGCAACCCACAGATTGGGAAAAGTCTTCACTACCCCCACATCTGGTATAGGGCTAATATCCAAACCATATAAAGAACTCAAGAAGCTACTCTCCGAAAAAAACAAACAATCCAATCAAAAAATGGGGTATAAAGCTAAACAGAGAGTTCACAATAGAGGATTCTTGAACCAAGAAGCACTTAAAGAAATGTTCAAAGTTCCTAGTGATCAAGGAAATGAAAATCAAAAGGACCCTGAGATTCTACCTTACACCAATCAAAATGGCTAAGATAAAAAAAAAAAAAAAAAAAAAAAAAAAAAACCTCAGGCGACAGCACAGGCTGGCAAAATATAGAGAAAGAGGAACACTCCTCCATTGCTAGTGGGATGGCAAACTCATACAACCACTCTGGAAATCAATCTAGAGGTGTCTCAGAAAATTAGAAATAGATCTACCTCAATACCCAGCTATATCACTCCTGGGCATATACCCAAAAGATGCCCCACCATGCCACAGGAATACATGTTTCATTATCTTCATAGCAGCCTTATATGTAACAGTCAGAAGCTGGAAACAACCCAGATGTCCCAGAACAGAAAAATGGATACAGAAATGTGGTTCATTTACACAGTGGAATACTGTTCAGCTATAAAGAACCAGGACATCATGAGTTTTGCAAGCAAATAAATGGAACTAGAAAATATCATCCTGGGTGAGACCCAAAATGACATGCATGGTACGTACTCACTAATAAGTGGATATCCCCCCCCCAAAGTACAGAATACTCAGGATACAATCCACAGAACTCAAAAAGGCTTTTACAAGCCAAAAGGCCCAAGTGAGCATGCTTTAATCCCACTTTCGAGGGAGAAGAAACCAGAAGACAGAGGGAGGAAGGGAACTGGGCAAGAGAGGGGAGAGAAAGGAGTAGGTGAAAGGATGAAAATCAGATATTGAGGGGACTAGGAGTAAAGTCCCAAGGGCCAGCAGGAATGGAAATATACAACCTTGGAAGGTGGGAGGTGGGGAAGACCCTCTAGAATGTACCAGAGACCTAGGAGATGAGAGAATCTCAAGACTCAAAGGAAGGGACCTTAGATGAAATGCCCAACAGTGGGGAGAGGGAACTTGTAGAGTCCACCTCTAGCAGAAAGACAGAGCATCAAGTAGAGGGATGGGGTTGCCATCCCACATTCAAAACTCTGACCCAGAATTATTCCTGTCTAAAAGAACTGCAGGGACAAAAATGGAGAAGACACTGAGGGAAAGGAGATCCAATGACCGGCCCAAATTAAGACCCATCTCAAGGGGAGGCTCCAAGGCCTGACACTATTACTGATGCATGGCTGCCCTTTGAGAGGCCCAACAATCAGCTGACTGAAACAGAAGCAGATACTTGCACCCAACCAATGGTCTGAAGTCGGGGACCCCTGTGGTTGAATTAGGAAAAGGCTGAAAGAAGTTGAGGAGGGTGGCCCCATGGGAAGACCAGCAGCCTCAACAAACCTGGATGCCCAAGATCTCTCAGACACTGAAGACACTAACCAGGCACCATGGTCCGAGGCCCCCCCCCCCCCCCCGACACATACAGCAGAGGACTGCCTGGTCTGGCTTCAATGAGAGAAGACGCACCTAACCCTTGAGAAACTTAAGGCTCCAGGGAGTGGAAAGGCCTGGTGAGGTGTGGGGGGGGGGGACATGGGGGTGCAGATATCCTCTTGGAGACAGGGGAGGAGGAATGGAATGAGGAACTGTTGGAAGGCAGAACAGGAGAGAGATAACAACTGGACTGTAAAAAACGATCAAAAATTATTTTAAAAAGGAAATTAATACAGAAAATTATCCACTTCTCAAAAAAACTTGGATAATTTTTATCACAAAAAGCAGAAGATCCCCATTACCTTAGGTGAGTTGAGGAATTAAGGACAAAGCACACATGAGGAAGGGAGTCTTCGTTTCCAGTGTTTTCCTATCATTTTCTTATTTATTTTTATTGAAAATAGATTCTTGTCTCATGTAGTTCCTCCCAGCCAGTTTCTCCTCCCTACTGCTCCCAGCTTTCCCCACACTCCCCTTTATCTCAACCCACTTCCCTCTGCTTCCATTCAGAAAAGCGCAGGCCTCCAAAAGACAGCAACCAAACAAGACAAAACACGGTAAGACAAAGCAAAAATCCCTCATATTGAGGCTGGACAAGAAAATCCAGTGGGAGGAAGAGTCTCAAGAACAGGCAGGTTTTTGAGGAATTCTATTATTTTCAGTAAATTTTACTATTTCCTTGTGCCAACTCGTTTTTGAGATGGAGTCCTAATAGCCCACACTAAACTTACACACAGTAGAGGATGACTTTGAACTTGTGGTCCTCCTGCTTCCCCTCCTTAGTGCTAAGATTGCAGGCATATACTACCACACTTGACAATAGAACCCAGGGCTTTGCACAGGCCAGGCAAGCTGTCTGCCAACTGAGTTACATCCCCAACCTCTTACTTTTTAAAAATATTACTTATTGTGGGTGCACACTACAATGCACACATGGAGATCGGAGCACAACTTGTGGGATTTATTATCTTCTTTCATGTGGGTCCTGGGGATTGAACTCATTAAAGTTTGGTGACAAGTGCCCTTACTAAGCCATCTTACCACCCTAAACAAAATATTATAAAGAAAAAGTTGTCTTCTGACTAAGAACTGAGGCTATACCAGTTCTATTCACTGGGGAAGAAACAGGATTGGGAAAATTGGCTCAGTAAAAGCTTAAAATCTGCAGTCTGTCCCATTCCTGACCTTTTGAAGATGTGTGGGGTCACCTATTTGAGGCAATGAAGGGACAGCTTTAGCATCCTGCTCTGATTATATTCTGTGGAACTGAACACCAAACACACCTCTTATTTTAAATAGAAATCATTTGTTCTCATGACTTACTCTTTAATAAAAGCCTAAATCAAGAGACAGTGGTTCCCTCTCTAAGAGCTCAGTCCGTGGTTAGCAAGGAGCAGGCTTAGACTAGGCTGTGGTTTACTCTCCTTGGTGGTTATTTATGATTCGTCTGTTGTGCTTATTCTAAAGTCTACTATCGTTTGAGCAAATTTACTTTTAACTCTCCACTGAGTTCACCAAAGACAAGTAATCCTCCTGCAACTGGCAGGGCTGAAGACTAAGCCACCCGATACGCAATTAAGCATATCCCAAGGTTCAGCTGCTATGTTACAGTTTACATTCATTACAGCCATTTAGCAAGGTTCTGCTGCTTATGCCCTGCTCTGGATAGGGATTTGTGTCCTTCATTAGTATTCTGGTGCCAGTGAAGATGCTGGGGCATATTCCGCTATCAGGTTGAATCATAGTATTATGAGATTATGGCTGCAAATTTCACCCTTCTGCTGCTAGTGTAGCCCTCTAGGAATAGGCCTGTTCAAGCAGCTGCGCCAGTTTTTGACAGGAAAGCTGGAATGAGTTCCCTGTAAGGAACATAAACCAGCATGGGTTGGAATGGTTATACAATTTGAAATTAGGGATCCTATCTTGAACCAGAACTCAAAACGGGTACACATAAGTATAACTTGAAAATCACCAATTCAACTTTCTGCCTGCTGATGTGGCGAGGGAAGAGGCATCGCTAAAGGCCCTCATCCCTGCTGTCACATCTAAGTCAGAGTCTCCTAAGGAACCAGAACAGCTGTGGAAGCTCTTCATCAGAGGGCCAAGCTTCAAAGCAACTGGTGAGTCTCCAAGGAGTCATGTGAGCAACGGGAAGCTCACCAACTGTGCGGTACTGAGAGATTCAAATACCAAGCACTCCAGAGGCTTCAGGTTTGTCACCTACACAGTGTCAGTGGGGGTGGATGCAAATATGAAACTAAGACCACACAAAGTAGATGAGGAGTTGTATAACAAGAGAGAACCTGTGTCAAGAAAAGACTCTCAAAGACCAGGGGTCAACTTAACTGTGAAAAAGATCATTGTTGGTATAGGAGAAGACACCAAAGAATGCAACTTCTGACGTTATTTCACTTTTGATGACCATGGCTCAGTGAATGAGACTGTCATTCAGAAATATGATATTGTAAATGGCTATAGCTATGAAGAAAGAAAGGGCCTGTCAAAGTAAGAGATGGCTAGTGTTTCATCCAGCCAAAGAGGTCAAAGTGATTCCAGAAACTTTGGTAGTTGTCTTGTAAGTGGTTTTGGTGGCTGTGACAATTTTGACCACCGTGGTCTTCAGTGGCCATGGTGTCTTTGGTGGCAGCCATGGGGATAGAGTGTATTATGACAATGTGGGTGGTTATAATAAATGGTAATGATGGAAGCAATCTTGGAGACGTTAGAAGCTACAGTGATTTGTGAAATTACAACTATCAGTCTCCAATTTTTGGAGCAATGAAGGGAAGAAACTTTGCAGGCAAAAGTTCTAGCCCTTATGTTGGTGGCAGCCAACATTTGTTAAGTCACAAAACAAAGGTGGGTATGGTAGTTCCAGCATCAGTAGCTGAAATGCTCTAATTATTGCCAGGAATTAGGAGCCTGTCATGAGGAGAGCCAGAGAGTGACAGAGAAACTACAGGTTACAACAGATGTGTGAATTTATCCAAGCATAGTGGTGGTGAGGCCTAGAATCTATAAAGAGAATATGTTTTAGACAGTTCTTATGCATATGGGTAAAAACCCTTCAGATCAATATTTCTGACTAACTGAATAACTGGTTATCTCAGTTTCTGTTCTGTGGAGAGTGTAAAGCACTTTATTGTATACTTTTTTCACCCATACTGTTGACTGCTAAATCCAATAGTCTGATCATGATGCTGAATACCATGATACTTTCTTTTCTTTCTCTTTAAACCAGGGTTTCATATTTATTTCAATAGTTCAGCAAATATATACACACATATGTCTATGTAGATACATGTTTTATATATATATATATATGTGTGTGTGTGTGAAAAATTAAGACACAAAACGCAATAAAACACTAAAACTGGGAATCTAGCTAAACAGTGTAGAAAAATGTATTGTACCTCCTGGCTACTTCGCTGTAGCTTTGGGATTTTGAACACACGGACACATATTTCAATAACCAAATAAAGCTGGTTTACACTGTTTACAAGTAGAAACACTGGCACTAAAGTGATGATCCAGGACAATGGAATTCTGGGAAAGGCAAGCTTATGAAGCAGACCCTCACAGGAGCTCCTGAAACTATAGGTATCTCCACTCAAATATGAATGTTGAATTTTCCTTCCTGGTTACTAATGATATGGTTTACACATTTTTCTTGAAAATATATTTCCAAACTAGGAAAAGGTTAAAAAAAAAACTGGAATAAAGTATATAAAATATTTTAAATTTTTCATTGATTCGTTGTAAATGTCACATCATGCACCCTAATCCCATTCATCTCCCTGTCCTTTTGTATATGCCCTCTGCCCTTGCAACCTCCCTGCCAAGAAAATAAAATAAGATAAAATTTAAAAAACCAACAACAAAACCCCCATCTTGTCGTGGAAGCTGACTGTAGTGTGTCAGTGTCACACAGTACACCCTTTCGTTGAAATGAGTCATCGATCTGTTTCAAGGCCTCTGGCTTCTGCTACAGTATGAAGGCTGGATCCTCACCAGGACTCCTCTCAGATAACCTGTTGTTAGTGTCATGGAGATCCTTCAGCTCTAGATCTGTAGGACTAGACCCTTCGTGTGCTCCAGCAGTTCATAGCTGAGGCAGGTGTTGGGATGGGTCAACTCAAACCCATGAATATGGGCCTGGATGGCAGCTAAGTTGCCACCAGCCCTCCTGCTCTCCAGCACTATTTCAGTACCTTCTCTTTTGGTCACCAAGGCAGGCTGGCCCTGGGAAGACACTTCTATAAAATATTTTTAAAGAAAATCACTACACATGATTGTGTGTGTGTGTGTGTGTGTGTGTGTGTGTGTGTGTGTGTGCACATGTGTATAAAAATAAACTATTTTGCCTACTAGTTGTGTGGCCGGTCTGCAACAGGAGCCACATGCACCACAATATGAAGGCATGTGGTGGTCAGATGGGAGAGAGAGAAGTGGAGCAGCTGGAGCATTGTGAAGAGAGATGGAACTGGAGATTCAAGGGTAGAGAGAAATAACTTATTGTGAGTGGCCAGCCCTGCCACCTGGGGACATGTGAGGTCCGAGCATGAGCTGCCACTGAGGGCCATGTCTGAGTCCATGGCTATGCAGAGGCAGCGGCATGTGTCTATGTCCATGGCTCATATTACCACTAGAGAACAACATGGGAACCAACACTCTGGTTGAAGGGTTGTGAGATTTATGAGCCATGAGGATCATGTGGATATCTAAGAAGCTGTGTGTAATTTGCTCCACCCCTCACTACATATGACACTCTGGAGAACTGTCCCCATCTCTCACCAGCAGCAGCACTTGGGAGAATAGGCTCTGTACCTCACCCAGGCAGCACAGTTCTGGGTGAGTCAGCCCTGAGGGTGTGAGTGTGGGAGAGCTGATCACATCACTCGTCTGTTGTGAGGTGGCATGGGGTGCAGGAGGGATGCCTTCCCCCTCTTGCCTCTCACCCATTGTGGTAGTCTGGAAATCTAGCCTCAGGATCATGAAAGTTGGAGAGCTGTCCCTGTTCCTCATTGGATGCAGCACTTGGGAGAGCAGGACCAGCACCTGATCTGGGCAGCACAGTAGTACTGCTGGACTGATCAAGGGGGAGCAGATAAGCCAGTCCTTAGGACAGAGTAAGGAAAGGCTGACCCTGCCACTCATCTGCCATGAAGTGGCATGGGTGCAGAGATGACGCCTTTCCCCTCTTGCCCCTCACCACATGCAGCAGTTGGGCCCCAGGAGCATGAGAGCAGGAAAGCTGTCCCCGCCCCTCAGCAGCTACAGCACTCAGGAGAGGGCCCTGGTAACTGGGAATACAGGTTAGCCAATCCCAAGGGTGACGACTTGGGAGGGTTGGCCCTGCCACTTGTCTCCAGTGAGATGTCATGCATGGGTGTGGAAATGATGCCTTGCCCCTCTTGCACCTTACCACCTGTGGCTGACAGGAGAGCTGGCCTTGAGGTCATGAGAGCCGGTGAGATGGCTCTGTTCCTCTTCTGCTGCAGCACTCTGGAGAGTGGACCCTGCACCTTGACTAGGTAAATTTTGTCCTAGATGGGAAATCAGAGTTTTATATTATGATCTCTTTATAGTTTAAGAGATCTTTCAGCTGGTATGGAAACTATGTATTTAGATGAATTTAGTATTGAGTTAAGATAAAATATAAACCAGGGCTGGAGAGATGACTTCATGGTTAAGAGCATTGTCAAGTTTGGTTCCCAGAGTCCATGTCATGCATCTTACAACTGTCGAGCTCTGGGGAGCCCCAACACCCGCTTCTGACCTCAGTGGGTACCTGCACACACATGGCACACATTCACAGAGGCACACGCAAACACATAATTAAAAGTAAAACAAATCTTAACAAAATTAAAACTAAAAAGATGAATATAAACCAGACTACAAGCCTACCATACTGGTGCATGCCTATAAGCCCAGTACTTGGGATGATGAGACAGGAAGACCAGGAGTCCAAGACAGGCCTTGGCTACAAAGCAAGTTTGAGGCCAGCCAAGGATACACAGGACCCTGACTTACAAACAGAAATAATAAAGATGAATTAAACAGACCAGAATAGTATGCCCTCTAAGAATCCCAACAGCGTTCCTTCACCCAGGGCAAAGTCTCTTCTCCTTACTATAATCTTCAGGGTTGTTCAGGGCCTCCACAACTTTGCTCGCATGTCACTTTCCCCTTGCATCAGCATCCAGCCAGGCAGACTTCAGTGCTGTTCCCTGTACTTGGCAGATTTGGAGCCCACCCAGTTGCTATTCACTAGGCCAAGGTGCTCTTTCCCTGAACATTCACACTGCTCTTGCATTTGCTTAATTTATGACTTCAGACAAATAGGGGCCTTCCTTAAACATGGACTTTACTATGCCATTCCCAATCAGTCTTCTTGTTTTTTATAAATGTAGTCATTTACTATCTGACATATAGTCAGTAAAACTATCTGAGAGCAGGAACTTTGTTTTGCTCCTCGGCATATCCTTAGTGCCTAGCATCAAGTCTGAAATACAAAAGGTATATCAAATGAGTAAATTGATATATTATAGTATAAAATACATAACCACAAAAGAACCCAGAGAAGAAAATGTGTTATTACAGTATTGGCTTGGGGATGTTAGCTCAGTGGTAGAACACTTGACTGTATGTACAAGGCCTGTGTTCATGCATAACAACAACAAAAGCCTTGAACATATAGCAGAAAGGACTTCACAACCCAATTGTGAGAGAACTTGTACATCTTATTTTTACAGGCAAAGGGGAACTTTTCTAGAAGTTTTCTAGATGGCTTTTGCTTGACAATTGTAATGTTTAATCCAAGTAAATAATGACAGTTAATCAACTGACATTATACACATACTTGAGAATTTTGTTTTTACTAAGTATCAGATTTGCTAGTGTGGGTGGAAATGCTGTCTGAAAATAAGCTTTGAAGAACTTTTAATTACTGAGTCTATTGGTTGAGTTGATTCCTTTGTAGGTAGGCACCATAAGGCTGTTTCTTGGTATGTGGCTTTCTTCTGCATTTCCAATCTAAGACAGGGAACATCTTATAAAACACTGAATGGAGATGATAAACTGGCTGTGAGGAGATTATAAACTGTCTTTCACCATGATTAATGAGGCTCTGATTCCAAAGGTTAACAAAGATTCAATTTGGTTTATGAGCAGTTTTCCCTAGTCATTCTGAACTGACAGCTAAATATGCATCCTCGTTGTTGGCACCCTTTATGGGTAGGTGCAGCTGGATGAAACTCAGCCACAAAGGAGATCTCCATGTTATCATTAATAGTGACTTTGTGTAACAGATGTTGTCCACATATTAGGCAGGCTGCTTAATTTGTCTCTTGCAAACATGAAGCCTCTTGAAACTATAATGTACTACACACTGTCTGGAATTTTCCATTCTTTTGTAACACAGTCCTCCTTCAGAAGAGCAGCAGTTTACAATTCAAAGAACAAAAGAGAGACTCAAATGAAGAAATGCTATGTTCTTAACATTTGTGTTCATCGTGATTACAAAGAGAAAAAAAGAGAGAAAAGACATTATGGGAAAATACATGTATTAAAAACAAAAGTCCAAATGAATAGGTGCTGAGCAAGTGAGGAGACGGGTTCTGCCTCCTGTGCAGTTCCACATGCAGTGTCTCCATTACTTTACTGCTCAGGATAATAGAATAGGTGACAAAGAGTTAGAAATTTTGCCTATAAGTTAAGGAAAAACTTCATCTCTCCCATCATCTGGCTATGTCTGTCTTATTTTTAGGCAAAGGACCAGTAACTTGTTAACTACAGTAAATGCCAGTTTTCCACAAACCCCTCTTCCACAGTAATGATACCATATACCATATTTTCTCTTTGCTTTTAAATAAAAATGCACATAAATTCTACTTTTATTTTGGAATAGCAAAAGAAACCATCATATGTGTCAACAAGTTAATCAGTTCCATATTTCACTCCCTAAATAAAAGGTTACCTTCATAAAGCCATAAGAAGGTTGTGGGCAAGAGTGTTGGTACAAACGTACCTGTAATCATAAAACTCAAGATGCTGAAGCAGGGGGATCAAGATGCTGAGCCAGACTGATCTACATAGTGAGAGCCTGCAAAGAATAAAGTTGCATATGAAGAAATTATGCATTTTGCAAACATTTGAAAAATTTATTAAAAACTTAAAAATATTTAAACATGACCCCAGATTTGAAATATATTCTTAATAATTAAAAGAATTAAAATCTAGATCATAAAATATACTTTTTAACAGCATAAAAATAGCAAATGCACATTCTTATGTCATGTAATATTGAAAAAAATTATTACCTAATAAAAGACTCTTTAGCCATCAAAACTATGAATATGACAACTACCTAGTAACTATATTTCATATTAAATGTGAAGAATGCAAAATTGTATATATGTATAATGATGTGTAACCAGGATCTGGGACAAATGCTATGGATCCTGGCTTCCTGTGTCCCAGACGCTGCTCAGGACCTCAAGGAGTTGGAATGAAGGTCCACGGGTTCATGGGTTCATGCTTCCCCTAGGCCTTCTTTGGGAGATTTAGGGTATAGCTCTTTATAATGAAGGCCTCCTCCAGCAATGTTGACTCTTGACAAAGGAGACAGTCCTTGCTTGTCCAAATTGTTTTATTTGATGATGGATGTAAATGCATACATCTTACTCAGGGTGAACCAGGGATTAAACACTTTTTGCAGAAAGAAATGCCCAGGAAGGGAAGCTCATTGGCTAAACACTGGAGGCCTATCTAGATACCTCATTAGCATAGCAGGTTTTTATGTTATGTGACCGATTGTCACAGTCCTCTCAGTTGGGTGTCATGGTTACATGTTCCAGATCAGGTAGTTTGCCAGGGAGCTGTCCTCATGCCTGCTGTCCTCAATTCTGAGATACTCCAGGGTTTAGGCTTGCTCAACTTAACTAGTTCTTCTGTCTGGTAGAACAGTCCACTTGTCCCACAGGTAACATGCATTTCTGAGAAGGTACCATGTTTATGTCCCAAAGAAATTGAATTCTTACCTAGATCATGTGTAAGCACAGCTTAAAGATGCTTCAGACTTTCAAGGGGAGATAAAGCAAGTACCAGATTTTAGGCAAGGGTGCTAGAAACTGTCGCAAACACTATCTCACTTCATTCTCACAACAATCCTTTCTTCTCCCCCCACCGCTTGCAGTATGCTAGGCAAGCTTTCTACCACTAAATCCCAAGGGGGGGAACACAAATAAAGCCAACAAGAGCAAGAACAAACTAACAAAAACCACCAAGTAATTTGCTAAAGGCAGATTTAGAATTTGAATCCAGATCTGACCCAGTGTCTTTGAAGCTCTTTCCAACTCCCAAACTTTTTTTTAAATGATCCTCAATTTACTTTCAAGTATTTTGCAGAATTTGACATGTCTTCCACAATCTGTCTCCACTTTATTTTCTGAGGCACACACATACATACATGCACACACGGCATGGGGTTAGGAGAGAATTTGTTGCAAAGCAAGAAGTCAGAAAGAGCAGACAAGAAGAAGGAGGATAGTGAGGGGTGAGTACAATTTCAGTGCATTGTATACATGTTCATAACTGTCAGGAATAAAACTTAAAAAGCCACCACTTGCTTTCAGACGCTGTATATCAGACTTTGCTCAAGGCACAATTTACTCCTTTTTGCTTCTGGCTGTTGACTTGTTGTACATAATAGCTCACACTCTGCATTTGTTTCTAACATTGGTGAAGCTTGTTTCTATGTTTCCTGGATTTTCTGTAACTGATGTGTGTGATGATAGAAACAATTAAAATTCACATAACCGATATAAACTTACCCATAGAATTTTTTAAAACTTTTTATTGATTTATAAAAATCAGTCCCTTTCATCTCCCCATATCCACCCTTGCAACCTTCCCTCCACAAATAAAAAACACACAAACAGACCAAAATCTAAAGTCAAAGCATAGAAAACATCGCATCGTTGAAGCTGTAGTATGTCTGTTTCTCACAGTATACCCTTCTGTCCACACATTTTCATTTGCAAATGTTCATTGTAATGAGTTAATGGTTTGGCTTAAGATCTCTGGCTTCTGTCACACTGTCAATATTGGGTCCTCACTGGGACTTCTCCTTGTTGCTCTGTTGTTACCCTGTGTCATGGAGATCCTGCTCAAACTGTTCCACTTCTCTTTCTCTCCCACCTGTCTACCACATCCTTGCACATTGTAGTGACTCCCACTACAGGAGCCACACAGCTGGCGGACTCTCCTAGCTGACCTCCTTGGTGAGCACTTACAGCCCGCCTGGCATGGCAGCAGGCAGGTCTGTGGACATCTTCCCTCTCTCACACCTCATTGCATGGTGGTAGGCAGGCCTCTGTGGGTTCGCCATCTGCCAGTGCAGTACAGGAGGTAGAGGGCAGGCCTGTGGGTGTTTTTCCATGCCAGTGCTGTGTGGCATTGTGGTTGGCAAGTCTCTGTCTTCCCATAGCATTATCTTAGAACTCGTTCTCTGCACCTACAACTCTTTACCCCTTTGTGGCTTGTAACAGCTCCTTTGGTTCCTGACTACAACTCTACTTTATCATTTCAAAAGCCTACCTTTGAATTTTACTGGAATTCTTTTTTTTAAATTGTTTTCATTATTTTCTTCCTCTCACTATTATCCTGGCACTCTAAAGAATCCTGGGACATATGCTTGATTGTCATCAGCTCTGAACCCAATTAGTTCTGTCCAGACTGGAGATGCAGCCTGGCCATAGATATGACCATTCTTCAGCAGGTTTCCCTGAAAAACATCTGAGATGCAGTTTCTTTTTACAATCAATTGCATTTGCTTTGCATTCATCATTTTTACAAACTTCAAACATAATGTTTTATGGACTGGAGAAATGGCCTAGCAGTTAGAAATGCTGGCAGTTCTTGAAAAGGACCCACGTTTTGTTCCCAGCACCTATGTCAGGTGACTCACAACTGCTTATAACTCAGGTTCCAGGGGATCTGACAGCATCTTCTGTCTTTGTGCACTCACGTATAATGACAGACATACACACATAAACAAACAAAATATGATTATTTAAAACAATAATGATTACAGGATAAATATCATTTACCTGAAATATTTGGGACCAAAAGTTTCTGACTTTATACATTTTTTCAAATCTTAGGATATTTGTATTTTCTTTTATTCATTAGTTATTTTATTTTGGAGATTATATTTACATCGATTTCCCTTCCTTTCCTCCCTCCAAAGCCTGCTATATACCCTGTCTTGCTCTTTTCCACATTTATGGGCTATTCTTTAGTTGATTGTTGTTGCATATACACATGCGCACACACACACACACACACACACACACACACACACATTTCTAAATATACAAATACAGCCATCTAAATCTGTATACAATTTCTTGGATAAATGCATAGTAAGATGTGGTACATATATAGTCTGGAATCCTATTGCGCTATTAAAAAGTGAACTTTAGCTGGTTGTGGTGGCACACCCAGAGGCAGAGGCAGGAGGATCACAAATTCGAGGCCAGCCAGGGCTACACATTTTTTTTTAAGTTAACTTTACAGGTAAATGGATAAACTAGCAAAGACTATATTGAGTGAGGTAACCCAGACCCAGGAAGACAATGTAGCATGTTCTCACTTGGCAGAAGGCTTCTATCTCCAATGAGATGTACTGCAGATGAGCGTACATACTGGAGTAACTTCAGGAACCAGAAAGATAAAATGGGTTTATCACTAGAGTGGGGTGTGGGAGAGCAATAGAGAGGTGAATAGTGGAGTATAATTAATCTTATTTGAAAATGGGTAAAAAGGAAGCTCTAGGAATGGAAGGAGAAAAATATAGGAGAGAAGAGGGTAAAATAACAGTAAGGATGTCTGAAAAAGTCATAAGGAATCATACTATTAACTATTTACCTAAAAAAACCTACAATACATGTAAGTCTGTATATAAATGGACATATAGAGCTTAAAGGAAAATTTCCCATATGGGTTGAAAATTATTTCCTAAAGAGCCAAAGACCAGGCATAACAAAAACCTCAACAGCAGGTATAAAATGCCTTCTTTGGGGTTGTTGGTTAGGGTTCTCCGAGAGACTTCCAAAACATTACAAGCTATTGCTATTGCCCTTGTTTGCTCCACAAGAGATGGAAGGTAAGTCTCTATTGCTGAAGATACCATGCTCTTCAAACACAGGTCACAGAGGCCTCTAAACTGGAACTAATCTGAATGCTTCCTTCCTGAGGACTAGTTTTTATGGTACCAGAAGGTGCCATGTAAGTTTCCAAAGGGGGGAGGCAACCAACAGTCCTACCCAGATAATAATAACCCTAGAGAATGAAGTTAATTGCACACATACTTTGGTGGTAAGCAATAGCTTTTTAGTTGGACTTAAAACAACTCAAAAAGAGAGAAATCATTACGGGTACTAGAAACCTAGCAAACTACCCAGGAATACTAAAACCATGGAGCTTGAAAAACATACAACCATCACTTTCCTAAGCCAGCACAATTCCTAACTACATTCTAAATATTTATCCTTATACCCATCAGAGAAGTGTAGTTCTTACTGGTCATCAAGGAAACTTCTTTTTGCAACAGATGGAGGATACCATTACAGAAAACCACAACCAATCAAAATGCAGAGTTGTGGAGCTCAGTCCTAG
Organism: Rhabdomys pumilio; assembly: GCA_030674055.1. Classification (NCBI taxonomy): domain Eukaryota; kingdom Metazoa; phylum Chordata; class Mammalia; order Rodentia; family Muridae; genus Rhabdomys; species Rhabdomys pumilio. The sequence goes on along the minus strand of JANHMN010000002.1, from coordinate 208,959,852 downwards.
TGGATACATCTATAAAACAACTCCTGCACTTAAGGTTCATGAAACACCGTGGAAGAGGGGATGAAAAGAGTACAAGAGTCAGAGTCACAATCAAGAGAGTTTGCTGTGAGATTGTCTCCTAATAATGCCAGAAGCTATCCCCATCAAGCCTCACCAACATGACTACCTAAACATGAGCTGACTGAAGACAACAGACACACTAAGGTGGCCAAGGGAAAGTCTATGAGGCCTCAGCCTTACACAAAGAACTACAGACAGCTAATGAATGCTGAGAGTAACAGTCTTCCACAGGGAAGAGTATACCAATTGCTTATTCAACAACAAATGGTCAGCCCTGGAAACATACATGCAGTAACATTATGCAGATTGAGCAGGTTGTATTTAGGTATTTGCAGTTTTCTAAGAGATATATTGGGCCTGGGATCCAAGTGTATAAAGGAGATTCACTAATGCTTCATATCCACACTATACACTTAGTTGAAGGTAATTTTAAACAAAATTTTAAAATTTTCGGGTCTGAAGAGATTCCTTAGTAGTTAAGAGCACTTAATGCTCTTCCAGAAGGCCCAGCTTTGCTTCCCAACTAACACATGGTGGCTCACAACTATCTGTAACTACAGTTCCAATGGATTCAATGCCTTTTTCTCACTTCCATGAGGACCAGGCTTGCTCATAGTGTACATACATGCATAGTATAACACTCATACACATAAAATAAACCTTAAACTATTGTGAATAAGACAGGTGGGCAGAGGACACGCAAACCACCTGCAGTGGGAGCCACTAAATGTAAACAATTATGTGGTGGAGAAATGGGAAAGAAAGAGAAGTGGAATGGCTTCAGCATTATGAAGAGAGAACTGGAGACTCAAGGATGCAGAGAAAGAGCCTGATGTGAGTAGCCTGCCTTGCCACCCGAGGCCATGGTGAAATCCCATCCCATGTTGCTGCTGAGGGGCATGTCTGGGTCTGTGGCCATGCAACAGCAGGGCTCTGTGTAGATGTCTGTGGACCATAGACCAAGTGAGTTCCTGGTCTGAGCTGCTGCCTGGGACCATACAAATGTCCAAATGCTGTGCAGAGCTGGCCCTGCCCCTCACTGGCTGAGGTACTCTGGAGAGATGGTCCCATCCCTAGCCAGCTGCAGCACTCAAAAGAGCAAGCCCTGCACCTCACCAGAACAGCATAGTAGAGATGGACCTAGTGGCAGAAGCGTGGGTGAGCTGGCCCCACCACTTATCTGTAATGAAGTATTGTAGGTGAAAAAGAGACATTCCCTCCTCTCCCCTCAATATCTATGGCAGGCAGGAAAGCTGGCACAAAGGGCATGAGCAGGATAGAAATCACCCTGCCCCTCACTGGCTGCAGCATTCAGGAGAGCAGGCACTGTACCTCACCTGTACCTCATAGTACCTCACAGTAGAGCTGGCCTCGGTCTTGGGAGGACAGGTGAGCCAGCCTGTGGGTGTGAGTATGGGAGAGCTGGCCCTGCTCCTTGCCCATTGAGTACGTTATCCAGGACAGTGCTAGAGAATTCACTGTGGTGGTATGGGTGAGGGATAGCTGTCCTGCTAACCATCTCAGCTACCACCCAGGCCAAGATCCAGGGCTTTAAGTTGCCCCCCCCCAACCTACTCTATCTATCAACTGCTTGAGCACACAAAAGGGCCAGGTGTGCAGATCCAAAGCTGCAGGATCTGTATGACACAGGACGACAGAATATCCTAGAGGATTTCTGATGAGAATCCAGTACTGACAGTGTAGCAGAAGCCAGAGGCCTCAAATCAGACCAATGATTCATTGCAATAAACATTTGCAAGTAAAGATGTACGGACAAAGGTATATACTGTGGGACACACTGTGATACACTACAACTTCCACAATGAGATGTTTTTATGCTTTATTATTTTTGGTGGGAGCTTGCAAGGGCAGAGGGCAGATATGAAGAGACAAGGAGATAAGTGAGATTGGGCTGCATTATGTGAACCTCACAAAGAATCAATGAAATCTTTTTTAAAATGTGCAGAAAATAACTTCTGAGTACTGAGTGGTCAAAAAGTAAAGACATCACTGCCTCAGATACTCATGTGAGTCACCTGAATTTTCACTTGTAGCATTGTTTCATTGTACTCAAACATTTTTAAGTATTTTAGGTTTTGAATCTTAATAAAACTGAGAACTGTGTTTATTTTGCTCAGGAATCTGCCAAGCATTCAGTGTCAGATAGGATTAGGCCCTCTCTGCTTCATGCAGTATCACCTAGGAAGGTCAAACTCTCTTATTGGGCTCATCTCACATCAAATAAATTATTACTACAAGCTGAAATGGAGGTCAGCTCCACAGGTTGCTTGGGCTTCCTTATAACATGGTGGTTCCATCCAAGAGCAATGTCACAATTTTAAAGGTCACATGTGTGGCATTTTTACATTCTCTGAGACCTCTTATAGTAGCTCTTACAATTCTTTTACTGGTTAAGTCATAAAAGTCCTTCCATGTTCAACAGAAAGTGTACACCTTGTCACTAGGAAAGAAGAATGTCATGCTCATATTTAACATTTAATTGGGGCTGGCTTACAGGTTCAGAGGCTCAGTCCATTATCATCAAGGCAGGAAGAATAGCAGCATCCAGACAGGCATGGTGCAGGAGGAGCTAAGAGTTCTACATCTTCATCTGAAGGCTGCTAGAAGATTGGCTTCCAGGCAGCTAAGACAAGGGTTTTTAGAGCCTATGCCCACAGTGACACATCTAACTCCAGCAAGGCCACATCTACTAATAGTGCCACTCCTTGGGCCAAGCATATACAAACTATCACAATGCTCCTCCCCCAGGCCTATCTTCAACTCTTCACCCTGTTTGACTTTGTGCCCTGGGAGCCTAGTCCCTCTGGGCTGCATAATCTGGGCTCCTGTGCCCTCTGGATTCGACAGAGCAATAAGAGAAAGGAGCTGGGATATTTACTCCTCTCTTTCTTGTCTTCATCTTTAAGCAGAACTCATTCCCCCCAAAAGATGTAACACTTTTTAGAAATGGATCACAATAAGATCCTATATACTTTTAAATTTCATTAGTTATTTCATTAGCTATTTGTGTGTGTGTGTGTGTGTGTGTGTGTGTGTGTGTGTGTGTGTGTACACGTGGATGTCAGAGCACTACTTTGGGGTTGTTTCTTAGGTGTTATCCATTTTTTTTTTTTGGACAGTATCCCTCATTGGCCTAGAATTCACCTACTACACTAGGCCCAAAGAGCCCCAGGAATCCACGTGTCTCCACTCTGACTTTTTACATGGGTTCTGGTGATTGAACTCAGACAGATCTTCATGCTTGCAAGGCAAGTACTTTGCTGAATTACTTCCCCCATATTACATTAACTATATTTTAAACCTGTGATTTAATAAAGTTAATCTATTGATTAGAAGTATTGTCCTTAAGTAAAAGAATTATTTATCATAGATTTAGATTTAAAGCATGCTCTTAATTGACTTAATAGAATTTTTCAAAAGGTATAAAGTGGAACACAGAGAAAGACATCAACTGATACTATGTGAAAAGTTGTAAACTTTGGTAGCTATTGGTTTCAGCTTTTCATGTTTGATATTTAGTAAAACATAAAAATAATATTTGAGGGATTTCTTGTAAGATTGGATTTTTTTAGCAGTGTAAAAATTGTTTTTTTAATGGCAGGTCAAATATCCTGAAACATACATATATTCTGATAGTCTTCTAACCCCAGTTGAATTCAAATTTTAAAGGAACACACACGAGCTAAGAGAATTCAATATTGTTCCAAGGCACTTACTGAATCTCCATGACTAGATGAAAACAAGAACCATTAGGATGAACAATTAGACAGTAGATAATATAAAAATAACTTTTCTTTACAATTTACAAAACGTATTATTATTACAATCTTTGATCTCTGATAACCTGCAATGCTGGCTGCACGAATCCAGCAAGTTTAAAATTCAGGAACTGTTCTCTAAAACTTCAGGGCAAATAATATACAAGTAAGACACACAAAGACTTAGACCATGCAGAAATTCTTACACCTTCTGTTAAGAATATTTTAGGACTTCAGCTTTATCAAATTATATACTTACTTGCCCTGTACATATACAAAATAATGCATACATGATAAAACAGCAAAAGAGTAGTCCTTTAAATCAATTTATCATAAAAATATTACTATATTAACAAGTCTACAAGCAGCTTGTAACAGGGCTAAGAGACATTAAGGCAATAATACTTGAAGTTACAAAATAAACAATATGTAATACTTTTTCCTAAGTGTAGCATAAGGCAGGTAGATGGTCCCAGCAAAAAATATTAAGGTAACAATCTACACTGCTATCAGTCCCACATTTTAAAGATGGAATACTATAAATCTGGCTTTCAGTGGCACTTGAATTTTCCAGTATAATTTAAAGTGTCTTAACTCCCTGAATCATGTCCATTCTGAAGGTGGATCTCTTGGTCCTTTAGGTTTTCCACAGCGATTACCAAAACCAATCTCCCCATGGGCGTGCCCCCGCCCAAGATTGGATTTTTTAAGTGTGCTACCTTGTTTCCTGTGATATTTACAAATTAAATATTATATAAATAGTCTTCAGTCTCTTGAAAGGATCAAGATGGTTTACTTTCCTGGGTAGAATACATATGTTTCCATATTTCATTTATACCATCTATAATTGTTTCTTTTAGGTTTTATACATACAATGCAATACAAAATGAACAAACAAACTCAAGATTAGAGAACTTCAGATATTTCAGATGAAGTAACAATGCTGCTTATTTGCTCCAATGCTCCAGTGGTATGAGATTCAACTTTCTTTAAGATGTAGATATTTAAAATAAATGACTAAACTTCATAATGTTTATTCTAGTTTGATAGATGTGTATCTATACAGAATATGAAAAGTTAAATGTCCAGAGTGCTTGCTTAGCATAGCTTTCCTAATGATGACTTCAGTTTCTGATAAGTATTTCTGTGTCAAACTATTTCTAAAGTATTTGGATTTGGCCTGAATGAGACAAGAAAGTCTCAGCTAATCTGTCTCCTAATATTAAGGCCACTAAAGAGCAGCTTTTACCTCTGAAGAGACTATCTATATGAAAATAGAGCACTGTATATATATGGCTGCTGCTGTTTTATTGTATTAAGTAATCTTCTAATCTAATTTTGTTTCATGGGAACCCATTTCTCTCAGATTTAGACATCAGTTGGGGAATCTCATCTCATTCTGGAGAACTGTAAGCATACCATTTATCAATACTGAATAATGCTGACATTAGTGCTATTGCTTTATTTATAGAACAGTACATTAATTACATTAAAAGTTGTTTATTTGAACATATTTTTACTTTAGAAAATATGTTGTCAGTTCTTTATATCAGAAACATTTAATTATCCCCATTTAGTCTTTCAAATGCAGAACACTTTTCTAAAAATGATGTGAAAGTTTTAAGACTTGTATAATTAAGATGGTCCACCAGACAAATGTTTTACAGACAACACTAGTTTCTAGTCCTAAATATTTGCAAGTTAAAATAGCTTGATACATATGGAGCTTAAATATCACTTATTTTCCCACATTTTTATATCTGCACTTGAATTTTCTACCTAGAATCCTAGCAAATAATTAAATACTTGATTAAGTACTTAATTCTGACTAAGTACTTGATTGTGGTCAGTAATTTTTGAAGTTTTTCAATGGTTTGCTTAAGTTCCACTTCAGACACTCTATGATCAACCTCTGTATCAATTCTCCTACATCTCTTGCAGCAAATATGTTCTGAAGAATGCTTATATGGATGTGATCATACCTCTGCTTTGGAAAGAGCTGAGAATCAAGCCATCTGACCTAAACTCTGGAGAGCTGGGTATTATATGGCTTGGCAGGTAGGAGTTCAATTATATATTTTTCATTCAGCAGACTAAGCAATTCTTTTGAAGAATCTTAAGGCCACACAAGGCTTTTTGTGAAAACTCGATAGGCAGCTCTCCATCAGATTAAAATTCCAAATCTCTTTTCAGCATTTGCCATATCAATCAATACAATTTTGAATATCTATGATTACTTTTCAGAATTTCAACTGGGCAAAATTCTATCCATGAACAGCTTTTTTCTTTCTCTGAACCTTAAATAACCCTGCTTGTCATAACTTCCTCTGCCCCACCAAAGTTAACAGCATTTCTTTGGATAGTTGGCTGCTTTTCTAAAGCATATGTTTTTAAATAATAAAATATGTTATATTAAGACCAAGAAATGGAATTGCTCTATTATACCCTGAAGAATATTCTCAGCCTTTCATTTGATTATAACTTGAAGAATGTTCTCAGCCTTTCATTTTACTCTGCAACATTTTTAAGGTGAAATAGATTATATATTCAGAAAGGACTCAGTGTCTTACCCCACAGATACTTGCTCAGCCATGGTCATTGGTGCTCTATCCACAACAGCTAGGTAATGGAAACAAGCTAAATGTCCTTCAGCTGATGAATGAATGATGAAAATGTAGTGCATACATACTATAAAATACTATCCAGCTGCAAAGCAAAATGAGATAGTGGGATATGCAGGTAAATGGATGGAACTAGAAAAAATTATACTGAGTAAGGTAACCCAGACTCCCAGACTAAGAAAGGCAAATGTCATATATTCTTTCTCTCATCTGTGGCTCCTAACTCAAAATCTTTAAAGATAAGTAAGTGTAGCTCTCACCCCTCATCGAAGAAAGTTTTCTTTGTAACAGAAACCATTACAGAAAAATATGTAAATAACAAGTGATCCTGCAATACCCAGCCCTAACTGATTCATCTACAACATAATTCCTACACCTAAGTCTCCAGGGAACATCAAAGAGGGAAGAAGAATGACTCTAAGACCTGGAAGAACAGCTCTGCTATGAAATTGTGTCTCCTAGAAATGTCAGTGAAGTCTCATAAACATGGCTACCTAGATCAAAATGTGAGAAAAAAATGCCAACCAAAAAGTTAACATGGGCAGGGGAAATCTCACAGAAACCAATCCTAGACAGTTTTAAACGTATATATGCCACATCCTAGCCTAATGACCCATCCTATTTCCACTTTTTAAACATACTGACCACCTCTAAGATTTTAAAAATCTCTTACTTTATTGTAAAATCTCTTTTCATTCATGCCAGAAGATATCATTTGTATTTGAATAAATATAAAATTAATTAAAATATATTATGCACCTATTAATTACAGATTGAACATATGGAAATAAACTGACCAAACAAATATATGAACAATTTTTAAGACTATTGAAATAAATATTTAAAGAAAGAATTATTTCAATTATTAAGAACTCAACAAAGGACATTATGAAACATAGTTAATCCAAATTAAATAAATGGAGTCAGACATACTGGAGAGATTCATCTGAATGAACTGTGTCCTATAGCTGCAAGAACTAGAATCAGCACTCCATAGGTCAGGAATTCAGGCCCAACTCTTGAGACAGGGGTTAATGTCACAGTGTTGAGCAAAAACCTCTTCACTGGAAATCTCACTTTGATATTGGGGCATTTCTACATATTGGCAGGAGCTCACAAAAAGGTAAAGAAAAAAGAGAAGTTTCTTTGATGAAAGGTGAAAACATTTATCTCTGGGTACAAGGACAAATGTGTAGAGTGTAGTTAGTGATTAGGCTTGTTTAGTAAAATGCTGTAGTAGGTTCTCCTCCTACTACACTCTTTCTACTACTAGTCGTCTCTGTGACTTCACTAGCCCTGGATAGTTGGCTAGGTTTCCAGTACCAAGCATGGTTTTCCTCTTGTTACTGGGTCTTGAATCCAATTAAATAGTTGTCTCCAGGAAAAAAAGCATATCAACTGGTTATCCAACACTACAAGGTTAGCCCTGAAAACACATATATACACACCAATAACATTATACAGACTGAATATATATAATGTTTGGCTTTGGGTCTATGCATCAGTTTCCATCTGTTGCTGGGTGATGACAGAGAGATTCTCTTCAGAATATCATCAATAGTGTCAAGGGTGGGCTCACTCTCATGGCATGGGTCTCAATCTGGGACACACACACACACTGCACACACTGGAGCAGGGAATATCTCTGACTACACTGCCTTGCTTTGCATCCCTTTTCCCTAACTGGACTGCCTTGTCTAGCCTCAATAGATGTGTCTAGTCTTACTGCAACTTGGTATGTCAAGGCTGGTTGATATCCATAGGAGGCCTCCCCTTTTCTATGGACTAGAGGTGGAAGGAGAGAGGGAGGTGAGGAGGAAGTTTTGGGAGGAGAGGAGGGAAGAGAAGCTGAAATCTATTGTAAACTCTTAGCTACCTGTTTCACAACACATTCCTACTTTTTTATTCTTATCTTTTCTAGTATGTCCCATGCTTTCTTTTAGTGGTTGTTCGTTAAAAAAAAAAAAAGCAAGATTCATCTTCACTTTCTTTACTTTCTATTCAACATTTTCTCCCTATGAACGTTAGTTGGTTTCAATCAACTTGATACAAACTAGACATATCTGAGAAGAGAAAATCTTAAATGAGGAATTGCCTACATCAGACTATCCTGTGGGCAAGTCTATGACGGCATTTTCTTGCCTAATGATTGGTGTGGAAGGTCCCAACCCACTGTAGGAGTTGCCATTTCTAGGTAGATGGACTTGAATGGTATAAAAAATACAGTCTCAGTAGGCCATGAAGGGCAAGTCAGTAAGCAATATTCTTCCATGGTGTCTGCTTTTCAATTCTCCCAGTTCCTTCTTTGAATTCCTGTCTTGATTTCCCTCAATGATGGCCTGGGGCATGGAAGTGTGAGCTAAAGGGAACCCTTCTCTTTCCCAAGTTTATAAGCATGCTGTCTCAGCAATAAGAACTAAACTAGTTCACAGATGCCTGGTCAACCTTGGCCCACTCCTGAGTTCCACGACTACATTTTCAACCAGTCTAGATTTTTCACAGATATTCCAAATTCGAACTAATGATTTCTCCTTTTTAAAACCATATTTTTATATTTCAGTCACAGAAATTCCTAACCATTCATTCTAGTTCAGTAATGCAAGGCTGATACTCCTCACTCACTCATGATCTCTAACAGGGTTCATTCTAGTTCACCAGAGGCCTGCCAGAGTAGCTAGTATTAATGCCACCATCCAGCTTCTTACTAGATTGTAGTTGAAGTCCTTAGCATGTAAGTCAGAGTGTCTCAAATCCTTTGCTGATCCAGGGGTAGTGAAATTTATGCCCCCCAAACACACTTCTCCATCTCTTTTCATACCTGTTTTACTTGGTTTCTCACTGAGTACATCACATGGCCTCATTTTCTTGTTTCTCTCTCTTCACATGCTTGCTTTTCTTTCTGCTCTTCCCTTAGCCCTCCATCTGACAATCCTACTTAACTGCTGGCCCAGTTTAAATAACAGTTCCATCATAAATCTTTCTTTCCATTTCCCTCCTGCTATATTTGATTGGACTAGATTTAATTCTCTGGGCTACCATTATGACTTAATTTGAACTTTTGTTTTCATGCTATCTGCAGACTAAGATTGGCATGGCATATGGACCTGTCTCACTTTCCATATTTTTAACTCCTAGGAGGTAGGGATACCTATGATCCAAGTCTTTAAATTTCTAGCAACTCACAAATACATGGTAAGCTGTCAACAAATGTTTCAGATGACTTTTATTTCTTCCTGTTACAACTATGCCAATTGCCCTGAGACATTCTAGCAAAACCTGCCAACTTTATGTTGAAGTGCTTCTGTTGATAAACCAATCATAGCTTATTCCTTTCTCTAGCTTCACTTTTTACATCTGCTCTGTCTTATCAGGCATTATCTCACTATACTGATATTCATCTTCCTTTTTCTTGCCCTCATCTGTAGTTTTTCTCCCTCCCTTTTTATTCTTTCTCCCTCTTGCCATCTCTCATCTTCCCCTTTAATCTCCTCCTGCTTCTGTTGTTATGAAAAAGGGTCTTGTTATGTAGGCCAGACTGATCTGAAACTTAGTCCACGTCTAATCTTCCAGTTTCATTCTTCTAAGAGCTGGGCTTATAAGTATGTGGCAACCCAGACTTTTACCCTCTTCTCTGAAATTTGCTCTTTTAAAAGAGGTGGGATTGCACTTTGACTTACAAGGATAGGTAGATGTAAAAATTCAATTCTCTTCAAAGATTTTATACTTTCGTCTTGTGACAGGATAGTGGGGACTGAAGAAAATTACATCAAGATTAACATATGGAAATCCAATGAACAAAGCATAGAGAGATTGGGGAAACTGTGAATGGGAAAGACAGGGAACTACACAGGTGAAGGAATGTTTCTTGGGCTGTTTTCCTCAACTCACTAGCCACTTCTATTCTTAGGAGTGTTCTCTATTTCTAGATCTAGTGGATCCCTGGGACACAAAAGCCTGAGATCAAATATCCTCTGAACTTACATTTGCAGCTTCTAAGCACATTTTCCTACCACTATAGGCTTCCTCACTCTTTCTCTGATCTCCAAGGCTAACTTAAAAGGCATGACCTTTTTCTCAATAACCCTTTCTTGTGGCTGCTGGGATTTTTAGTTTGTCTATATTGTTGCTTTTCTTTCAAAATCTAATAAAAATTGTTCTCAAACTTCCTTCTTAGTCTTTTAAAAATCCTTTTATTTAAGAGATTACATTCCTCCCAAATGGAACCTCATTTTCTTTACTAACAATATTGTCATCATTCTTCAGCCCCTACCAGGTGAAGTGTTCTGCACTGCCATGACCCTGCAGGCTCTAGTGACATATCACAGAGCATCTCTGGAAATTCTAACTTACAGACCAACACAATGACACTCAAGAGAGGTTAGCGAACTTGTTCAAGGTCACCTAGGCAGTTGGCAGCAGCCTTGGAGCCCACCGTATTTTCATCATCCCTATGAAGAAAGCTTTACACATCATCACTCACAATGCTGAAATAGTTTCCCATGAAAACCCATTTCACAACACTAGCTCATCTTATCTAAAGCCATTCATTGGTACAATTTTTGATTGCTGAATGTATTATATTTTTCTATGTTTGCTAAGTAGCCTTTTACATATTGTAAATAATGCAGAAAGACAATGTCTCACATATGGGAACTAACTAAACATCAGTCTTTATTTTGCCAGATAATTGCAAAATAATAAACACCTGGAAAAATCAGATATAGTTTTCTATACTCTATTGTCTTCAATAGCATTGGGTTTGATTAACATGGGGGAAAAGAGCTGAAACGAGAAAATGAAAGAGGGTTATTTACATCCTGGTTTGTTTGTACGTCCTCAAAGAGGCTGTAATATAGCACAATTTCAATGATTGTCACAAAATTGGTAGTTCTCAGCAGCACCTAAGATTCTCCATTGACCTGATTGTTCCTGGAATTCATTATAAAACAAAGATAAGAATAATTTTCCTGGGATTATTGTTAAGCATCTGATTGTGTGTATAAGCAACTACTATTTTCAGTTTTCTGAATATAAAAGCATGGCAAACAGAAAGCAGTGATTAGGAAGAAATTCAAACCATATTATATTCAAACTTCATAATATGTGTCAGTATTTGTTCTGCTTTTAGAAATCAAATTCAGAGAAACAGAAGTTATATCCTTTTGGATTCATCCTTACTTAATTTTCACTTCTTGGAGCTCATGTAAGCTTCTAATTCTTATGTTTGGCATGCATCTGTGCTTTATTTTTATTTGTTTTAATGGTGAATCTTCTAAATAATGCACGGATCATTTCCAAAGTAAAATGTCTTCTTCAATGCTTAAAAGAAGTATATCCAATTACAAAGGCCCAATGATGGCTAATTTGAGTTTAATTATATAAGCATTAATGTGAAAGTGTGTTTCTCACTCTACAATAAGGTTTTTAAGCAGGAATATTTTGGTTTAGGTTCTTCAAGAAGTAAATCCTGTTTTTAGACAGACTTTTCATCTTGCAAGTATCTGATGTTTCCTTGGATTCAAGCTAATACTCAGGTAGAATAATGTACAGGTAATGTCATCTCTTGCTCAGTATTTTATTTGAAAGCACACAATGTTTTCTCATTAGCAACTGTCTCTCTTTAGTATTATTAATTATGATCACCTAACCAAAGTGTGTCTAATTTCTCTTAATAATAAGCCATCTTTAAGATGATAATTTAAGAACACACAAACAACTGCTACTCACTCACGTAATGCTATGTCCAATTTTCTGAGGAACTGTCAGACTGATTTCGAGAGTGATTGTACCAGCTTGCAATCCCACCAATATTGGAGGAGTGTTCCTCTTTCCCCACATTCTCACCAGCATCTGCTATCCCCTGAGTTTTTGATCTTAGCCATTCTGACTGGTGTGAGGTGGAATCTCAGAGTTGTTTTTATTTGCATTTTCCTGATGACTAAGGATGATGAACATTTCTTTAGGTGCTTCTCAGCCATTCGGGTTTCCTCATTTGAGAATTCTTTGTTTAGCTCTGTACCCCATTTTTAATAGGGTTATTTGGTTGTCTGGAGTCTAATTTCTTGAGTTCTTTGTATATATTGGATATTAGCCCTCCATCGGATGTGGGATTGGTAAAGATCTTTTCCCAATCTGTTGGTTGCCGTTTTGTCCTATTGACAGTGTCCTTTGCCTTACAGAAGCTTTGCAATTTTATGAGGTCCCATTTGTCAATTCTTGATCTTAGAGCATAAGCCATTGGTTCAGGAACGAAACCCTGTGCCCAAGTATTCAAGGTTCTTCTGCATAAGAATTTTAAATTGATCAATTTCACTATAACATGGAAGTAGTGGTGCATGGCTGTAATCTAAGCACTTGGGAGGTTGAAGAAGAAAGATTGCTATGAATTCAAGACCACTCTGGTCTACATAGTGAGTTCAATGCCAGCTGGAACTATAGTCCATATCTGACCTCAAAACAACTTTTTTTCAGCATGAAAATGAAGGAATACCAGGAAAAAAGGATGGTGGGAAACCAAAGTAAATGTCTCTATAATCTAAAAATGAGATTATGACTTTAAAATCTAGAAAGGGACTTATGGTATGTTTCTGTTGATGATGTGCTTGTTGCACAAGTACAATAAATTCAATCTGAATTCAATCCTCAGTAGTCACACAAAAATTGAGCCATGGTGGTGGATTCTTGCAATTCTAGTGCAGAGAGAGAAACAAAGACAGGAGGAACTGGCTCACTCTCCATCCAGTGTAGCCTAATTGGCAAGTCCCAGATCCTAGAAAAAATCTGTCTTAAAAAGACCTAGCAGATAGTTCCTGAGAAATAATACCCTAGGTTGTCTCTGGCCTACATTTAAACAATATGCAAATACATCTGCACACACATGTACACCATACACACAAAAACACACAAACACAAATCTAGGAAGGATAAAGGAAAAATAGCTCACAAAACAGGCTCCAAAATGGCAGTCTGGTAAGATGGAAGCTCAGATCCCACCATAGCTGTTTTTACTAGGAAACAGAAGCCTAACCTCCAATTTTTCTCAAAAAAAAACCTTAACCCTCAGCCTCATCTCTTCCTGCAACGTGCCCTAAGTAACTCTCAGGTTGCTTCAGCCTACAGGCTACCTCCCAGGACAGAACTGACAAAGCTTTTCCTGCAAAGCTGCTGCTTTCTACTCTAGTGAAGTGTGGACAATTTATCTACCAATAAACTTTTCTTCCTTCTCTAGTTTGGCAGTTTTGCTGCACTTGCTTATAATGATAAACTAGGAAATTACTTTTGTTATTTATAGCAAGGCATACAGGGTTAATATTCCTATATAGGAAGAGCATCCAAACAAAGAAACAGCCAATATCCAACTGAAAAAAAAAACTAGACCATAACTTCAAACTGCATCCTAGTTTGCTTTCTATCACTGTGATAAAACACCATAGCCAAAAGCAACTTGAAGAGGAATAGATTTTCCTTACAAGTCACAGTCCATTATCAGGGGAAGCCAAGGCAGGAACTCAAGGCAGGAACCCAGAGACAGGAACCTGGAGACAGGAAGTGAAGCAGTGATCACAGAGGAAAAACTGCTTACTGGCTTGCTTTACATGGCTTGCTCAGCCTACTTTCTTATAGCACCTAGAGTAGGCTGTTCTATAATTGCCTACAGGCAATCAGATGGGGGCATTTTCTTGACTGAAATTTCCTTTTCCCAGATGACCTTAGTTTGTGTCAAGTTGACAAAACTAACCAGCACAGCTGGGGATACAACTCAGAGAATGTGCTTAGCAAGATAGTGTACCTGAGTTCATTCTCTTTGTGTGAAAGGAAGGAAAGAGAGGGAAAGGGAATAGGAAAGAAAGTCTTAGCCATGTGAAAAGGTCATTACTACATAAAAGGATGTTGAATCTAACTTGTAATCAGAGAAATATAAATTAAGAGAATACTGAAATACCATTTATTAGATTGGCAGAAGTTATCAAAAACAGTAGTGGCAAAAATTAAAAATGACACAACCTTACCTGAAAAAGAACCTAGAAATATGTTGCAAAATTATAAAGGCAGTTCTTTACACGATAATTCCATCCTAAACCCCAAACACATCCTGGGGAAAAAAACATGAAATGATACATATTGTTTACTGCAGTATGCTTTGTAATACTAAACGACTTGAAAGAACTCAAATTTCAATCAAAAAAGGACTAGATAAATACATTATAACACATCCATAAAATGAAGCATCATTTACCTATTCAAACAATAGGAAATGTATATTACCTCCACACAGTAATCTCTAGGATATACTGGTATGTGAAAAATAAGTTTTAGAAAAGTTAAAAATAAGTTTATACAATATACTCCCAGGACGCATTTTCATTATAGGAAGACCAGTTGGATTATTACATACCATGAGTTATTAATTACATATATGTTTAATAATAGTACTAAAGTTTACATTTTTAGGAAAGAGATATGAAAATACATACTCCAGAAGACCCAAAAATAGGAAGAGGAAACTCAGAATGCAAAAACATGTACATGGAATCCAGGCATGATGGCACATTAATTTAGTCCCAGCACTCAGGAGGCAGGGGCAGGCAGACCTCTATAAGGTAAAGGCCAGTCTTGTTTACAGGGCTACAATGTGAAACTCTGTCTCAAAAGAAAAAAAAAACCCAAAGAAGTAGAATATAGATGCAAAAATCCCTAAAAATTTATGAAATTTATATAAGACTAATATATACAAGTCATATATTTTATATAACAACAACAATTGAAATGAAACTTGCAGAAAGTTTTTAAAAATTAAAAAAATAATGTTAGTAATGCCAGGTGTTGTGACACATAACTAATTCAGAACTCTAAGAAGTGAACAGGAAGAAAATCTGAAGTTCTGGGTCATCCTCAGCAACATAGTGAGTTTGAGTTCAAGATCAACCTAGTATACATAAAATTCTGTCTCAAAATAATGTTCATAAGCTGTGCAGTTCAATATTGCCAGGATGACGGTTCTTTGTAAACAGATCTACAAATTCTAATATAATTCCAGTTAAAAATACCAATATAATGCTTGCTAAAATTAAATGTGTGTATTGAATGGCTGTAAACTCCTTTCAATTTTATATAATCATTCCAGATTAGGGAGGGTTCTGTTGGTGGTAGTGATGATGTTGGGGCTGACTGGTGCACGCTCCTTTCCCTTTCTTCCTCCATCTCTCTCCCTCCCTCTCTCTGGCCTCTTTTTCCTAAGTGCCAAGATTACCAAGTCTAGCTACTCAACCCACTTTGAATATGTTTGAAGCCAGTTTTGTAGCACCAGTGAGGTAAAACAATAGTAACCACTCTCAAGAAAATGAGATTTAATCTGTCAACCAGGCACCTCAAATCAGAGTTTTACATAATTATTTGGTATACTTCTCCTTTTTCCCTCATATGGTTTATCATTGGCATTGCTTAGAGACATGACCTTTCAGCTGAATGTTGTTTTCTCATCAAATGAAAAGTAAATTAATCTTTTACTAAGGAAAGGAAGAAACAGAAGATAGAGAAGTAAACTTGTAGTTTGCATTTAAAAACAGGAGACAGAATTGAAAGTGTTTGGTTATCAAAACCAAAATTAAATATAAAAATTATTCTATCTTTTTTAAAAGAATTATTTATTTATATTATGTATATGACTACACTGTAGCTGTCTTCAGACACACCAGAAAAGGGCATTGGATTCCATTACACATGGCTGTGAGCCACCATGTGGTTGCTGGAAATTGAACTCAGGACCTCTGGAAAAGCAGTCAATGATCTTAACCACTGAGCCATCTCTCCAGTCCCTATTCTATGGTTCTTAACAATAAAAAAAATTGTGGAAAAATATTAATTAGTTTTTGGAGGCAGGATTTACTACATAGCTGAAGCTTGCCTTGAACTCTTAATCTTCATGTCTCTACCTCCTAAGTGTATTATAGTTGTCTAACATTATACCCAGCAAAATATTTCTCTTAAATTAAAAAAATTGTAAGTACAAGTAAGATTATACTA
Source organism: Rhabdomys pumilio (assembly GCA_030674055.1). Lineage (NCBI taxonomy): Eukaryota > Metazoa > Chordata > Mammalia > Rodentia > Muridae > Rhabdomys > Rhabdomys pumilio. The sequence goes on along the minus strand of JANHMN010000002.1, from coordinate 208,943,369 downwards.
CTAACTTTATAAATGTTATAAAATGAACTATAAAAGTGTCATTATTTGTATATAAAACTTGATTACAATAATAACAGTGATGAGATGAGAGAAAAATACAATTGTATCAAATCTCTTGACTAACAGAAGATATTTCAACATATTGCTTTTCTCTTGTTTCTAAAGATTATGAAAATAATGTCTAAATATTATGTCTGAAAAGTGCAAAAGTAATCACTAGTGGATTTTAAGACAGGAATATGTCTTTTTGATCACTGAAAGTGCAGAAAAATGCCCAGAACCATTTATGAAAAGAAAAAATAGGGGGAAAAAAGCAAACCAAAACAAGATGACAAAAGCAAGGTAAGTCATACTAATTATAATAATAATTAAAATATTTTAAGAGATAAATCCCTTGACTCTGTAACAACAATGTCTCATCAAAAGGACCAAAAGGTCAGGTGAGTATTAATCAGGCAATTCAAAGAACACAAAATCAGGTTACAAAATTAATATCAAACAGCTATGAATTTAGGGCAAACATTAATTGGGCAAAGACATTAAAGCAGATAAAAGAATGAACGTTTCAAAATGAATTAGTTTCATTAAGTTGTACTTTCTAAGTAGAATTACAATAAAATATTCAAAAATTATATATCCATAACTTGCATTTGAGTTTCGTTATCTTCTTTGAGCTGTTTGCAGACCAGTTTCCAAAGATAGTAGAAAAGTTTTGTTCTCTAAGCATTGAAGAAAGGACAGTAGGTTATAAGGATTTTTTTCTTTCATAGAATTTCATGTGCCAGGGTTGTGACTTTCCATACTGTAACAGGAAGTCCATCTATGATGAAAACTTCAACCCGAGCATACCAACATTTTATTCACAGCAAATACTGAAACAAACACAAACGTTGGCTGTTGTGGTAAATATTATTTGGGGGTTTCTACCCCACCTTAGATCATTTAGTTCCCAAATAAAAGACATACAACCTTTACACTTATAATAAGCCTTAAAGGCACTAGAGGGGAACAGATGTCAACACTCTATGCTATTTTTCCTACTTCCCTGTCAGTAACCCTGAGATATAACTTGCCATGTTCTACCTGGGCCACTCTTACTCCAACTGGCCAGCCCTCATGGCCATGTTCTCATGATCCACCTACTCCATAGTGTCTTCTCCTCTATCCTCATGGTCTCTGCCTCAGACCCCAAGCCTGAGAACCAAAGCCCCACCTACCTCTCTTCTGCCCAGCTACAGACTGTATGCGTCATTATTCAGTCAATACACCAAACAATGCTATGTAACCTTTCTCCTAAGTTTAAAACTATTGACTATATAAAAATTGCTACAGACAATTACTGAAGGGATTATAGGTAGGTTTTTTTGAGTGACCTGGTTGGTTGAAGGTTGTAGAGGAGAGAGTGGAAGCCATGATGAGAGGAAGTAAATCATGAATACATGGCCAGGAGAAACAGCAAGTATTTGGGGTATACCATTGGAGAAATAACCTGACAAGCAGTTTAAAAAGTAGATTAAGGGTTATCCTCCAATAATTGTCAAATCCAAATAAATTAACCATACTCTGAGTCTCATTCACCATAAGCTAGACATGGATAAGTTTAAATTTGTTCAACCACAGTTGACAAGTTTGTCATCTGCACAAATGAGAGTGCAAAATATGATCTTTGGGAAGATAAAAGATGTCAGCAGTCTTATAGAAGACATGAAACATTTTAAGTTCAGGAATAGACAAGGAGAGCAAGATCGCCTGGCAGCTCTTAATATTTTTGACTTGTGTTCATCTCAACAACCAGACCATTTCTTTTGTAACTAAGAACAGAATACTCATTCCCTTCTAAGTCTAACTGGATTGCAGATTTATGGTTATGAATAAAACCTAAATAACAACAAAAAGAACAAACAAACAAAAAAAACCTACCAAATTGGCAAAGCAGACATAAAGAAATTTACCCTGATTGCCACTGGTAGATCAAATAAACAAAAGGTTAGTCTTACGGGTCAGATTCCTTAGAAAGAGACTCCAAGAAGTTACTGCCTGCAAGAGATTTTTTGAGTGCACTCTTAAAATTGTGAGGGAATGGTGAAAACTAGATTAGTACAAAAGGAGCCTAAACTATGCTTGCAGTTACATTAAACACCACACATCCTGCAGGGAGCTCTGGAGCTGGCAGGATCCTTCAAAATAAAATCCCCACCAAAGGAAGGCTAAAGAACCTTTGTAATTCTTCATCAGTCTCTGAGGTGCATAACACACCCCAGAAAAGCTTAATCTCTCTACTGAAAACAATTTTTAGAAACTAACTCAGCTCTAAGTTAAAACCTGTTAATAGTACTGTGTCCAGGGCAAGGACAGTACTACTGTTCTTAACAAAAAAAAGAGAAGCTAGAATTTCATGAGAACCACTGTATCAGAATGGGAATATATGGAATGAGAGGTGAACTGGGCACCTACTTATCCCCTAGATTACTCTGATATGCTTCTTCCAATCCAACTCAGAAGCACTAGAATCTACAAAGTTAAAAGTTGACTTTAAAATATATTGTGCCTTTCAGACTGGAGGGGTATCTTAGTAGTTAAGAACACCAGCTGCTCTTCCAGAAGACTGAGTCTAGTCACAGCACCCACATGGAGATTCACAATCTTCTATAACTCAAGTTCCAGCAAATCCAATGCCCTCTTCTGGCCTTCATAAACAGCAGATAAGCACACAGTGCACAGACATACATGCAAACAAAGCATCAATACACACAAAGTAAATAAATAAAAAATTTTAAAATGCTTTTACATTTAAAATTGAACTTACTTTCCTAGTAAGCATCTAGGCAACATTTACTTTTTTTTTTTTTTAACCAAATACTAGATTATAGAAAATGTGTTGCTGGGCGATGGTGGTGCACACCTTTAATCCCAGCACTTGGGAGGCAGAGGCAGGCGGATTTCTGAGTTCGAGGCCAGCCTAGTCTACTGAGTGAGTTCCAGGGCAGCCAGGACTACACAGAGAAACCCTGTCTCGAAAAACCAAAAAAAAAAAAAAAAAGTGTTAATACATTAAAAGCATATTATTTCCAGTATTGTTCTAAACATAGTAATTAAGAGACAATTATCAACAAAAATTAAAGCAGAGACTAAAATAATAATGGTAATCAAATGAAATATAATCCAATCTTTCCAAACACATTAGAGTACCATACAATTGGATGCTGAACTGAGTCACTTGAAAATAACTACTAAAAAGCAACCCAGAACAAGTCTTCATAATTTATTCAAATCTCTTAAAGGAAGATAGACACCTTCTAGTGGTAAACAAAATAGCAGTATTTGATATATTAAGAACTTAGAACATTGAGTAGCAATGTTGGAGGATCATAATGTATTAAAGTTTAACACTTTATAAAACTGATATACTGCCCACTATGCAAAAAAAAAAAAAAGTGATTAAGATTTAAGATTCTAGAGATCATTTCTTGTGAACTATGGCTGTTAAGATCAGCCTTACACTTTTATAGCACAATTTCATCACTGAATTGTGCTTATTTTTATGGCAGTAAGATGCATTTCTCTTTGACTAGTCCCTGGGTTAATATATTGACAGCAATTGTGATATGCTATAATCATGACACTGGCTATATTATGGTACATGTTTTTCCATACATAGAACTTGCTGAAATTAGAGTTTGCTGACTTAATTCTATGTGACACAACAAGAAAATTTATAATCTCTTTGCATTTTATCTTGAGTTCTAATTTTAAGTACAGTAATTCAATAGTATCCTATTAGATTATTGCCTCATTTTATGTGACAAATTGTATAACATACTTCCAAATTTGATCAGTGACTATTTTTCATTATTTTTTAAAAAATATTAAAGTGTGTGTGTGTGTGTGTGTGTGTGTGTGTGTGTGTGTGCTAATGAGTTCAGATGCTTGTGGAAGCCAAAGTTGTTGGATACCCTGGAGCTAGCATTATGGGTATCTGTGAGCACCTGGCACGGGGAAACAAGAAACCAAACTCAGATCCTCTGAAAAAGCAGTAAGGGCTCTTAATTGCTGAGTCATTTCTCTAGCCCTTATTTTTATTTTTATTTTCTGAAGTATCTTATAACTTATATATAAGTACCCTTATTTTCTGAAGTATCTATATCATCGAGTTTTCATTTTTACCAAATATTTCTAGAAAAAAATCCTTTGATTCCATGACTGTTGAACAGTCAGATTTTTTTTTTTTTTTTTTTTTTTTTTGGTTTTTCGAGGCAGGGTTTCTCTGCGTAGCCCTGGCTGTCCTAGAACTCACTCTGTAGACCAGACTGGCCTCGAACTCAGAAATCCACCTGCCTCTGCCTCCCAAGTGCTGGGATTAAAGGCGTGCGCCACCACCGCCCGGCAAACAGTCAGAAATTTCTGGTTTAGAATTCTGATTAAAAAAAGAGAGAGAGAGAGAGAACACAAAGGAGTTTCATTGTGAGATGTGCTTGATTAATGCTTTGAAAAAGAAAGCAAACTTTTGTAGATATGATTTTAAAAGATACAGTATAAAATAAAAAGACAGACAACTAACCTTTAAAAACAAATAACTACAAAAAATGTATGATTCAAGAGCCTGGTTATGGCAACATTTTACAGAATGCAAAAATTAATTACATAGCATTAAGTGGCCAAACATAAGTAATGAGCCAAATTTATCTCAAAACTGAATATTGTCTCTCTTCCTCTTCTTCCTCCTCTTCCTCCTCCTCCTCCTCCTCCTCCTCTTCTTCCCTCTCGCATGCATGTACTCCTGCACACACACACATTAGCAGACACATACACACACAATTCTTATCCAAGTTAAAAAAAAAAACCACTGAAATCAAATGGCCATTTACACTCCATAAAAGCAGATACATCTATAAAAAAATTCTCTATTATGTCAGTTTGTACTGTTGAAAGTGGTTACCAAGAAAGACAGAAAATCTGAAAAGCAAGCAGTTAAGGGCAATAACTGCTGCCTAAAGAAATAGAATGAAATTACTGACAATGATGGAGTGATTTCAGGAGGAAATGAGAAAATCATATATCAGCAAATAGAATTTTCACAAAAAAAAATAGCTCTAGTTTATCAAAGCTTTGATACTATTCTAGAAATAAATACATTGCTGACATCTGCTTCATAGAACATTAGTAACTAAATCACCACATAATGAGAAACTCAGAAGACCGAGTCATTACCATTAGAAGAGTATAAGGTCACTGTGCACTCATATGGTGAGAATCATTTACGTTCTGTCTCAGCAGAGATGTCTGAGCTATGCAGCTATCTCAGGCTCAGTGTGATGAATACCTACATCATGATCTTGGGAGATACACAAAATTTCTAAAAGCAGGTAGTTGGTTATTTCTGGCTATTAACAACTATGTAAGTATATTTGAGTATTTACTCACCTATGAATGAGGAAATCCTTTTCCCATCTGTTATCATTTAGAGGAACCTATGGAAATGTAAATGAGACGTCGCTCAGAAAAATGGAGACCACTAGTTTTTTTTTTTTTTTTACTTCTGACTATCTACATTTGAGTTTTCCCTGTTCTGTGAGTTGTCTTCACATCTGGACAAGGTGAGGGGGAAAGCCTATGTACTCCTTTCTTGCTTTTCTTGATCCATTTTAGATTTGTTTGGAATGCCTCTTCTGCTTTCTCCAGAACTACTTATGTATGTAACAAAGTTTCTCATACCTTCTTGGTGTGTGTCAAGTCCCTATTATCAACATCTGAAACCAATTTTGAGAAGGTGTCCATTCTGTTTCCCTGTAGTAACAGAGTAGTTCATAATATATTGCTGAATAGGAATTTTTCCCCTGAATTTTTTTTTTATTCAGGAAAATTCAGACTGCTGGTTAGTGGTTTTACAAATTACAATGCTGGTATAGATTTGGTGACAGCTATAGACATATATACACCTGCCACCCTAAAAAAAAGTCACTTTAGTGACTAGAGAATCTGTCTAATCTGCTTATGGCACATTTGGAACAATTGTGGAAATGACTGTGAGGACAAAACACAATAAAACTGGACTCCTGGTCCTACCTCATTTTTGTGGTTCTCAACCTTCTTGATGTTGTGACCCTTTCTTTAATACAGTTCCTCATGTTGTGGTGGCCTCTAACCTCTACTGTCATGAATCATAATGTAACTATCTGATAGGTGACTCCTGTGAAAAGACTGCTCAACCCCAAAGCGTCAGGACCCACAGGTTGGGAATCACTATTTGGAATCATTAGCTCTGTTTAGAGTGACTTCACATTATATTATCTTTCTCACTCCACCATTCAACATTTTCATAACAATACAGAGCCTCTGTGCTTAGATTTTTTAAAAAGCATTAAGAATATCAAAAGGGTATTGAAAAGCATTTCAATATCTTTATATCTAAGTAAAGTATGAGAAGACTATATAAAAACTTTAGGGTCCATTTCATAAGAGACAATACAATCAAAATTTAATGACAAATTGAAGAAAATGTCTGCAATATATACACAGGGCCAAGTGTTAATGTGTGTTTTATAAAGAACTTTTAAAAAAGAATTTGTTTTATTATTTTTATCATGCATATGTGAGTGAAGAGGGCATGTGCATGTGCCTACAGAGGCCAGAGGCCAGATTTCCCTTGAAACCAGAGTTACAGGAAGTTGTAAGCCACCTAATATGGGTGCTCCCTTCAAAGGAAATCATTGTTCAGGTGTACAAAGATGTACATACAGTGATACCAATGCAACTGTTCACAATATTTGAAATTTTAATTAACATCATTCAATAAGGGTATAATAAACTGAACAATGCTATAACTATACAGGAACTTCATGTGACAGAGAACATGGAAATTAGCATCAAGTACATAGAGGAGCCTACAGCATATCATCTGGACACAAAGAAGAAAAAAGGAGGAAGGGAGGGAGGGAGGAAAGGGAAAGGGAAGGAAAGAAAAGGAAAGGAGAGAGATGGGGGAGTATTAATGAATACTTATAATCTCAGTATCTGGGGGGCTGATGCAAGAGGATCAAAAATTCAAGGCTATTCTGGGCTATATGAGGAGAGGGAAAGGAGGAGAGAGAATATAAGATGATACAGAAGACTACAAATTGTAATTTTAAATGGCTGACTCTGACATCGTATCTTAGGGAAGAAGCATACCTAAATGTGTGGGATCATTTACACAGGTTCGCCATGTGCCACTGAGACACAGAAAGCAAAGCAAGAGATAGAGCTTGCAGGTGAGATTAGCCTCTTTTCTGGCTCCAGATGGCTTTCCCCCCAAGAATTGGGATATTAAGGATATAGGGTTTTTCAGATACAGCACTTCCCTATAAATAAATTATCAACACAATGAAAATGAGTGGCTGAGTCAGGAGAATTAGACACATTTAATTTACTACCACCCAGCTTGTTATTCCTGGCTATAATGTTTTCAAGAGAGATGAAAGGGTAAATTGTAATCTTGGGATGGAGGCAGAGTACAGGAGTATTACAAAGTTCCATGGAACCCTTGTTAACCAGCCCTCAAGCCTAGAGTAATAACCTGCGCTCTGCTCTGGTACAGGGGATAGTAGAAGGCAATTGACTTTGTCAAAGATTGAGTGAAATGACATGAAGAAAATGAGTTGCTGGGAAAAACAAATCTTAAAAATTATCAATCAGAAGAAAGGGGGTCTGGGTATCTGGCAAGCAGAAATTACAGAGTATATTAGTGAAGGCAACCTGATACAACCTTCAGCAGATGTAGTGAATGTTTCTTTCTATAAGCCCAGATCAAACTTTTTGGTATCAAGTGCTCAATCACATACATAGAATAGATTAAGAGGCAGGTGAAGTTGGCAAGTGATTGTTCTTTTTGTCAAGGCAAAGATAAAGTTTCCAAGTCCACAGAAATGGTAACTTCTATTGCCACCTAATAATAGTTTAAAGATAAGAATCACTGGGGAATGGGACATAAAATGTGTATCAAGTCACCTCCCATTTCTTTTCACTCCTCAGTCATGGTGGTGTCCAGAGTGATTGAGAGCCTTTGGTAGTATAAAGAAAACCTCAGTGTTTAGTAATGGGTCCTCTGTCCCTAGCTCTCTGCACTTCCAACATCAATAGAGACAAAAATCTATCTATATCTAAGTATAGCATGAAGGAGGGATTAGTTTAGAAGCCAAACAGCTGGCATGATACAGTTCTTGAAAAAAAATACAAAGAAAAATTGCCTCAGGTGTAGGGAAGGGAGAAGTTGGCGTTTCCCTCCTCCCTAGTTTGAGGAACATTCTTGCAACTCAAATTCATTTAGATAATATGCAGATAAAAACAAAGAATCATTTATCAGAAGTTCAGAGATGCATCTCTACTCTCTGAGTAATGTTTTATTCTTAAATACTTTTAATATTGAAACAGATATTTCTAGAAACTGGAATGTAATTATGGGATTGTGACAACGTGTGGCAAGGATAACATACATTTCATTGTGGTATCAGAAAGATTTTCAGATGGCAAGTTTAAGCATGTTAACATTTTCATTTCATTATTCTTCTAATATAATTAGTTTTAGGATATAAGTATTGAAGGTGTTAATCCAAGTGTAGTCTCTTCATTTTGCCTCTGATATATAAATGTCAATAAATATGGTTGCTTAAGGTATTTTTAAAGTAAAAGATATATAGAGTGTATAGAGTTACTTTTTATTTTAAATGTTTACATTTATTATTTATTATTTGTGGGGTAACATTCTGCACAAACCACAGAGCATGTGTGGGAATTAGGAGACTATATGCAGGACTTTCTTCTTTCCTTCTGCCCTATGGCTCCTGGTACTAAACCCAGGTCAGCAGTTAGGCTTGGGAGCAAGTGCTTTACCTGCTGAGACAGGTCATCAGCCCTTATTTGTATCTTTTTTTGCATGTCACTGATTCAATAAGTAGAGAAATACTGATAACAGTGTTATGCCTTAACCACACTAAACTTAAAATTTACAAGTCTTCAGAGTCCAAAGGAATGTGTAGACTTTCAGCATCTATGTGGTGAACAGCAAGGAAGGAGGGGATGTCGTGCCAATGCTACTCAAGCACCTTCTCCATGATATGAGCTGAGCACTGTGAAGAAGCTCAGAGTAGAGAGTAGTCAGCTATAGAGGACCACTCCCCCATGGATTTGATTGATTAGAAAATGAATTCCTGGTAGTCAAGCCAAACAGGAATTAAGCTGCTGGTATACTGGTTAACTGGCTCTCCAAACAACAAGCAAACAAACAACTTTTAAGTTTCCAACGTTCAGTGATAGGAATACTTCCATTATATTTATTTTGATATAAGAAGACACCCTTAGTTTGGTGTCAAAGAGACACCAGTTTTTCCTCTCTCACAAGTCATTTGGAGCCAGTCTAAACAGGTAAGAGTCAGTATTAGTTTGAAGCAAAGATCCCAAAAAGAAGCAAATAAGATGAGTCCTTTACTTTTCTCATTGTTGTGACAAAAAAAAAAATGCCTGATGTAGAAAAACTAAAGGGAAGCAGGATTTATTCTGCTCATGATTTCATAGTATTCATTTGCTTATAGTGGAGAAACCATACCAGAGAAGTTCACATCATGAAGAGGAAGCAGAAAGAGGAATGCCAATGCTTTCTCTTTGTTCTTCATTCATTCTGTCCAAATTCCTATTGTATATATAGTGCTGTGGCCCACACTCAAGTTCAATCATCCTCTTTAAATGAATCGTCCCTAGGAATAAAGACACACTTCACCAATCCCCTAAATTGTTCTAAATGTGATCAAACTGACCATGAACATTAACTACCACAAATCCATCCCTTAGCAACTTGACACACATATACATTATTTTAAACCATAATTTCCCACCATTGTCTCCCCAAAGGGCTACATTATATTTCTATACAAATTTCACTAGCTCAGTATGAAAAGTCTCTGTAGTTCCATTCAAAGTAATTCAAAAGCCCAAGTTCAAAGTCCATACTAAAGTTCAAGGCATTTTCTTGCCTGTGAATTCTTGTAAAATAAAAGTATTCTATATTTCTAGTATACAGTGATAAAAATATTCCCTATTCTTAGTAGAAAATTTTAAAATTCCTCATTTTATGTGTATGGACATTTTGGTTGCATGTATGTCTGTACAAATGCGTGCACTATCCCCAGACTGGGGCCAGAAGAGGGCATCAGACTCCCTGAGACTGGAGTTATAGACTGTTGTGACCTATCATATGGGTGCTGGGAATGAAACACAGGTTCTCTAAAAAGGCAATCAATGCTCTTAACTGCTGAGCAATCCCTTCAGCCCTAATATTCCTATTCTTAAGAGAAAATAGGATTGTCTGTGGTGGTGGCAGTGCACACTTTTCATCTCAGCACTTAGGAGGCTGAGGCAGGTGAATCTCTGAGTTTGAAGCTAGCCTGGTCTACAAACTGAGGACAGCCAGGGCTGGAAAAAACAAGTTTGAAAGCCAAGTGTGAGATGGAAAGGAATGGGACACAGAAAGGAGGAATAGGACCAGAGCAAGAACAAATAAGAGTAGGAAAAACATTAAATCCCATAACTTCGTGTCATCCATCTAGAACATGTGATGGCCTGATGTGAGTACTACCAAGCATGGGTAGTCCCATCCTAATAGCTTTACTATCTGTAGGTCTATATGGCTTCTCTTAAGCTGGGTTCACTTTTAGTCTATAGCTTTTCTTGGCAGACATCTCACATTCCTACTGTGTCCAACACTCTAGTGTCTCCATTACAGCTTATACTTTAGCCTAAGAGTTTCACACATTAATCTTTCATGGACTCCTTGCAAGAGAATCTGACACACTTTCTGCTTTCTAGGACTTCCTTAAAATATATATATATGTGTCTCCATGATTCTGTAATTTGTATTCTACATGCCTGAAAAAGCAGCATTACATGAATGATGTAATAGGTAGGTCTCATTGGACCATGGTTGCAGTGACCTTTAAGTGTATATGTAGTTAAACCTAGAAAAGTCATTCCAGTCTGTTGCTATTTGATATCTCATAATCTTTACTGTTCACATTCTTATCTACATTCTGACCTTCTGCACAAGAATCACCCATTCAGCACTACTCATAGCATTTGGGCTTGTCCAGCCTAAATTTCTAAAGTTCACATTTCTTGTATGACTTTTTATAACAACCTTCAACTGAATGCTCTTCGTCAAGCATTAATATTCCTGAATTCTTCATCTATACTGATGCCAGAATAATTTTCCAAAACATAAATCTAATCTTGTTCTTTGTAGATAAAGTTCCAATAATCAATATTTAACAAAGTTCTTTATCATCTGTATCCTATCAAACTTTCTAATTTTATCTTGCTTTGATTCTTAGTTTGAAGCTTATACTCTATTTGAATGAAACAATGTCTTTTCTCTGAACACGGTACATCTTCTAGGGCTTGTCACATGTCTAGTTTTTGCTGTTATACTAAGGTATCCAAGGCTGTGCACTTAAGAAAATAGGTTTATTTAACTAATAGTTGTGGAGGGTTAAAGTCTAAGATCCAGTGGTCCCATCTGTTTGATCTCTGATGAAGGGTCCCTTAGCTGTATCACAACAGTAGGAAAAGTCAATAGTAATAGTATTCTTGCTTTAATACAAAGCATTCTTATAAGAAGTGATAAGTGGGGCTGGAGAGATGACTCAGCGGTTAAGAGCACTGACTGCTCTTTCACAGGTCTTGAGTTCAATTCCCAGCAACCACATGGTGGCTCACAACCACCTGTAATGGAATCTAATGCCCTCTTCTGGTGTGTGCACTCATATACATAAAATAAATAATTTAAAAAAAAAATAAGTGATAAATAAAGTCCCAAGAAAATTGTATTAACCCCATTCAAAGGCAATACCCTAACAGGCAAAATTCTATAAAAAAATGGAAGTCTATAAGTTTCCTGTTTAGTACTAGGCCTCCCTCCTTCCCTTTTTTTGGTGCTGAAAAATTGAATTTAGGGCTTTCTGAATGCTAGACAAGCACTCCTCTACTGAAATGCATCCCCATCATTGTCATTCTTAAGAGAAACTAAGTTTTCAGCATATGAAGCTTTGGAATACAAACTTACATATAAGTCATGAAGTAGGCACAAATTAATCACTGATTTAAATTACCAGATATGGTGATATTTGCCTATACTCCAAGCTTTCAGAAGGCTAAGACAGGATTTTAAGTTCAAAGCAAGCTTTGATTACATAATAAATTCAACCTTTTTGGGTATACTCAAAAATATTTGTGTGTGTGTATACATATCATACATATATAAATACATAGCTTCTATAAATGGTCCTAACATGTTCTTCTGTCTGGAATATGACTTTCACATTCTATCTCCTCGACTTATAAAGTTCATAAAGTCCTCATCTATGGTTTCCTAGGACATAATTCTCAATGTTATTTTTCCTTGGCATGTAATTTTCCATTGCAAACCATTTGCTTAATAAAATTTTATTGATTCCAGGAATATACAGTCTATTTTCTTATAAAAAACACAGAAAGATGATAGATAGATGATAGATAGATAGATAGATAGATAGATAGATAGATAGATAGATAAATAGGAGACTAAAGAGGAGGGTACTTCTTTTATGCCTGAAGATATATATTTTCCCAACAAGCAGGATATCACTCTACATCTTGGCTATAGAGTGGCATGTGACAAGAGAATGGTATAACTGAAGGAGAAATGTCATGAGATCTCAGTAAAATGACAGCCTTTGAGGAAATTAATCTTTCTATATATCTAGATTTATAAATATATTAACATTATCACTAAGCCATATAGGTTTACATATAGGTTCTTAAACATCTGCAATAAAACAGTATTTTTTGAAATAATCTTTTTGTTGTTTTTATAAAGAAGTGAAAGGAAGAATAAAGGGGACATCTTGGGGGGACTTCTATGACAGACAATTTAACCCATTTTATCTGAAACATTTTTACAGTTAAGAACAGTGAAATTCAAAAGGCTTAAGTAACATTTGTCACCAAAATTTACAGTTTGGTGGAGTAGGATTCAACTAAAGTCCATGTAATTCTAAAATATAATTACATTTTACTATACAATACTGTTCTTAAAATAATGAGGATAAACATGCTCGACTACATTCATAGCAGCCTTATTTATAGTAGCCAGAAGCTGGAGAGAACCCAGATATCATTCAACAGAGGAATGGATACAAAAAATGTGGTACATTTACACACTGGAGTATTACTCAGCTATCAAAAACAATGAATCCATGAAATTCTTAGGCAAATGGATGGAACTAGAAAATATCATCCCGAGTGAGGTAACCCAATCACAAAAGAACACACATGGTATGCACTCACTGATAATTGAATATTAGCCCAAAAGCCTGCAATACCCAAGATACAACTCACAGACCACATGAAGCTCATAAAGAAGGAAGACCAAAGTGTGGGTGCTTTGGTCCTTCTTAGAAAGGGGAAAAAAATACTCAAGGGAGCAAATATGGAGACAAAGTGTGGAGCAGAGACTGAAGGAAAGGCCATCCAGAGACTGTTCTACCTGGGAATTCATCCCATATACAATCACCAAAAGCAGACACTATTGTGGATGCCAAGAAGTGCATGCTGACAGGAGCCTGATATAGCTGTCTCCTGACAGGATCTGCCAGAGCCTGACAGTAACAGGCAGATGCTTGCAGCGGACTGAGCACAGGGTCCCTAATGGAGTTAGAAAAAGGACTGAAGGAGCTGAAGGGGTTTGCAACCCCATAGGAAGAACAATATCAACCAACCAGACACCCCAGAGCTCCCAGGGACTAAACCACCAGCCAAAAAGTACATATGGAGGGACTCATGGCTCCAGCAGCATATGTAGCAGAGGATGGCCTTGTTGGGCATCAATGGGAGGAGAGGCCCTTGGTCCTGTGAAGGCTCAATGCCCCAGTGTAGAAGAATGCCAGGGTGAGGAGGTGGGAGTGGATGGATGGGTGGGTCGGTAAGTGGGGAAACACTCTCATAGAAGAACAGGGAGGGGATGGGATGGGGTTTCTGGGAGTGGAATTGGGAAAGGGGATAACATTTGAAATGTTGATAAAGAAAATATCCAATAAAAAACTAAAAAAGAAAAAGAAAAGAAAAAGAAAACAGCATTATAAGCTTTTTTTTTTTTAAGTTTGAATACTTATATAGTGATACTCCTGGACATTATTTCAGGGAACTGTCTCTTCATACTTTATATATTCTTTGGCTAATTTTTTGTTCTTTTTAAATAAGTGACAGTATTTTTTTAAAAACAGAAAAGTACTGGAGATACTAAAATTATCTAATAATGAGTTAGTATTAAAGGGTTTAAGGCTTGAGAAATGACTCGGTGGGTCAGCCACTTGCCCCCCCCCCAAGCATAATTAATCCCAAGGACCCACATGATAGAATAAAACTATTTCCTACAAGTTGTCTCTCTCTCTCTCTCTCTCTCTCTCTCTCTCTCTCTCTCTCTCTTTCTCTCTCTCTCTCTCTCTCTCTCTCTCTCTCTCTTTAACAAACACACAAATACATGCACACATTGTGGCACATATATGCACACACATACAAACATAGTCACAAAATAAATATAATTTTTAAATTTAGCAATTAGCTAGTGTTTGTGAGGATATGCAGAGAAAGATTTGCACTCTTACAATGTAAATTGATAGTTGGTTTTTTTCAAAGGCAATCTGGCAGCCTCTACCAAATGTAAAAAAACAAGCAAACAAAAAAAACCCCACCTCATACTTTGATTAAATTTTACTTCTAGAAATTGACCTTGCAAAAAAACGTATGTACCACAAGGACCTGTATATATGTTACTATAACACTGTTTATAATAGATAAAAAAGGGAGAGAAAGAGTAAGTTAGAAAGGGAGGGAGGAAGGAAAGAAAGAATGAATGAACAAACAAACAAGAAAAAGAATGAACATACACTCATTGGAGACTGATTAAACAACTTATGTGAACTCATATTGTGGAACATAATCTGATCATTAGAAAGAAGATGGAAGCTGGATATAATGGGGCATGCCTTTAATCGTAGCTCTTGAGAGGCAAGAGGCAGGCAGATTTCTGTAAAGCCAGTCTGTTCTACAGAACAAGTTCTAGGACAACCAGGGCTACACACAAAGAAACTCTGTCTCAAAAAAATAAAATAATAATAATAATAAAGAAGATGGATACCTACACTGTCATGTATATATATATATACATATATATATATGTACATATATATCAAGAAGCATACATATAACCACTGACATGCCAATCGATAGACAATATAGTTGAGTAAAGGAAATCAGAGCATATGTAATGATACCATTACATAAAAATGTATATATGTTCCAGATACATAAAACTACAGAATATGAGCATGTTTGCACGTATACATTTGTATATTTATGTACACACATATAGAGCATATTATACCACATCTCTGTACATAAATATATAAAGAAATACCTAAAAAAACACACAAAATCTTTAATAGTGATTAGTTCTTGAGACACATGTGGGACTGTGTATAGCAGAGGTGATTTTCCATTTTTACTAGCAAGGGTTGGTCAATAGCACCTGTAAAAAATTTATGACTATGGGACATACAGTCTTTGTTGTAGCTCTTTGTTGCTATGTTATGAACACAGCCACAAATAAATAAGTGTAAATGTGTTCAATAAACCTTTACTTATGAGTACTTAAATCTGAGTTTCATGGGCTTTTTCACATCAGATGAACTAACATTATTTATTTGACTTAATAGCTGAACATGGTAATCCCAGCACCAAGGAAGGAGGATTGCCATGAATTTGAGGCTAGTCTGGGCTAGTGGATACCAGACCAGCCAGGACTACTTAGCAAGAATCTTGAGAGAGAGAAATAGAGAGAGAGAGAGAGAGAGAGAGAGAGAGAGAGAGAGAGAGAGAACACAATTTAATTCCTGAAGTATAAAGAAAGAGGTGCTAAGGCAAATCTGGTGCACAAATTTCAGATTAATGTGAATTTCTGTGAAAACACATATTTGTAATGACAAGGAACATATATACATTTAGATATATATGAAATTTGAATAAAACACTATAGGAGCACTGTCTCTCAATACAATAATCATGAATGACACATGGCCACTGAGCCCTTGAAGTCTGGCTACTCCAAGCCAGTAGCAAAGGTCTAGCACATAGAAAAAAAAATCTTAACCTTTGCATTTACAGAAACTTCAGAGATGGCTCAGTTAAGAGCAATGGCTGCTCTTCCAGAGGACCAATGTTCAGTTCCAACCACTCACATGGCTGCCCACAATTGCCTATAACTCCAGTTTCAGGGGATCCAACACCCTCTTCTAGCCTCCCAGGCACTGCACACACACATTGCACTTACATGCTTGTAAAACACAAACATAAAAATAAAAAAAATTAAAAATGAACTTCACGGATGAAAATAATATTTCAGATATATTGGGTTAAGTACAACCTACCTACTCAAGCATTATATATATTTGTATATATACTTTTATATTACTTTGCAACAAGCTTCTATTATTTATAATCTTAATAATACCAAATTGACATCAATGAACAATAACAATGGTCTGTAAATTTGTTTTTGTTTTTTTGTTTTTTTGGTTTGGTTTGGTTTGGTTTTGGTTTTTTGAGACAGGGTTTCTCTGTGTAGCCCTGGCTGTCCTGGAACTCAGGCTGGCCTCGAACTCAGAAATCTGCCTGCCTCTGCCTCCCAAGTGCTGGGATTAAAGGTGTGCGCCACCACCATCCGGCTGGTCTGTAAATTTGTAATACACTATAACATGGGAAATTATACTGTTAAATTTTCTAAGAAAATTATTTTAATCCTGAAGAATCTGTAGGAAAGGAACATCCTTCATCCAGTAACCACTTACAAGCAATTGAAACTTTCTATTATGCGCATATTACAAACATATGTATAGACACATATACTTATCTGTGGGACTAATGACACAAGGTTACAGAGTAATGGTCGAGGGAGCTTTGACTCTGGATACTTCATCATGAGGACAGCAGGAGTTGGCTACCTCACCCCTGACACCAAACCTGGAGCCATAAAGGCAGCTCCCACACCATCAACTCCAGTAAGAATTTATTACCATGACAGTGATCAAGTTTCACTCATTTGACCTTATAAGGTCCCCAGACTCCCAACCCCATCCCCAAATCCTACAGTCCCTGAAGATGTAGATGAAGATCTTCCAACACCCCTGCCCTGGGCAATGAATGGTACATGGCTACACAAACCTTGTCCCAGAGACTCTGGCCACCTCCCCAGGGGCATAAATACCCCTTTCTCTCCTACCCCTAATAATAGAACCAGTACTCTGAAGCTGTTCCCAGGTGTGTTCATTACCCATGCATTCATTGCTGCTCAAGATCCTGCACTGCATCCACTTGTGCCCAGTTAAGCTTCCCTCCAGGCCAGCTCTGTGTGCAAGTAGTCAGGCTATCCCAAAGGAGAGGTGGACATGGGGCAGCACATATCCATCTGGATATCCATTTGTATCTGTCTGGATACAAATATCCACATGAGTATTAAATTTGTAAACTTTGTGTAAGTAGCCTTCAAAGTCAACAGGCAATATAAAAATAGTCTCTAACAATTGACACTCAAAGATAGCATAAATCTTGACCCATCACCATTGCAGATTCAGAAGAAAGTGATGCACAATTTTCTGAGACCTTCTTTCCTCTCCTATTCAGAATATTTACTTAATTCTATACCAATGTCAATCACACTTTTAAGTTCTATGTATCAATTAACTTAGACAAACACATAAAACTCATGACAGCACTGAGTATGTTACAAGGTATTAATAAGTGTTAGTGACATTTAGAATTTTAACCTACTGCCACCCTCCAACTAGGACATGTTCTGAGAAGCTGATAAACTTAGGAGACTTTATAGTCTGTATAGTTAAGTGTTTCTCTTCATATTCTTTTAATAAAGTTCTTATTTGTGAGATCTTGTTAACCTGTCATATATTTTTAAGAATCAGAGAATAAACAAACTGCATTTTTACTGATAAAATTCCTCTTGGGTGTCAAAATATCTATGTGACAAGCACAACTAGCTTGAACCCATACAAATAATGCAACTCAAATAAGTAAAGATAAATACAGTTTGTGGTTAGCATTTTTTAAGATTAGCTCTCACTATGAAGCATGGGCTGACTTCAAACCCATCATCTTCCTTTTTCAGCCTCTTTACTGCTGGGATTAAAAGTGTGTGCCACCATGCCTACAGTCATAAATAGACTTTTGTAGTCATGATAAGTGTCTGACTTTTCATAAATGCTTACCCATGTTCATTTATAATCTATGAGGATAAATTCAGTCACAGAGACTACACTAAATATGCAAAACATTCTCTATTTCTTTTTTGGTATGGATATAAAACATATACCCTAATTTGTCATTGAAGAACTATGCTCAAATAATCTCTTTATGCCACTTTTTTTTTCATGGCAAGGCACTTAAAATGACACTTTTCTCTGCTAAACTTGGTTTTATGCAAAGATGATTTCAGAGGGCATGGGTAGCCCCAGGTTTCCCTTCCATCCTTCAGTGTCTTTAAAAAGTAATTTCTAAACCACCATTTCCACTACCCTTTTAATCTTGGCAAATCATTAGTAACAGCTATGTCAAGGCAGTCTGCCAACAGCAGCTCAATCATATATGCATTACCACTGATTATCCTAAAGATGGTACTTAAGAGAATCCACTCATATATAACTAACAGATTGTTTATATTATATAAAGACAAAACTTCAGATATATTTTTTTGTAGTCAACATTGTTTATATTGTCTAAAAGTTAACTGTATAAAAGTATCAGATTTTTAAAACTTCATCTTTACTACATAATTTGTCTTCACCTATTGAAGCTCACCATTTTTTATTATTAAACTAGTGTTGTTCTTAAAATTGATACTGCAGTTTTAGGCTTGTCATTATGGAAATGGTAATTTGCTACTTTTGTCTTTATTAGATATTATTATACACTCTTAACACACCAACAATAAATTGCTTTTCATTTAAACTAGTACAAAATTTTCTCAAGCAAATCTTATTTCTCTGGAGTTGTATTTTAAACTGAATTACAATGCCCTGTGCTTTGTGATACTTTTGTGTTTCGTGAACTTCTTCTATTACTTCCTATATTCAAATTTCATATTTCGTATTTCATTTTTTTAAAAACTTTAAAATAAACATTAGATTTGTCAAAGTGTCAGATCCCATTCTTGTTACTTCACAACTAGGTACTTTAGGGAAGTAATTCCAAGTCTATCTGACAGACACTTTGTGGTTTTTACTGAGGGTGTTGTTCGAAGCATTTAGCCCTGGAGTTGATCCTCAGCACTTCAGAACTGAAATAGCATTAAAAACTCCTCTGCTACCTGTTTGCTTATTTATTGACAGCATCTCCTCCTGTAGCCCAAGTTGGCTTCAAACTGATTATGACACACACACACAGGCTATCCTTGAATCCACAATTCTTATGCCTCAAAAGATTTATGATTACCAATGTGTTACAACATTCAACTTGATTTTATTTTTGAGGGTATTTTTTTTGTTTGTTTGGTTGGTTGGTTGGTTGGTTTTGGTTTTGGTTTTGGTTTTTTGTTTTTGTTTTTTCAAGACAGAGTTTCTCTGTGTAGCGCTGGCTGTCCTGAAACTCACTCTGTAGACCAGGCTGGCCTTGAACTCAGAAGTTCTCTTCCTCCCAAGTGCTGGGATTAAAGGCGTGTGCCACTAATGCCCAGCTATTTTTGAGATCTTATGAGGCAACTTTATCAATCAGATTTTCCTTATGGTACTCACAATGAATAGAGTAATTAACTGTTTTGTATCAGGCTTTTTAATGCATATTATTGAGCTAATAATTAAATTGCTTGAAATTTACCCAAAGTGTTTTATGAGGTAGACAGTTCCTTGTAAGCACAATTATCAATAAAAAATTCAGACTGATATACATAAACAACTACTAAATAACACTTCAACATTAGCAGTATAGACAAAAAAAGTGGAGAAATTATTCTCTAATTGTAATATTGCTCTAGTTATTTCTTCTAAAATATATATAGTACAGCTTTAATAGCAATGGGACAGCTTAATAATTAACTCACCAAATGTAAAAAATTGGAGTTCTCCTTCAAGTAAATGATGGCAACAAATAACACAACTACCCAGCTCAGATGTAAAAAGGACACCTTTGATTGTTACAAGTTAACTTGTAAAGCTAAGGTGATACACCATTAATATAATTTGCATTAAAATAATTGAACTAACTTAGACTGAAGAAATTGATTGTGTATGAAGTTATGAAGGTATATATTTTTAAAAGCTATGTGTAGTAGTTCCTATTAAAAATCTAAAGAGACAGAAAAATTAGAATTTTCTCCCTGCATAAAATAATAGAAATTATTTTTTCTTAAAATTCAAAGTATTCTTTTTTACAACAGGAATTTAATGTCATTCTAAAATGTGTGAAAAACAAATAGAAATAACAAAGTTTTAAACTTTCAATGGTAGCAAGAGATACATACACATAAACTTGTTAATTAGAAACAAAAATTATATTCCAATAGTTAGTTTTCCTATAGCATACATAACTTTACTCTAAAACATTATTTTTAAAACTACAGAAAAGTGTAAATATGTAGTTTTCTATCCCTAAGGTAAGAGAACTGTAATGTGGTAGATGTATTTACACTTCTTGTTTATATACACATACACACATACCCTGTTATTTTCTGCTGCAAGTTCAAAAACAAGGATTACAGCTTTCCAATAATATTAGAAGTCCATTGCTTGGTGTGGGTTGTTGTATATTATTTTTTGTGGAGAGTTTGTTTTGTTTTGTTTTGTCTTTGTTTTTGTTCTGGGGGAATTATATTAAAAAGTCATTATTATGATTTAGCCAATGATAATATTGCTGATATTTCCCATTTGTTCTCATGCTGTTTGAAAAATGTACTATTAATAATTGTACTAATTTAAAACAAACTCATTGGTTAGGCATACCATTGGTGAGAAAGCAGAAAACAATTTTTCATTTAGAAATATCTGAATATTTTTCAGATTCAGTCAAGAGTCTTTTTGTAGGTAGTTAAATCACAAAGATTTTGCATTTTATAAAGAAAATATGAACATAACACAGTGTAACAAAGAAAGTCATAAATATAGGAGTAAAATTGGCCAAAGAAATGTGAAATAATTTAAACAACCAATTAAAACTAAAAGCATCTAGGAAAACTAAAAACAAAAATGAGAACTAAATCTCAGAAATTGATAAAATTATCAAAAATTTAAGAATAAACTTCATCTTGTCTCCTTAGCATTTTGTTTATACCTTCAAATTTTGCTGCACAAAACAAGTGCTATTGACATGATTCTTTATTCCTTTCCAAGTAAAAAAAAAAAAAAAAGATAGAAATTGTTATACTACAGCTACTTCTCCAACATGAGAATTTCACTAATCAAGTAAGTTCAAACTCACTTTTACTTGATCAACTATTTCAAACTAATTCTAAGTGCAGCAAGTGTCTCATTTCGGAACAGCACTTACATTCTTGATTATTCAGCAGAGAGTAATATTTTCAAGAATAGTTCACCCTGATGCAGAAATTCAGGAGCTATTAACAATCTATGTACCACCATAGACAAAGTCTCCCTCTTGGTTCTAGCTGGAGCTCTACTTCAAAGGGGGTCTGTCACAAGGTTTCTCCCCTCTTCCCAGGCCCCTCTGGCTGAGCTGCATGACAACAGTAAATCCAATTACAGGAAAAGCTCTTTCTTCCGATTTTAGTAGTTTAGTTTAGTTTAGTTTAGTTTAGTTTAGTTTAGTTTAGTTTAGTTTAGCTTCTTGCCAGGATTTTTGTTTCTAAAGTTAACTAACATATCAGAGATTTTCAACAAATGTCAATTTTTGTTTTGTTTTGTTTTTAAAAAATGAACCTACTGAATCTTTATGTCTAGCAAATGTTTCTTTTTCTGCTATAGGCTGTCTTAGTAAGTTTTCAGTGTTGTGTGATATATGAAACCACAGAAATCTGAGCTATGGAAAATAGTCAAGGCACCAAGAACAAAATCCATGCTGTTCCCTGTATGTAAATTAGTATTGTGCTTCAAGACTGTGGAGCCAATCCTAGCAGGATACAATGTCAAGTGTTGTGAGGAGAGGAAATGGAAAAGGAGACTAGAGTAGGAGAGGGAGAATCATCTCTTTTCACTACCGTATTCTCTTTAAGAGTTTCTTTCTTTCCTTTCTGTTTGCTAAGTGCTAAGAGGAGGGCAGCGAATAACAAGAAAGCATTCCTGAGAAATACATGTTCATGACATATAGTCAATAGTATTTAACTATCACAAACTATAAATTTCCATTCACAATTTGGGCAGAGAATAATTGGATGAAATAAGTTTGATGGAAATCTTCAACAGAGTATCAAACTACGTTGTCATTAGATATACATGTATACATTCACCAGAGTCTATAATCAAACTCATCTGCACACATCCAAATAGCAACTACATTTAAAGGTATGAAATTTCTAGGGTAAGACACAAATAACTGATAAAAGAAAATGTGAAAGATTTTAAGATTTTTTTTTTCCTTTTAGAACATTTCGTGTCCAGGAAAGAAATTCTACTTGGCCTATGATGTCCTGAACAGTCAGAAAGTGAATTTTGGCAGAAATAATATTTTGTTTTATATTTTTGTTTTATAGTAAGAAACCTCCAGTGTGTCAGTAAGAAGCTGATAAACTGAACAAAACACAGTATAAGCACTTATAAAACTGCCACACTGAAGTTTTACAAAGGTCACAAGATACAATGTATGACTTGAAAACAAAAAATTCATCTGAAGAAAAACTATAACTACCTTTTCTGGCTTGGATTGCTCATCAACATGAAGTTTATGATAATTGCTTCATTTTTAAAATGTGTCTAAGCTTGAAAAATATAATGGTTTGCAAGAGACTTTCATATTCACAGATATTATGACAACTATATTTACTTACTTTATCTTTGTCTAAAGTTTAAGATTACTTTCTGTTGTTTTTAAGCTAATAAGTAGTAAGGAATACAATTTAAAGTAAAACAGAGTTTAAAGCCCACATTGTAAAAGGATCACAGCATTTGAGTGCCCTCCCCGCTAAAGGCTTCTTTGTGTATCATTAGTTCAAGAAATATAAGTAGGCAGTTCCAGCATAAGTGACCTAGCTCAAGTGTCTCAAGCTCAGGAACGACCTGTAAAAGTAGTATTAAGTCAGACTGTAGCAATACTAATCTTGTGACGACAGTAACTGATGTCTGTAAACAATGGCTAGAAGCTGGCATGTTGCCCCACAGTATGTGTTTTAAAATATTAACCACTACTCTGGTTGTCATTCTCTCTCCATGAGTGACCATATGGTCTTTTTCTCCCTACAAAAGGCTTTGCAAAAGTACACTGAAGTGAACACAGTTGTTGATTAAAATAATAAGACAAAACCACCAAGAACATTCAGACCATAGGACTGAAACCAAGATAAAGATAATGCTGAACTTCTCAGATCTTCCAGGGGTGTGCTGCCAGGTTAAACTTCAGTGGTTACTCTTTTGTTTTTAGAAACAATAAAATCTTGCATAAGAAATACTTTCTTTCTTCTCCAGTTTCCAGGAAAACTTTAAAAATGTTTCTTTGTTTCCTTCTCATCCCCATATTTTCCGATTTTACTGGTACCTGCACACTTCTTTGTCTTTTTCTTGTCCAGCACTTACTGTAAGTTCATAAAGTGTAAGTTCTTTGTTATGCAGGAACATCAGTTTGCATTTTTTCAAGAGGAGCTGCCGTTTTAACCTGCTTTCTGCATCCACATCAATACTCCTTAAACAGGTTATTTTCCCAACACCACCAAAAAGGTCCCTTACAAACAAGTAAACTTTAAATATATCTCTCTCCTTCCCTTCCCTCCCTCCTTCCCCCCTCTCTCTTTCTCTCTTTCTCCCTTTCCTTCTCTCCCTTCCCCTCCCTCTCTTTCTTTTTCCCTCTCTTTCTCTCATATGAGGGTAGTGACAGAAGAATAAACCGTAAATCAGATTCTGGGGATGGGGACAAAGAAAAGATAGCGGTAATGAAGGTGCAAATTAAATATAAAACGTTTTTAGTAAATATACTTTGTCTTGCTCAGTTTCTACACTGATAGTAGGAACAGCATACTTACAAGTCAGCATCTCTGTAAGCCAGTATCTCTCTGTGTTGTCCCTCTTCTTTGGATTTGGATACTTTGAGCTAATTTGGAAGTGTCCGTTAGGTTGCCTACAAAATGATGCTTTAGAGGATCTAACGATGCATAAATTAGAGAGCCCTACAATGGCAGAGGACGGTCATTGTACCTCTCCTCTTTATGTGCTCTTATGGTGGGACCCAAGAGCCTTTTTTTTTTTTTTTTTTTTTTTTTTTTTTTTTTAACACTTTAGATGATGGAGCCAGTGAGGGGCTGGTAGTTAGAAAGGAGGTGAGCCCTGCAAAACATCCCCCTCCCAACTTAACAACTGTTTGTCCTCCCCCAACCCTCGACGTTATACTGAACTTTGCCACAAAGTCACTTTAGGAAAACTACCAGTCTGCATGAAACAAGCGTGGGTCTTTCATTGGCCTCAGAGTTTTTCTTTCTCGAAGCCTAAGGTAACCAGGATAGAAGCGCGAAGGATGGAGATAGAAAGAGGGGTAATCTTTTCAAGAAACACCCAACTGGCCCTTTACCTTTTTTGCCTCCGTTATGGGGAAGGGGGGTGAGAGAAAAAGATGTCAATGACCATTGTTTGCTCGTTGGGGATGTTGCTCCGCCCCCCGAGTCTGTCGTAAACCTGGCGCTGGACTAAAATAAACCCGAGATCCCGCAGCTCGGGGGCTCGCCGCGCCGCGGACAGCTCTCCACTGGCGCTGCCGCCCGGCCGAAGTGGCGGCGACGAGCGGCCGCCGCGTCCCGCCCGCGCCTGCCCCGGGCCCCCCTACCTGGCCGTCCGCCGAGCCATGTCGTTGAGCCCCAAGCACACGACGCCCTTCTCTGTGTCCGACATCCTGAGCCCCATCGAGGAGACCTACAAGAAGTTCGGCGGCGTCATGGACAGTGCGCCGCCTGGCCTGGGGGCGCCCCTGGGGGCCGCCGCCTACCGCGCGCCACCGACTGGCCCCTCCTCGCAGGCGGCGGCCGTGGCGGGCATGCAGCCGCCCCACGCCATGGCCGGACACAACGCAGCAGCGGCGGCAGCGGCGGCAGCGGCAGCGGCGGCGGCGGCCGCCACCTACCACATGCCTCCCGGCGTCTCGCAGTTCCCGCACAGCGCCATGGGCAGCTACTGCAACGGCGGCCTGGGCAACATGGGTGAGCTGCCCGCCTACACGGACGGCATGCGGGGCGGCGCGGCAGCCGCGGCCACCGGCTGGTACGGCGCCAACACGGACCCGCGCTACTCGTCAAGTGAGCGGGGCCAGAAGCGCGGGACTGAGGGCAGGCTGGCGGCGCGGGCTTTTCCCGCCACAGCCGGGGCGCGAGGGTGCTTGCGTTCTAGTCAGCGGCGCCCGAGGGCCGACGCGCGGGGGGTCCTGGGACGCGGTCTAGGGCTCGTGAGGGGTTCTGGGTCAAGGCTTGGGACGCGCGGGGCGGCCTGGGACGCGCGGGGTTTCTTGGGAGCCCCCTGGGGCTCGCGGGGGTTGCCGGGCCCCTGGGCGCGCGGAGGGAGTGGGACGCGGGACGCGGCGCTCGCGGAGTCCCGCGATCCAGCCGGGGTCCCCGTGCCGTCACTTAAAACGAGCGGGGCGACGGAAGGAGCGGTTCTCGCAGGCCCGGGGCTCACCGGCCGTCCTTCTTGGGCCCCCTCCCCAGTCTCCAGGTTCATGGGACCGTCGGCGGGCGTGAACGTGGCCGGCATGGGTTCGCTGACTGGCATCGCGGACGCCGCCAAGTCGCTGGCGCCGCTGCACGCGGCCGCACCGCGAAGGAAGCGCCGAGTGCTCTTCTCGCAAGCGCAGGTCTACGAGCTGGAGCGGCGCTTCAAGCAGCAGAAGTACCTGTCGGCGCCCGAGCGCGAGCACCTGGCCAGCATGATCCACCTGACGCCCACGCAGGTCAAGATCTGGTTCCAGAACCATCGTTACAAGATGAAGAGGCAGGCCAAGGACAAGGCGGCGCAGCAGCTGCAACAGGAGGGCGGCCTGGGTCCCCCACCTCCGCCGCCGCCGCCGTCGCCGCGCCGCGTAGCGGTACCGGTGCTGGTGAAGGACGGCAAACCCTGCCAGAACGGCGCGGGCACCCCGACGCCTGGCCAGGGCGGCCAGCAGCCGCAGGCCCCGACGCCCGCGCCAGAGCTCGAGGAGCTGTCGCCCAGCCCGCCCGCTCTGCATGGTCCCGGGGGCAGTTTAGCGGCCCTGGACTCTGCCACCGGGGACTATGGCGGAGGCGTGCTCGGCGCCAACCTGCTCTATGGCAGAACGTGGTGATGAGCCCCGGGGGTCTGCCTGCGATTCGCAGGATCCGCCAAGAAACTGCAAGAACATTCGGGGGAAATGTACAGAAGCTGACCCTTTAGTGCATGGAGATAAGAACGAATGAGTCGCGGAGAGGGTCAGGCTGCTCTGAACGTCTTTACTGGGGGTGGGAGAAGGCGACAGCCCCGGACCAAATAATGTGACACCACACTTTGAGGTGGTGATTTTCCTTCTTTCAGAAGTTCCTAAGTTATGCGAAGAACTGACGGAATCCACATTCACCACGATCCTAACCAAAGCTCTCAGAGTTTTAGAAGTCGGAAACTTTGTTGGTGTTTGTATCTCTATAAATCAACCAGCTTTCACGATGAATCCTTGAAGTGGAATTTATTTTGGGAGATTAATTTGCAAAGCCCCTCCCCTAAGTGCAATTTCGTTAATGCTTGATTGAAAGTAAATTGAATTGTAGCCCAAAGCGGATCATATACACAGCAACATGATTGCTGAGGAATAACTGCCATTTGGGTAAAATAGAGAAATGGAATAAAAAGAATCGAAATACTAATTATATGGATCGTTACCGTTTTTACATTTAAATGGTGATTTTAAAATATTTTCATTATTAGGCAACCAAGTAACTATATTATCCTAGAAGAGGACAACCCCTACCCCACCCCACCCCAAGATGTAGCTCATCATTTTTAAGAAGGGTTATAAAATACTTTTTATATAGAATCTTGCCTTTCCAAATCTGCTAACAAACATATCCTTTCCTTCTATCAACATAGTATTTATTCTCTTTACCTAAATTTGGACTCCTTGACAAAGTACTAGAACAAACAACTAAAATTAACAATATTACCATCAATCTATTTCAAAGCATGTCAACAAGAATAAAGAGATTTATTGAATTGTTATCAAAATATACAGAAAAAGTAAGATAATTATACGTTTCCATCATATTTAGAACTTAGTATTTGCGCCAATTTTATTGGTGTTTTATTGTATAACTAAATGTATTTACTCTTTAATATGCCAGTTTATATTTTCAGTATTTCAAATGGATATTTAAATGTAACTTTTAAAGGCCTTAAGTCCTTTTTCTAAAAGTCAGGAGGTCATTTCTTTTTAAGTGTTGTAGGGATTTTTCTTTTTCCTTTAGGGAGTGTGGCAGCACAGCTCTCTGACTCATTATTAGAATAGTTATATTGGAGGAAATAGAGCCGACTAAACAGTGTGAGCTTAGAGGACTAATGGAAGTTAAAGAAATAATATGCGTAAAACATGCTTCCAAGTAACCAAAACAGATAGTCACCAGAGATACCAGACCTCTTCTGCGTTTGAGTTTTTAGAACAAATTTGAGTGTGAAACACTCGATTTCTTCTCATGGTTTGAACGTTTTTCTGGAAAGTCCAAAGTGACTACATAGGAAGATACATAGAAGTCAAATTTGCACTTTCTCCAAAATTTATTTTATAAAGTAAATCCTCTTTTTTTTTTTTTTTTTTTTTAAATTAACTCCAGTTCCTCTCAAGGCAAGAAAAGGGAGGGGGGCATGGAGTAAAGAGATTGTCTTATCAAATCACCGTTGTGCATTTTTGGAGAACAAGATTTAATTTTAAAGGCATTTAATATAGCAGACAAAGTAGTCTAAAATGCTGTGATAAACATACAGAAGTATCTCCCAGGTTGAGTTTTTACATTACAAGTAGATGGACTGTTAGAAATCAGTGTTAGTTTTGCTGGTTACGCATCACTGATGTGCTGTAGTTCAAAGTGTCATGTTTTCATCTGTTTGACGACACTACCTCTAGAAATGTTTTAAAAATTCACATCACACCATTTCAAATATTTTTTTAACAGACCAACACTTAAAAAAACAATAGCTTTATGGTCAGTAGGCATGCAGTGGTACCCTTAAGGAAAATAAACCTGTAAGTTCTACACACACACACACACACACACACACCCATAGCTTATTTCCAGACAAAGAATCCCTTTAAATTAAATGAACTCTAATGGAAATAATGTCACCAGAAGCAAACAGGTTTTTTTCCATTCACCATTTTCTGAAAGTATATGTACTGGAGCCATATCTTTTTCTATTCAGCATTTCTTAAGTAGAAAAAAAAAAAAAATTCCAGGCTTGAGGTAATTGCTGCAGAGGGCTTAACATTCTACACCCAGAGACTTACTGAGCACATCCTGATGTTAGGAAAAGGTTTGATTCCTGAAACATTAAAAGAAATGTTTTTTACTATAGAATTCCACTTTCTGATTAATGCAAAGCAAAAGCCTTTTCCTTCCTTTGCAGTTGGTGCTTCACAGATCCTTTATGAAAATACAAACGGCTAGACTAGGTGAAACTCATTAACTGAAGAGGAGGATAAGTGTCTCCACAACCAAGAGGGAGAACTGGAGCCGGGGCTGGGTGGAACAAAGCCCTCTCAAAGTTTAGCAGAGGCCATAGCAAAACCGGGTTTCAGAAATGCTAACTCTGCAGATGTGACATTTTGCAGTACATTTTGTGGTCTAACATCTTTTCTAGTGGAGACACAGAAACCAAAATGCAGACCGAAAGTTGCAGGGAGTAACAAACAGCAGGGATTGCAGGTACTTCGGTGTAATCTTCATTAGGATGTAAATTAAAGTATGAGAGTGTGTGCAAATTTGAAGGACACAAGAAGGATGTTTTGTATATGCAAGGGTAAGAATGTAACCCAGTTATCCTATTTAAGGCTTTGCTTAGAACTACATTCTAAAGGTCAGAACAGAGAGTTAATCAACGCAAATGTGTTCAAACTCCATTCTCTAGTAGCTGTTTACTTTCAATTTAAAGCAAATCAGAGACTCAATTCTGTTCACTAAATACAAATATCTTCCATAGGCTTGCTTTGTTAACTGCACTGAACAGTAATGGTTCTAATGAATTTTGGGCCATAATTATATTTAAAAAGCATATAGATTTGATTTTTAGATATGAATTAGTGCACATGAGAAATTAATGCATTATGTGGTTGCAATATAAATTCCAGTTCAGATACAAAGCACAGATAATATTCCCCTGCCATTTAATGCGACAGTATCATGGTGAACCTCTCTGTGTTATTTAAATTTAGTTTTTCTGAAATGTCGTGATTGCCATCCTCAGGCCCAGTGAGACATAGAACTGATACATTTGTAAAACATAAGAAGTTATTTTACAGCTAGTAAGAACTGGTGAATATCTATCTGGGGAAACTACAGAGATTCTCAGACTGGGGAACCATTTGCACAAGTCACCTAGCACCCCTCTATCCAGTGAGTATGGAGAGTTCTTTGTGATCTCCAAGTTACTTTTTCTAAATTTAGTGGTAATGGAAGTTTCTGACATAGTTTAATTTTGTTCAGTTTTGTTTTAGATAATTTAGCTGAAATGAAGTGAAACTTTTTTTAAAAAAAAATCTGTAACCTCAGTAATTGTTGAGGTAACTTTTAATAAAAAAAAATGTTAAGCTATATAAACTTAAAAGTGCAAAATTTTGCAATCATGACATTTTACACATACAAATTAAGGCATGTTATCTTTTACTCCAATTGTTCAAGTACGGTATAGAAAAACAGCCACAGAACATCTGTTGGAATTAATGCTGAACGGAGGAAGCATATTTCAAGAATGGGCCACTTGCTACTTTGTTGGTTGAACCTTTTCCTGGCTAGAAATAGAGGACACAGTCAGTCACCAGGAATACAGCACCTTGGTTTTCTGATCCTTTCATAGTGGGCAGAAGTCTTGAGAATCAAGGCAGAGTTGCAAAGCCACCCCGTGGCCTTTAACTGTGGATAGATTGACTCTCGAGAATATCTAGATTTTAGATTTCTAGGCACAGCTAAATTGGTTAGTCAAGACTTTGAATTTTAAACAGAAATCTGGAGCAGGTAGTGGGGTGGGACCAGACGTGTTTCTGATTTTCTTACAGGTTCAGCATGTGCACTTGCCTGGAGAATTGTAAAGATGCAGACTGCAGTACTGCATCCAGGGAGTAATGATGCTACAATGCCCCCAAGATTGAAGGTCTCAGATTCCACATACTCAACCTACTCCACATTTGTCTGTTCCTGGTAAGCTGTGAGGCTTCTGAATCCTAGGCTTAGGGGAGACACTAGGTCAATTGCCTCAGCTTCCAGATTCCACAGGGAGGCCAATCAGGACAGACACAACCCTGATTATGTGGGACAGCTCACCTTCAATAACCCTGCCAGCCCTCTGCTCCTAGGCAACTCAGCCTCAACTGCAAAGTCCTTGTGCATCCTAAATCTTCATCCTAGCCAAATCCCTGAGCATCTGACTCCAACTAGAAGTGGGAGGATTCCTACCCAACACCCAGCTGTTATGATATCCCAGGTCTTTGCAAGTAAATTAACCTACAGGTCATTACATTCTATTTGCCTTTGAAAAGCTTAATGGCAGCTAAATAACCATTTGCAGAAGGTTTTGTTCTTTCACATCACCCCTTTGGGGCTCTCAAGCTAAGGAGGTTGCTTCTTCCTTACTAGGTCCTCTTAACATATGTCTTCAGGTACTGACTTAAAACAATCTAGTGAGAAACCCTGAAAAAAGGTGCTCCAAAGGTAGCATAATGGACTACAAGTAGAAAAACTAGCCCATTGCCTGCAACACTAAAACCTGAGGAAACATTCACATCTGTAAATATCCTTGAAAGCTTTAAACAGCACTTTACTGAACCAACAGCATTTTTTTCTTCTAACAATAAGAGATGGGAGAAGAGGAAGATCTAAGGGTCCAGGAACTGGGCAGATGTTCCCTGGATACAACCTCCTCTTTCACAAGAGAGAACCTGATATCACTGAACTTCTCTTCAGGACCCTTCAGCCAAAACCAAAACTTAAAAACTAAACCAAAACCAGGGGATTAGGGAAATAAAAGGCATTAGTGTGGATTTGGAGAATCTGTGAAACTATATAAAGACAGCACATGTTCCCTTTGGAAGATGCAGTACTTTATTTAGAAGGCTAGTCAGCTTTAATATTTAGAGAACAAGAGACATTAATGGTAGGATTCATTACAATAGTGTAGAGTGAGGGTAACATACAAAGGGTGACAATTCCTAATGGATATTCTTTGTTCCAACAATAAAATGATCCTGCTGCATTCACCAGCATCAGCCACAAACTCAACAGTTTCAAAATGCCTGCATATTCAAAGGTGGGTTTTTTCCCACATAATAAAAAAATTAACAAGTGTGCTTTAGCTGTATTCTAAAAAACAAGTGTCCTAAGTGAGAAGGAGAAACCTTACTTTATAATATTAGGTTAGAAAAACTGAGAAAAAGTCTCAGTCTTCACAGAAAGGTATCCAGTCTAATTTTGGTAATTCAATGAAAATAGCTGTGTGTGAACTCTAAACATGCATTTAGGGACTTACTGTGCTCAAGTGAAGGGAACAAGGTCCACACTGAACTCTACTGTCAAGTATTACTTAAACTATGCTTAGCACAGATTCTTTACCTAAAAAACTCCAACTTGAATTTTTAAAAATGATCCCTAAATAAGAGATTTAGAAGTCCTTAGAACTAAAACACAAGTAAGAAATGTATAAAAATGAAAATACTCACAAGATGTATTAGTAACATGCTAATATAATAAATGCTTCTCTTGATGTGCTAACCATATTCTCTTAAAACATACCTTGACACTGGCTGGCTCTTGACATCTAACTGTAGGAATTGCTTTCTGTGGAGGCTGGCACCGTAAATAAGTCTGTCTGCACAGGCACCATAAGTCAAGACTTTCAGCTGAGATAATCAGACACCAGACACCAACGTTTTTAAAGTTTGGCTTTATTATTATTTTTTTTTTTTACTAAAGTCCACAAATTTCTGTAAGACGAGTACTTTAATGAAATGTTTTCAAAGAAATGTTGAGCAATAGATGCTCTAGTCTGCAGAATGTGCAGCTCAAATGTCCATACCTAATTATTAATGCATTAAAATCAGCATAGAGCTGTTCTGAATTTTAACCATAATGAAAACCCAGGACTCCTAATTTCATCAAATGTGTTTACAAGCAATAATAAATTCAGACCCACTGTATTATGCAATACACATCTCTAGAAAGCAACATAAAACAGTGAGATCAGATCAGTAAAAATATACACAGTTAAAAGAAATACACAAAGTACTGTAGTTTTATTAAAAACTACTACTTGAGAAAGAAACCTTTCCACAAATAGCATAAAAGTGTAGTAGAGTGTGGAAAGGAATGTGCAGAGCTTTACAAAAGCCTAATTCCAACTGTATCTTCCCGAGGGTGGAGGCAAAGGATATTTCCTTCCTTCTCTGGGATATCCCTGAAAGTAAACAAAAGAAAGAGTTTATCTTCTGGATTAATAACATCTAATAATAGAAATTTACATCTCTGTGGAAGAGCACCTCATGAAGAAGTACACTTTTTCTTAAGGTACATCACATGAGAAGTCTTCAAAAGTATGTGATCAAAGCCTATAGCTCTAACTAACATAGCTTGTTACAAAGCTGAAGACGCGAACAAAGGATGAATTACTGAACACTAACTCCATAGCATTAATAACCACATCTAGGAAATTCTCTGAAATGCAGACAAATGAACAATGAAATGCTTCTTGTAAGTATGTACAGTGGGGTTTATTTTTATATTTGTATTAGTTCTTTGAGAATTTCAAACAATGTGCTTTGATTATATTCACTCCCTTCCCCTACTCTTCTCAAACCACCCAACTTTATCTTTTCTTTTAACTCATCAAGTACAGTTTGTGCTGCCCAAATACTTTTGGCTGTGTGACCTTTACTGGTGAGTAGTGAGCTACAACCTTAAATAAACAAACAAGAAAAACCATCAAAACTTTCCTTCAAAACTTCCCAGTGATGACTAGTTGACAATAACTCCTTAACTAAGGGAGGGACTTTGGGTCTACCTCCCCTCTCCATGCTGGATTCTGTCTGGTCTGAGCCTGCACAGATATTGTGCATGCTGTAAAGACAGTGCCTTAAAAATTTCCCACCATTCTGAGTCCTTGGTAGGAAAGGTTATTTATTTAATCAAAGAAAGAGACTTATTGAGGCCTACTGGCCAATTATTTTGAGAAATATATTTTTTTATTCAATGACAAACAGAACATTAATAAAATGCCTGCAAAAATATTTCCATACAAAAATACTTCATTATTAATTTTCTCAAGGTTTGGAAATATAACTCAGTGGTAAGAGCATTTGGTGGATGAGTGTGGTACTGAGACTGGTTCTAAAGGGAAGAGAAAATTCCTATTTAGGACACAAGGTTCTATTTTATCACTTAAACAGCTTACAATATATGGCATAACATATCCTGGAGGCTTCGATGTAGGCTAAGAACTTGTTTAGACATACTAAGGTCACTGCAAATAAAAGGAAAGCATGATTCTCTTTAACAATAAACTCTAGCTTTAATAGTTGCAATTTAACAGCAACTATGTGGAAACAAGTCTAAAAAGAATGAGTGTATTTCAAAAAAAGAATCTTCTCAGCAAAGAATTTCACCTCCTCCAACAGTAAAGTCCCTCCAAGGGACTTCCAGAAGCAAGATGATTGGGGTTCAGTATCCCCAGCTCTGCCTCCAAACTATGCGGTCACAGGCTTTCAATTCCTGACTGCAAAATGAAGTGACTGCACACAGCATCCTCCATGGTTTCTCATGTCTTTATCTAAAAATGCTGTTATTTTAATTGACTAGTGCCACCTAAACTCCAGTAGCACAAAGAGCAGTAATTTCCTAATACGACTTCTCAGAGGTGTTGGGTAGAAAAAATTCAAATTCTATAAAATGATTTTAATGAATTATAACAAAATTTTTTTCAAAAGACATTAACTATAAGCAATTAAGGTGACTACTTTCTGGCAAAGTTGAAACAGACTTACAAAAATACACTTTTAAGGTATCAAAACAGTTTTCCTTAGATGTCAGAGATCTTAGATTGGGGGGTGGGTGGCACAAAGTAAAAAACAGAAATTACAAAGCCAATATGCAAAGTACTGAAAAGGCCTGCAGGCAATACCAGGTAAACAATTTCAAACTCCTCATGTCACTGCAGGCGATGAACTCCAGGAATACTACACAACAGAGCTGCACCACTCCAAATCCTGTTCTCTATCAAGGGTTGGATTAAAGTATAAATTCTGTTCAGAGTGTCAAATTTCAAATAGACCTCAGCTTTAACTATTGCTAAGACTGGATGGAATTAAGAAAACAAAGCTCCATCATCTCAATTTCTCTATAAAGTATAATGCTCATTTGCATCACATGGCACTTTCCATTTAGTAGAAAAATGTGTGGAAAAAAAATCTTCAAAGAGAAATTTGCTTCCACACGGAGGTAATCAATGACAATCAGTTAAAAGAATTCTAAGATGAATAAAGACAACTAGTGATCAGGTACTGTTGTGTTTGTTTTATTTTACTTTCAGCTTCCAGGCAAACTTCATTTGTTAATGACAGACCTAGTTTATATTAGAATACAATATCCTCCAAGCTAAAAAAAAGTGTTTTTGTGACTGTGACTCCTGTTAATCACCACTGACAACTATGATGAAAGGGACTTCTAGGCTGGGATTCTTGAAGATTGCCTATGTATAAACCATTTGGGTAAGATACTTGGCATAATTGTATTTTTAATGATGACAAAAGTTCACCTAAGCTGCTCTATTAACAATTTCTCTAGAAATACTGTTAACAAAATATTAATTCCTAAGAGGCAAACATAACAGTGAGCAGTATGCTGCTTTTCCTCTGCAGCCCATGTTGTATTTATTACCTGTCTCCCTCCTCGATGATCATCCCGTCGGGGTGGATATCCTCCAGGCCCAGCTAACATCTGGTACTGATTTGGCTGAAAGGCTGCATTCTGGGTTTGGAGCATCCGGTTCCATGGCAGTAGAGGTTCAGCTCCAACACTTCTGTAAAAAGACGTATCAGAAGTGAAGCCTGCTTTATGGGGCACAAGCCTAAAATGGACAGGTTATCTCCTCCAAATTTTAAGGCAACCCAATTTACCTAGATTTGTTACACAGAATATGCAGTGTGATAGCCTTTGTGTCTCTGGTAACCATTGAAATGTACTGCATTTCATAAAATATCACAATTTATTAAAAGGGATGTTTACAGCTAGTGGATGGCTCAGAGGGTCCAAGTGCCTGCCTTACAAGTCTGATGACACAAGTTCAAGCCTCAGGACCCAAGCTGGAATCTCCATGAGGTAATGCCCTCCCTACCACCACCACATTAATGTGCACACACGCAATAAATGAATTATTTTTTAAAAGGGGAATGCTTCAAGCCAGCTGATTAACTTTTGTAAAATATTGTCTATGGTTTTCAATGTGAAGTTTCTTTGTATCTGGATCCACAACCAGCTGATTACATTTATGATGCTGTCCGCAAAAGTAAACATGTTCAAGTAGGAGACAGAGGCTTTATTTTTAAAAAATGTCTGGACTCGTTCTTAGATTCTATTCTTTCTAGTTAATTGCAGGTTGCAAGTGAATTCTTACTGCTGAGTATTTTGAATCCAGGGTAGAAGACTTGGCAGTTTTTCCCATCCATTATTCTGCTCAATATGTCAGAAGGTCTGATCGTGAAGAAATCTTTTCAAGTTCTATTGATGCAGTTTTCAATTGACCATGGTGACCTAGCAACATGAGCACTAATTGGCATGGGCTGACTGGCATTTGGTGTACAGTTTACATGGGAACACAGATTCAACAGCTATTATAACCCAGTTTGCTGTCCCAGATTACTAGTTGAAAGACATGTTTTAATTGTCTTCAAGTACCTATTTTAACGTTTAGATACACAACAACAGGTAGAAGGCATTAAATCATAACTTAATTAAAACCTGTCACATAAACAATGTAACAAAGGTATTTCTAAAAGCAATAATCACCATTTAAAATGGAACTTTCTCAGTAAGAAATTTTTAACTTCTATTTACAGTAAAAAAAAAAAAAAAAAAAAAAAAAAAAAAAAAAAAAAAAAAAAAAAAAAAAAA
>JANHMN010000002.1:208866653-208906794 GCA_030674055.1 Rhabdomys pumilio | reverse complement strand
AAAAAAAAAAAAAAAAAAAAAAAAAAAAAAAAAAAAAAAAAAAAAAACCACAACCACCAGAAAAAAGATGTTCCTATATACTTTAACACTAAAAATTTGGGGGCCAAAGATGATGCCAGGAAGTACTCGGTAAAAACTCTTATATGTGCCAAAGTTCTGACTAGCCAGCTTTCAATATAATCATATCAGCATATGAATTTCACTTCTTTGTAGGAGAGAAAATGTTAGGGATAAAAGTCTGAAGTTGGGCTCATTGGGGGATGAACTAATTCTTCTTACAGTTAGCTATTCAAATCTGAAGCTATCCTCTCTACTCTCCCTTCACTTACAACAAACCTTTTTAAAAACAAAACAAGAAAGTAAAGTAATTATTCTTGTTTAACAGTTCAAAGACAATAGCTATCTGAAGACTCAAGGAAGGCCAAAGCTACTCTTTATAGAAAGGGGGTGCAACGGAGCTCAAATACAACACACACTGCATGTGACTCAAAGTCAATTCAAAGTCAGAGTGAGGTGCCTATGGTTAGGACATATAATTATCTTTAGGTTATTATCAGTACAAATGAATTCTGCCAAGAATGCCCTACCTGATTCAGAAGAACAGCTCTATGCACACCTAAGGATGGTCTCTTCTGACCTTTGCAGAGGTAAGGGAGCTGGTAATGGGTTTGATCAGGGATCATCAATGTGGGATATATGTGCAAAGCCTACAAACCAAAACTGCAACTCATACACTGTACTGTGATTAATTTTTCTTTTCGGTCTTAGTAAATTTCATAGAATTATGCTGGCATAATACTATAAATATAATTTAAAAGCATTTTTATATTCTAAAAATAAGTTAGAATGCAAAGTCACAGTGTAAATCATATAATTTTTCTTTTTGTTCCAAATAATCACTAATGTTTTTGTTCAAAGATAATTTCTATGATGAAAATCATTAGTAAAAAAATTTAAAGAGAAAGAACAACGTAGCAGTGGTATGTACTATCATTTTCTGTTTGCTGGCAAGAACATCTGTATTTATCATGAAGCAATCATTTTTATGTTAATTATATTAATTTGCAAATATAAGCAAACTGAAACTTTGAGAAAATGTTTGTAAAATGTGAGATGGCCTACTCTAACTTTTAATAGGACTGTGTGTGTGGTGCACACCTTTGATTCCAGCACTCTGGTGACAGGCAATTGGATCTCTATGAATTAGCAAGTTCTAGGCTA
Source organism: Rhabdomys pumilio (assembly GCA_030674055.1). Classification (NCBI taxonomy): domain Eukaryota; kingdom Metazoa; phylum Chordata; class Mammalia; order Rodentia; family Muridae; genus Rhabdomys; species Rhabdomys pumilio. Next base: position 208,905,573 of record JANHMN010000002.1, on the reverse strand, counting down.
GCCAAGACTACATAGTGGGAACTATCTCAAAAAAAAAAAAGCAAAATAAAAAACCAGGTGGTGGTTGTACAGCACTTGGGAGGCTGAGGCAGGCAGATTCTGAGTTCGAGGCCAGCCTGTTCTACAGAGTGAGTTCCAGGACACCCAGGCTACACTAAGAAACCCTGACTCATAAACAAAAACAAAACCAAACAAACGCGAAAAGGCTAAATAAATAAATAAATAACTGTAAGAGTGGTTATAAACTGAGGTAACTTATAAGACAGGCACTATTTGGTACTGCAATGACAATATTCTTAAGCTTCCAAATTACTGCTCTAGAGAAGAGTTGGTAACTAAAGCCCACCAGTTTGTAAGATAGTTAAAATTTGTATGATAATCATGCTATTTAAAGATTCTTTTCTCCCTCATAATTGAGTTGAATAATCACAAGTAAAGAAACTGAAGTAAATAGCTGCCCTGTACAGGCTGAAAAGAAACTCAAATGCTAGCGCTAGTCCTGCACAGAGTCGGCACCATTAACTTCAAGTTATTTTGTTTGGGGGAGAGAAAAGATGGCTTGTTTGGTTTCGAGACAAATCCTTTTGTCTCTCAACTCCTCAGTGCCCAGATTACAGATACATGCCATCATGCCTATCTCTTACTGAATTTTTTTTTTTAAAATAATCACATTTATTTAGTTTGGTGTATTCAAATTTGCCTGTGTGTATGTGTGTGTGAGGTCAGAAGACAACTTGCAGGAATTAGTGTCTCCTTCTACCACTGAGTCCTGGAGACATAAATCAGGTTGTCATGCTTAGTGGCTGGTGCTTTTACCTGCTGAGCCCTCTCAACAGTCCACTCACTATATTTTTAGGTCAAAGAGATATATAGATTTTAAAGTACTATCCCAAGGGAAGAAATAACTCAAGACAATACACTATTCTATTTTCCTGAACTATTGTTCAGGAAACAAGATACACTCAAAAGTCATGTTCTAATAGGATCTCAACAATGCCCAAAAATAGCACACTAGAAATGCTCTAAACTAGGGATTATAAAAACCCGGCTCTCATTAAAACTATTATCATCTATTATGTATAATCTTTTCGGAAAGTAAAAAGGGTTCCTACTCTCTGTCTTGTAAGGTCTGACTATCTGGAATGACAAGTGCTATGGAAATGAATAATAAGCTGTAACCACTTATTAGCTAAAGAAGCTTAGGAGAATAAAACAGTTTAGTTCACTAGTACTTGGGAGGCTGAGGCACGAAGAATGCAAGTTACAGATCAATGTGGCCATATAGTAAGATTCTACCTCCAAAAATAAAGAGTTCCATTCCTTAAATGACAATGAGTTGAGGATTCTATAAATGCTTACCTTTAACGTTTTCTTTCAGGAATGATGTTAAAAGTATCTAAAACACCCCCCCCCCCAAAAAAAAAACCCCAAACAAAACGTTTCTCACTTTTGGGTTCAAAGTAAGGGTAATAACAGTTCTTGGTGAGGGTAGAATAAGAACAAGAAAATGATAAACAGCAGTGCAAGGAAGAGGATACAGATGGTAGTCCTAGACAAACTTTCCATGTGGACAGAACAGAAGGAAAGCTGCTGCAACTGCAGAAAGAGCCCCAGAAGTGGAGGCTGATCCTTCATTTCCTTTGATGTGCTATGGCTTTATATTATGCTCAGAGGAAATAGTCTGATGAGTTCTGTTCTACTAAAGAATTTCTTGGTAAAGAGTAACATGGAAGACTGACATTAGATTAGCTACTGAACTGTGTTTCTTCTTCTGTAAAAATGAAAATTAACAGCACATTTGAGATGTTAACATAGTGCTGATAAATCTTAAGCTAAATAAACATATTAGAAATTGTTATTAACATACTGAAGAAGTGAACAATAATATGAAGAAACCAAATATAATAAATTTAGAAGAATTTATCCCTTTATTTGTTTTAAAATGCTGTTAAGCTGGTCATGGTGTTGCATACCTGTAATCCCTACTCTCAGACTTCAGACTAAGGCGGGAGGACTGGATGAAGTTTGGGGTCAGCTTGAGCTACTTTGATGATAATTAAACAGTACTGCAGTATGCTTTGAGCATGTACAACATATACTTACCAGCTGTATTAAATTTAAAATATGATTTGCATGAGGTAACTGACACCATCAATAAACAACTGAATAACAGAAATCTCTATAACAATCTTGAAGAAAACAACAGAAGGCAATTTTGGAAGGACTCAAGAGCTACTGAGTATTTGTACAAGAAGTGCACTGTTTCTAGAACCGTATTTTAATGCACTTCATTCACTGAAGATGTGAACAGATTAAAATGGCTAACTCAGCAAAGTAAAAACAGATTGTAACTGGAAAGGTGAAAAAGGAAGCTTTACTTTCATGAAACTCCATTTGGTTTTATATTTAGTGATGCTGTCAAAACCAGCTTAAAATGATACATTACATTCTTAAATAAATGATTCTACAGATGATAATATAATTAATCATAACATGCCCATCTGACTTCTCATGGCAGGTCCATCTGACTTAGGAACACAGAACTTATGAATGACAGAATACATGTCAAACATCCCTTGTTATTAAACCATGTCACATTCTTCCTAGTCCATGGTACTTATTAGACTGCAGATCCCATAATCCTCTTCTGAGTCCCTTCTGCATTTAATTCAGTTCAGTCTTAAGTAGTTAAAGAAACTGTTTTCAGTGGCAACTAATAACTACTGACCTACAGTGACACTGCCCTACAATAGGCCTGTCAGCCCTGAAAAAGTTGTATCAAAGAAGCTGATTAGGACTTGAAGAGGTCTGTAGTAAGAATCAATAGCTGGTCTGTACTAATGCTGTGCTGCTGGCAGACATGATAAAAGTAGAACACCATTAGTTATGCCTCATTAAACTGCACAACCCTGCTAAAAAGAAATTTGTTTAGCTTGACAAAAACCTAATACAATTTTAAGCTCTATGTTGCATATTTTAGAGTACCTCAATGCATCAATAAAATAAAGTCCAAGAAACACAGGAAACTATATAAACAAGAACATTTGATTCAAAATATTAATTACATATTTCCTAAAAACAAGTGCAAGAAAAAATATATGGAATAGGAAAAAGCATTATTTCAAACCAGGTAGTATTTGGGTTATAAGTAGCCAGCATACCCCAGATGTCAATACAGAAAGCATTTAAAGCATGAAAGCTTTAACGTTACCTTTCAAATCTCTGCTGCTGGAAAAGAGGAGGAGGACCTCGCCAGGAATCTTGGGGCCTCATATCTGGAAAATAAATGGGAGGAGTTCACAAAATGCTTACAGAAAGTAATCTCTATCATGACCTGCCCACATGGGTTATAATTCAATGTTCCTGAAAAAGTAATGAGACAGCATGTAAACCAAGTAAACAAGCTAGAATCCAAATTAGCCATCAATGGAAAAATAAGGAAAATAATTAGCAGACTTTCCTTGGTTATATTTTTGTTGCTAACAAGACAGTTTTGGTAACAACCTTAGTCATACTTACACTTCTCTCTCACTTGTTGTAGTGTGTGGCTATCTATGTATCACATACATAGACTTTTTACATGTGTACTTTAAATGTTATATTAAAAAAAAAAAAGAAAGGATCTCAGCCTTTTTTATGACTGTACACTGAACTAGTAATATTAATTCTAATAGAACTATGACACTTTGTTCATGAGTGTGCCAACTGCAACACCATCAAATAGAAAGCATACAATCTCTCTAACATACACCACACCAAGAAAATCTAATAAAAGAACCACCTAATTTTTTGTAGTTTCCTTGTCATCAGCCCCACCCTCAATCCTACTCCATTATTTCAAAGCTGAACTGGTAATTTTATCTACTTAGATAAAACCAAATGGCTGCTGTTATTCTACATAAGCTGAGGATTACAAGGAAGGAAAGGTCCATCAACTCCTGGTCAGGCACAGCATTCACACTGAAAGCACTCAAAAGGGCAGTATCAACCAACCACTGTTCCTGGCTTCTGCCTTGCAGTTATGATCTGCCTCTGGCATAGTCTGCTGTGACTTAATTAAAACAGCTAGAAGTTGAATATTTACTATGTGAGGACAGTGCCCATCTCCAGACTGCCAAGAGCAAGGACAACACAGCTTACCATAATGTATTCAGGCATACATTTTAATAGAAATACAAACCAAAACCATGCTTTTCAAAATTGCTTTGTAAAAGAATAAAGAAATGAAAACTTAGCCCTAGTTAAGAACCAAAAGATGTACAACTAGGTTTTACAAAAATTTAAAAGAATTAATGCTTTTAAATTTTTTATCAAGCAAAACTGGGCCAAATAAAGTATGTGACAACTGTTAACTGTAGCATGACACAGCTGGCCTCCTCTGCTCTGGGCTTTCTGCCCATCTCCAGAGGACTGAGAAAGCTAGCCTGAGGTTGTTCTCTAGATTTGGGCATATTACCCAAAGATTGGTAGCAACCTACACAGTTTCCAGCACCCAACTAGGGGTGCTGAAGAGAGGAAGTCCTGCACCAGAAAACCAAGTAGTCTCTCTAGCTGAATTATATCATTTTACTGCTTAAAAATAACATTATTAGCAGTAAAGCTGAGTCATAACGCAGAAAAAGCTTCCAAATGGTCCAATGATATAAAATAGGGTTCAAGACCTCAGAGGAATTCTGGAAACTAATTACAAAATCCACAGAAATTGGAGAAGAAAGTTGCCCACTCTGGGACCAGAATGATTCAGTACTACAGACTATAACTCGTCAGAAAAACCAGTATTTTATCATATTGTTTGAGACAATATCTCAGGCTAGCCTCAAACTCAAAGTAGCCAAGATGACCTTGAACTTCGGATCCTTTTGCCTCTGTTATTTAAGTGTTGGATATTAGAAGTGAGCACCAGGACCATGCCTGGTAAACATGGTGCTGGGAGATGGAACCCATGGCTTTGTGCTAGACAAATCAAGTGAACTAAATCTTAACCCCAAAGAAAATCTTAACCAGGTAAAGCCTAAAAGTTTGTATAAGAATGACAATTATTTCCTTTGTGAGGCTTCCTTAGAAGGAAAACTCACGACATTTACCAAACATACTTAAGTTTTCAATGACTTGCAATCTATAAGAAAACAGCCCACTGAAAATAAAAATATGTATTTGTACTTTTTCTGATTACTTTGTTAAAACACGAAGACTAATGACCTAATTCAGATGGTATACAAAAATTAGTAAGAATCAGTTAAAATGTTTAAAAATCTTGTATTTTTGTGTCTTTACATGTACAAAACTAGGTAATAAACCAACAAAAGTAAACAAAACCAAACCACCAGAATGAGTCTGATTCAGACGCTGTGCAGTTCTCCTTTGCATGCCTCTGTGCTTCACCCTGGAAACATGTTTATCATTAAGACTTAATTCTCTAAGTCTGGTTCCAGGGTGGATCCTAATAACCACAGAATGCATACCCTCAACAGTACTTAGAAAAGCTTTCACATGAAAACCCTGTATTCAAGATCAACTAAAGATAATGAAAAAGACACATGCACATTAAAATAAACTTTCCAGAGCCATTTACCATGTGTATTTTCTCCTAGAAAGTATTGGAGGGCAATCTATTCATACTACCATCTATTCACACATATCAAATGCAAACATGATGGACATTAAATTAAGCATAAAATTAATTTCAAGAACTAATACAATAATACAGAAGCATCAAGGGTGAGCACTCTCCTAATAGTCTACCTTTAAGTGCTAAAAATGGTGACATTCATTCCCATGTCACCATTTATAGGTACATCAAATGCTTCCATATTTAATTCTTACTTTCACACATAATCTTAGTATTAGCAAATATATGGTGTTTTGCTAAAACTTGAGCTAATAATATAAAATTTAAATTTTTTCTGTCATACATTATTATTAAACATACTTTGCTTTTAATCCAAAAATAAAAATAAAAAAAAAGTCACAATTTTTTTCAAAGCTACTTTAAATAAATTTTTTTATGTAGCTCTGAGTAATACACATAGCTCTTAAGTATTCACAAAGTAGAAGTATTTCTTGGCTTATAAGTGATGAAGTAGACAGTAAAACAAACTTATTACCATTCATTTGTATGACTCTAACAGAAGATCTTTTTGAGTGGGATGAAAAAAAAACTATGAGACAATGGATTGCACTTCAGAAGCCACAAGAACAAGGCGGGGTGGGGGGAGCAGTTAATTTTTTCCTTTGGTCTTTAAAAAGGTATCCCTTTTCTGGAGCTCTGAGGTCATATAAGTCAGCTTTGCCAACAGCTTCTCAAGTGACAATTTACTTAATCAGCATAGCAATCACAGAAAAGATTTCATATTTACTGATTGCAGTAATAACAAATCACTTTTCAATTGTACCTAAGTGACAAGTTTACTGATAAAAATGGAGAGAAGACATGTGCCACCTTCTCTGGAATATAAAACTGATGCTACACTTGACTCCAAAAAGTTATCAAAAAACAATGAATTATAATATAGGGCAAACTGTCACATTAAAGGTAAACTAAAGACCAACAATAAGAAACACCAATGGTAAACAGCTGATAGAAGAGGCAGTTTGACAAATGGTTCATCTTCAGTGTATTTTACACCATACCATATTAAAAAAACAATTATGACATTAAAAATGCTCTTGAAAAATTAAGTGGCTTTGTTTTCAATTTTACTAAAACAGTTTCTGACCAAAACTTCAAATTTCAAATTTATAAAGAGTGATGTTCTATAGGTTATGGACTCCTGTTAAGCAAAGTACCATTAACCTAGGCTAACATTTCCCAAAGAGGGGTGTTTAAACCCAGAGCAATTGATTTTTGTAGTCACTGAACAATCTTTTCTATTTTCACAATTATGATTTTGTGTGTGTGTTTGCAAAGATTTATTTTTATCTATTTGTTATGGATGTTTTACTTTCAGAGGTCTGTCTACAATGTGCATGCTGTGCTGTCAAAGTACAGAAGAAAATGGCAGATCCCCTGAAACTGGAGTTATTGATAGCTGTGAGTTACCATATAACTGCTGGGAATTGAACGGGTTCTCTGAGAGTGAGTCATGACATTGTAATCAATTTCAGAGAGTCATGCAAACCAGCAAAGTCACATAATCAGACAGCATACCTGGTAACAAGTGAGCCCTGAGAGAAATGAGACCTTCAGAATTCATTTCTTCTCATGTACTATATCCAAAAAGTCTGTGCTTCAAATTAGAAAATGGTCTATAAATCAACCGACATTAAAACCATGCTATCATGGTTTATATCATGCTATCACAGAGCATAGACACTTCCTAACAATTACACACTTTAGTTGGCACTTAGTACATACCTAAAAGTAATGCCTGGCTCTTTGGTATACAGTACTGAGATATTCTCTGGATCAAGAAAGAGTGGTTTAAGCCTTGTATGGTGGATTAAGCCTACTGTCCTAGCATCAGAAGGCTAAACAGAAGAATTTCTGTAACTCTAAAGCCAACCAGGGCTAGATATTGGCTAACAAAACTTTACCAAACAAAATAAACAAACAACAGTAACAATTGAGTTGGAAAGGAGGGAGGATGAAGAAGTGAAAGGAAGAGGGAGAGAGATTTAAAGACTTCTCTGAGTTTTCTGCACTAAAGCAGCACTTTTTATTCTAGGTAGTAGCAGAGATCAAACATAGGACCCTGGCGAGCAAGATAAGGGACCTACTGTTGAGCCACATGCCTAGCTCCTACCCATCTTTTGAAATTTAATTTATAAAATATTACAAATTTTAAAAACATAGATTTTTTTAAGTGTCAATGCCCCTGAGTCTTAACAAATGCTAATCTCTTGCCAAATGCTTTTCTCCCTCATGCTTCCCTTGTCTGGTTGGATAGCAATAATATGAAGGAAGACAGTTTAGAGAACCTGGCACATAATCTGTATCTTCCTGATGAACAAGCACAGCCATGAATCTCAAGAATAACATTAAGTAGGAATAAAATTAAAATTAATGGTAAACCTAGCATTCATAACACTCAACTATTTTCTATCATTACTATGGCAATCAACATATCATATTACTTCTTTTATGTTTATATATACCTCCTCCTGAGTAGGTTAACTCGAAAATAGGTTTATAAATAAAAGAAAGGAAAAAATTCAGTTTACCTCATTCAGTTATTAAATACAAACAAGAAAAAAGTATTTGAAAGAATTTGTATAGTGTTCTCTTACAAGTCTTCTATAAACGTTTAACTCTATCTCTACACTGAAGCAGCAATCTTTCTTGGCAGTGAGTATGAGAAAGCTTCGTTGTCATAGTTCATTTAGAATATACAATAACCAATCAGTAACAACTTACTTGACATAAGCTTTGGGATCTGAGCTTGGCCTCTCAGCAGTGGCCTGTATACGTTCCCCTGGTAATTGGAAGGTGGTGGTGCAGTGTTGCTGTAGACACTAGTCCCAGAGCCTCTGGGTATAACGTGACTGTAAAAGAGATCCTTACATAAGAAAAGGTAAAGAGCTATATCCAGAGATGATATTAATACATTAAGACAACAAATCAAACACTAGTAGTTTCCTCTTTACTGTTAGACCTGATTAATCTAAGAATAAGGTTTGTAATTAAGCTAAAGTTCCGAACTGCACACAATGGTGATTGGAATGTTCATCTACCACAATAAGATGTTCACAATCCTCTAAGCATCTAATTACTTTGTAAAAGGCAACAAATCTTTTTTAAAATATGGTTGGCCTTTTACTTCAAGAATATGTTCAGTTGCTGTAACCACTAAACACTATTGTATATTTTGCTATTTTAATTTACCATCTCAAATACTGCTCTGTAGCTTTCTTTACTCATTTTTTTCTATTTTTTTTTTATTGGATATTATATTTACATTTCAGATTTTATCCCTTACCCCATTCCCCCCCACACACAGGAACCCCCTATCCCATACCCTCTCCTCTTGCTTCTATGAGGATGTGTCCCCACCTACTCCCCCACCTCCCACCTCCCCACACTCGAATTCCCCCCCACTCGGTGTCCAGCTTTCATAGGACCAAGGATCTCCTCTCCCACCCATGCCCAACAAGGCCATTCTCCCCTACATATATAGCTGGAGTCATGGGTCCCTTCCTATGTGCACCCAGGCTGGTGGTTTAGACCCTGGGGAGTTCTGGTTGGTTGGCATTGTTGCTCTCCTCATGGGGCCACAAACTCTTTCAGCTCCTTCAGTCTTCTCTCTAACTCCTCCATTGGGAAACCCTTGATCAGATCAGTGGTTAGTAGTGAGCATCCACCTCTGAATATGTCAGGCTCTGGCAGACCTCTAAGGAGACAGCTATATCAGGCTCCTGTCAGCATGCACTTCCTGACAGCCACATCAGAGTCTACCTTTGGTGACTGCCCATGGGATGGATACCCAGGTGGAATGGATACCCAGGTGGAATGGTCTCCTCTTTACTCTTAATAACAATAATAGCATGCCATCTTTAGACTATTTCACTATGTTAATGTCTCATATTTTACTAAACCTTTTCTCTCATTTAGAGCAAGTATTACATATTTTGATAAACAAGACATTAGGTGTACAGCTATGCTACTTTAAACTATTTTCTCAAGGTAAGTTCCAAGCAATAAGAATTTAGATAAAATATTATCTTTGAAACTCGGGAACTCTACTTACAAGCATTTCAATGTTGCTTTCTAAAAGACTAAGAATGATGGAAAAAAGTCACGAGTTTCTTTTATTATCAAGAATTGAGAAGTTTCCAAACAGTAACAGTATCAGCCAGCATGGTGTTGAAGCCACCACCTTGTCATCGTGAGGTAGGTGCAATTATTATCCACTTTACATATTGGGGAATTGACATGTAGAGGGGTATCATAACTTTTATAAATATAGGAAGAAACAGCAAAAAAGGAGACTAAATTCTACTTTTAACCTCTAAGCCACAGTTTTTTATTATTTAATATATAAATTATATGCTGCCAGAGACTTTCTGCCTGAATTACTATCTTTTCACTCTTTAGATGCCTCATTAATATCAAATACCTATAAATGAGTTATCATTTTAATTCCTGAATCATGAGTTATTAATATTTCCTCCAGCAAGTTGCTTTGAGACAGGGTCTCACTTTGATCTTGCCCGAGCTTTCCAGATACTACAGGCATGTGCTACCACACCCACCCCAGATCATCATCCGTTTTTATCCCAGCCTGAATTTTCATTGTTTCCAAGTCCTCTAAACATAGTTCCTTCTATAGCTAGGAAAAAGATAATTCAACAGCTAATAAGGGTAAAAGATGAAAATCACAAATTTATATAGGAAATACAGATGATCAAATAAATATCTTAGCTGGCAGAAAACCACCAATGCAAACAATAATACTATAGCACCTTTCATACGCAGGCAAACAAATATTTAAAAGCCTGGTGTCTTTGTTTTAATTATTTATTTTATTATCATTTATTTATCAATGTATTGGTTAACACTTCATAAAGACACTCTTGTAACAATACATGACAAACCCAAACCTTCTTGACAGTAAAGATAATATTTCATTCTTTTGTCTGTTAGAAAACTAGAAAAAACCTGTTGAGAGAATAGACTCTTCATGCAACATATAATCAATACATAAAGAAACATAGAAGTGAACATCCAAATGAAGAAGTTAATCAGCACTCTGAAGAAGGAAAGTGTCTCTGGGTGCTTAAAGTCAGTTTGGTCTATCAGTGAGTTCCAGGCCAGCCAGGGCTACAGAGAGATACTGTTTCAATAGAGACAGACAGAGAGAGAGAGAGAGAGAGAGAGAGAGAGACAGACGGACGGACAGATGGACGAACAGACAGACACCCAGCCAAGGCAGGAGGAGAAGGAAAATTATGATGATCAAAACCACTAATATAGATTCAAAGTGGTTGTGCTGTGTAGTCTCTTAAATATCTGTAGCAGAAATACTGACTTGTTTATGGAATAACTCAAGAAAACAACAACAAAAAACCCATAATATACAAACAGGAACCATACAACTCACCCTAAAGTTCTAAAGGCTGCCTGGTCCAGGTGAACAGGCCGCCTGTCTCGGTTAAAGCCAAGCTGAGGTTTCCATTGGCGCCCATTGCTGGATTTTTCCCAGTCGCCAGGTTTCAGAACTGCTGCTGGCTTTCTGGCCATTTAAAAATACACTATTTAGGATATAGGGATGAACACTGCCACAAAGCACACAACTTAGGTAGATAGTTTACTGTTGTTACCTTGCTCCTGGAAGCATTACAGCTTTAAAAACATAATCTTCAGCAAACTGTGGATCTTTAAAATTAATACTGAAAGAGAACAACAAAAAATATAATGATTTGATGGTGTCATCGGTTTTAATTTTCAAGGAAACAAAGACACTAAACAAAGATGTCTAAACAGAATAACTAAAATTGAAAACTGTCCAAATTGTTATCTTAGACAGTGATTTTGTCAAATGATTAAATATCTTCCTTACCAAACTACCTCTGATCTCTATTGCATTGTCTTCAGGTAACTTTCTCTATAGAAAGAGCCAGGTTCTAGATAACTGTAAATGATCATAGAAATATAAGACATTATCCCAATTCTTAAGAATTTCCAGTATAATACTGGAAAAGCTGAGAAAATTTATAACAAAATATAAAATGTGTACACAAATAGTTAAGCAACTGTGCTAGATAGTTTTATGGCAACTTAACACAAGCTGAGAGGAGAGAACCCCAATTAACAAAATGCCCCCATAAGATCAGGCTGCAGGCAAGCCTGTGGGGCATTTTCTTAATTAGTGACTGATGGGAGAAGACCCAGTCTACCAAGGGTGGTGGCATTACTGAGCTGGTGGTCCTGGGTTCTAGAAGAAAGCAGGAGGAGTAAGTCAAAAATCAACACTCCTCCACAGCCTCTATATGAGCTCCTGCTCCCAGGTTCCTGCCCTTTTTGAATTCCTGCCCTAACTTCCTTTGATGATGAACAGTGACATGGAGTGTAAACTAAATAAACCATTCCTCTCCAAGTTGCTTTGATAATGGTATTTCATCACAGCAATAGAAACCCTAATATTGCAACTTATAGGGGGAAACAAATATTAAGAGCCTTACTAAACATCATTGCTAGAATCACACACCCTGGTCTAATAAAGTCTTGGTTAACATTTAAAGCTATACTGAATAGTTCGATTAAATTCCCTTTCTGGTGGTGGTAGGTGTATATACCTAGGCCCAACCCCCAATTGTTAGGTTTATGTCCAAGTCTTCCTTCTGTCTCAGCAATAGCCATTCTAGAAGTTTAGTTATATATCAGGTTTATACTCAAGAATGCTTATGACATCCTTGTTCAGCATGTTGTAATTTATAATCTAAATGTGTGAATCACAACTTGTTAAAGAAACAAGGTTCAACCTTGGAAGGCAGGTGAAAAAAATTAACAAAATATGTCATGGGAAAAATAGACCAAACATATGCTTCAATTTATTATTTGTGATTTTCTCTGTGTAACTACTATCTTCTTGTCAATCCTATCTTTTTAATATTTTTCCAAATTACTCATGATTACAGTGGTTATAGTCAGTAATTTTTTTTTTTTTTTACTGCATTATTTAGTTGACATTTTGAGTCGGCTAGTTTTTTTCTTTCTTGTTCAGTAACACCATTTTTACAACTAGGGTCCATGTGTTACAGGAAAAAAATTACCATAGTGAGATTTCAATTGTATATTTTAAATATACAAATCACACAAAAAATTACCACAAGCACAAGAAACCATTTAGTCAGTTGGTTCATCTTCTGTCTCAGTGTTTACTCACAGCGACTATCTTTATCCCTACTGTGTATTATTGGACAAGGTGGAAGGAGGGCAAAACAGGAACAGCAGTGAGATGTTTCAGAATATTGTACTGAACACAGAAATTATGTATCTGTTGTCACCAGGGCTTTGCAAACACAAGGAAGAAAAAGCTGCTATATATACTCTCAAGTACTTGGTCTCAGAACAGCTATCTTGTTTCGTTCAGTAGGGTTCCAATCAGCTAGGTTGCCAATTACACACACATAAGGGTGGCAGTCTGAACACAGACTGATTAGGCACCCCTTCTAAAATGAGAAATAAAGAATGTTTCATAGTTGTTTTATAAATAAGGAGAGTAGACATGCAAAGGCACATAACAGATGACAAGTTAAAGCTGTGTGTGCACTTGCCTTCTATAAACAAAGGTATACATAAATAAGGGGGGCAGGGAACAAGGGTATTCTTTTATCAGGGGACCAAGGAAAACACACAAGGGGCTGCAGTTTAAGGAACAATAAATAAAACTAATTATGGAATGGCAGAAAAAGATATTGCAGAAATCTACAAAACACCTGAAATTAAAACTAATCTTTCTCAAATCATTCCAAAAGACTGAAAAAAAAAGACTTTGTCAAAATTTATTCTATGAGGCTAGGATTACTCAGACACCAAATTACACAAAGACATAACACAAAAGTAACATACAAACCAGTATTTCTGATGAACAAATATATAAAAATTGTCAACAAAATCCTGTCAAGCCAAATCTGACAGCACATCAAAAAGATCAAACATTATGATCAGGTAGGATTTATCCCAGAGATGCAAGAGCATTCTCACAAGTTGATAAAGGTAGTTAGTGTCTTTGGGATGGTTTGAATATGTAATGTCCTTCATACACTCATGATTTGAACGTTGATCACTAGACGGTAATACCATTTGTGGAGGTTGTAGAAACCAGGAGGTGGCCTAGCTAGAGGAAGCAGGTTACTGGGAAGCGGGTATTTGTGAGTATATATTTATGGCTACTTCCTACAACATTCTGTTTCCTGGTTAGTCGTGAAGTAAAACAACTCTCCTCTACTACACATGTCCATTATCATAATGCTTTGTCCAAGTTTGTAAGACCAAACAACTATGACCCAAACTATTTAAAACTGTAAGCTCAAATAATCTATCCTCTTGTTTCAGGAACTCTATCATAGCAATAAGAAAGTAACTAACAGAGCATTACAATAACAAAGTGAAAGGCAAAACAGTATGATCCTCTCAATAAAAGCATCCAATAAAATCCAACATTCATTCATGATAAAAAAAAAAAAAAAACCTTCAGTATGTCAGACATAGCAGGAAAATATGTCAACATCACAAAGGCTATATATGAAAAAGCACAACCAACTTTAAGCTTTAAAGGAAAAAGTTGAATGTTTCCTCTGATGGAAAAATACAAGAAAAATACACATCCAAAGTAGAAAAATATCATAAGCCAGCTAACTTACTGTTGTCAGATTATATGTCTTAGATAAATTTAGTAAAGATACAGGATACAAAAATCAACACACACACACACACACACAGGATGTGTGTGTGTGTGTGTGTGTGTGTGTGTGTGTGTGTGTGTGTGTGTGTAATTTTCCCTCTGCTGCATTAGTAACAAACTCTTGCTGAAAACAAATTTTAAAAAAGCAGTCTCATAGGACTAAAGAAATGGCTCGGCAGTTCGAGCCCTGTGCTGCTCTTTGCAGAGGCCCTGTGCCCACACCAGAGGCTCACAACCACTTGTAACTCTAGTTCCACAGGACCCAACACCTACTTCTAACATCCTCAGTCAGGTACTTGCACAAACATTCAAGCACACACACATAAAAAACATTTTTAGAGGCAATATCATCTCCAATATTCAACATTTTAAAGGAAAAAAAACTAGGAATAAATTAAACTAAGCAAGTAAAATATATCTGCTATCAAAATTATATGACAGTAACAAAAAGTTCATATGAGGATACACAAGCTAGAAATATATCCCAAGCTCAAGAAATTGAGCCACTAATATTGTTACAATGTTCATATTACCAAAGGCAGTTTAAAGATATAAAGCAATAACCATGAAACTACAAATATCATTCTTCATAATATTATGAAGAATAATCACATAATCAACATGGGACCCACAGCAAATAAAGCATCCTGAGTAAAAACAAACAAAACTGACATACAACAGATCTTGACTTCAAAATACATACACAGAAACAAGTAGACTACGACAAAACTCCAGAAATTAATTTGTATTTTCACAGCCAACTGAGTTTGACAAAGGCATGAAGAATATATACTGCTCAACAAATAATGTTGGGAAAATGTATATACATATGCAGAGAAATAAAAGCTAGACACCATGCTTCACCTTAAACAATTAACTCAAAAGATACAAATATATGACCAGTGATTATAAATATTACTAGATTATAAATATTACTAGAACAAGAAAAATACTTCAGGATTTGGAGTAGGCAAAGATTATTTATAGAATGGAAGTAAGTATATGCAGACTAATAACCAGACAGAATTTATAATACCAAGAATATGTAAGGAAACGCTAAAATTTAAAGGCTATTAGACATCTCTCAAATGATAAGACAAATGGCCAACAATTATATGAGGAAAACAGTCACAAATCAGCAAGGAAATCAAACAACCAGAAGTCATTTATAACAGCTTAACTATTAAAAGGATAAAAAAAAAATGTTGAAGAGGATATAAAAAGGGGATTTTAAAAATTGGTTAATTTTTGAAAATGGTAGCAGGAAGCCCATTCTTTAGGCTCGTTTTACTGCTGCTGTGTTGCTTTTGTGGTCTGTGAATTTAGGATCTAATTTTTAAAAAATAATCTTTGCCTACTCCAAATCCTGTAATATTTTCCCTTTTATAGTAGTATTAATTGCTGGTCACTACATACACAACCCCGACATAAACTTTTGTTTTTTCTGCCTAAGCTTCCTGAGTATTTGGGATGGAAAAGGAACTCTCACATAGTGTCTGTGGGAATATATGTTATAGCACCATTATGGAAAAAAGTTTTACAATTCTAAAACAAAAAAGAACAAAACAAACAACAAAAACCCCTAGAAGACACAATGCCTATAAGACAATCAATCCCACTGCCAGGTATATAACTAAAAGAGGCAAAAAGACGGCTGCATTTCAACATCTACTGCAGCAATATTCTCAGTGAACAGGATACAGTCACTAAGATGTCCTTGTACAAATAATGATGAAGAAATGTGGTGCATATAGTGGTATACTGAATTTACAGAGAATTTTTTAAATTGTGATGTACACATCCCAAGAAGAAGAATTATCACCTGCAGTACACTCAAAGGAAACACAAGTAAAATGTTTCAATTAAGGTATTTTTTAAAGCAAACAGAGTCATGGTTTTCTTCCCAAGACCAAAGAAAAACTTAATTTAATTAAAGTTGTCCTTCTCAATAGAGATCTATGAGATCTACAAAAATCATGTAAGTACTTACTGAATTCTCCCAAGGAACACACAAAGCTAGTACTGGTCTACAGTTACACACAACAAATGTCTAAATTTCTAGTCTTTATTCTCATGTGGAAAAAACCTAGACAGTTTAGGCAAGAGCCTTCACTCAGCATTTGAGATACTATGGAGCCAGTCAGGAAGCATGTGGAATGTGGTGGAGATGAAACCAGAATGATGTTCAAGTTCAAATAATAGGCTGAGATACAAATGTATCAGCAAGTTACCCGTGGAGTGACCTGAAACTAAAAAAAAAAATGAAAACCAGCAAAAGAACAAGTTCGCAGGAAGAGAAAATAGTCCTGGGGTGCAAAAGATCATTTCCTCTAGCTCTGTAGACCAGGCTGACATCAAACTCAAAGAGATCTGCCTGTCTCTGTCTCCTAAGCGCGGGGAATAAAAGTATACACCAGCATGCCTCCCCTTACTGAAGTAACAATGAGATTTAGTTAAGAGCTCAAACTAACATTTGGGGAAATAGATTGACTTATTCACCAAAAATATGCAATTTACTTTATATACCATTCCTTTAAGTGATTAAAATGCCCATCTTCCATACTCATGCTCTGAAGGAAAAATTTTTCAAGCCAATAAAGAAAATAATCCCAAGTTTCTCTCAGAACCACACCCACACAATAATTTTTATATTTAAGAAAGTACAAATCATTTAGAGAAAAAGTAGTAAATAAAAGTAAATTTTGACATTCTAATTTAGGGGCAAAGATAATCTTTTTTTTTTTTTTTTGTTTTTTTTTTGTTTTTTTTTTGTTTTTTTGAGACAGCGTTTCTCTATATATAGCCTTGGCTGTCCTGGAACTCACTCGGTAGACCAGGCTGGCCTCAAACTCAGAAATCCGCCTGCCTCTGCCTCCCAAGTGCTGGGATTAAAGGTGTGCACCACCACTGCCCGGCGGGCAAAGATAATCTTAAAGATGAAATCATTCTTTCCTTTGAATATTTGAAGCCATAATAAAAAAAAAAAAGTCTTTCTCTTAAAGATTTTTACAATTTTAAATAATTTCTTTTTTTTTTTTTCCCCTGAGACAGGGTTTCTCTATATAGCCTTGGCTGTCCTGGAATTCACTCTGTAGATCAGGCTGGCCTCGAACTCAGAAATCTGCCTGCCTCTGCCTCCCAAGTGCTGGGATTAAAGGTGTGCACCACCATCGCTCAGCTACAATTTTAAATAATTTCTAAAACTGCGTATTAAGGTCTTTGATGTTTTTCTTAGAAATGTAGTTTCCACTATTGTAACATTAGTCACAGAATAAACTAATTTCTTAAAGCATAAGACCTATTAGGCAAGATCCAAAGAGGAAAAAAAAATCTATTACAGCACAAAAGCCTTTTAAAAGGACACTTTATCTATTGATTGATTTATTTATGCAGTAGCACGCATGCTGTCGTGGCACAAGGATGAAGAACAGAGACAGCTTGTAGGAGTTATCTGGTTCTCTACTTCCACGTGGGCTTCAGAAACTGAACTCAGTCTACCAGGTTTGATGGCAAGCACATCTACCTACTGCTATAGCTCTGGCTATGGATAATCTTTTCTACAGGTCCAAACATTTCACGTTCCTTCACTTCTCTCAGGTTTATTATTTTTTAATTGTTCAGGTAGAGCACTGAAGAGAAACATACAGATGACCATATACAATCTCCACAACCAGAAACAAAAACCAGTTATGTACAATTTATCTGGGAAGAGGAAGCAGCAACACTAAAAAAAGTAGAGGAGCACCTGGACCCTCACTTAAGTCCAAGGAAAAAGAAAGTCAGTATACAAATGGCAGAAGGGCTCCAGATCTATAACAGGGCCCTTGCCACAAAGCCTTAAACAAAACCACCTAAACCAGACCAGCCTACAGACTCAATAGGCTGCTTAGCTGAGTCAGAGAACCATGTTCAGACTTACACTAGTCCATGCAACACTATACACCTGAGAATATTTTCATCTGCTTTTACCTAACAGATGTAACCATGCTGATTCAACATTGGTTTCCTCCTCCCAGCTGAGAGTATAATACACCCCTTCCTTGCCAGTTATATTTCTCTCATTTTAACTGCCTCACAAATGTGATACAGGTGAAATAAATAAAAGGATAAATCCTAAATATCTTTGAAAATAAAAAAACTTAACACTTTTGCTTGTAGGCCAGATAAGATACTATAGATACATGACATCTCTTCTGACTTAGTTCATTTTAAGAATTATTCTGAGGAGCTGTCCAAATGGTGCAGAGGGTAAAGGCACTTGGTTTATACCTGGCAATCTGAATTTAATCTCTAGAACCCACATAAAGGTGGAAGAAAAGACCCAACTCCACATAGCTGTCTTCTGACAAATACATGTGCTTGTGCTCCCTCCCTCCCTCTCCCCCCTTCTCTCCTGCCCTGCGATCACCATGTACCTGCATGTCTAATAACAAAAAAAAAAAAAAAAAAAAAAAAAAAAATATTCTGACAAATGCTATTTCAACATTACATTTTAAGAATGGTAGCAGCTCTTTTCAGAGCAAAGAGAAAACTCAAATGGCAAGCTTCACTTCTAGTCTACCTTTCCCTACACACTTTGTGATTAATGCTGAAACAGCATGGCAATACAAACTAGTCTTACAGGGAAGTTTTGATGATTCATACACTTGACATTTTAAAGCACTTAAAGAGTTTGAAGAATTGTGACATTCTATCAGGAGAGGTTATCTAGTTCAGTGTCCTACAAAGGAATGTAGGCAGCTAACCCCTCCCCAGTGTTTGCCACCATCAAATCTGCTGCTGAGTGTGTGCATTCCACTTCCTTCAGCCCTTTGATTTGTAGTTACCTATCTGCCAGCTGTGAGTCTTGTAAATACTGTGGTAATCATTACATTTAAAATTCTATTTACACATAATCCAATAAAAAAAAAAAAAAAAAAAAAACAACCCTTCCTGAAGAGATGACTTGAAGTACCCTAGTAATTTATGTAATAACAACACACTATCTTAATACTAAAGATAAGACCAGTATGACAGGAACCAATCCAAAGTCAATCTGAGGAAAAGAATTTCTCAAGCATGGAAGGAAACACTGACTGGAAGTTTCTATTTTTTGATCTTCATTTATCAAACAAATATAAATGCAATTTGCACATGTACACACACACAGACCACTGCAGAAAACTGGATCAAAGTCTCAACACCATCTCTCAGAAAAAATGCTGAAAATTACATTAAAAGATAAAAATTAACTCAAGTTTTCCACAAATCTTTACAAAATTAACTCAAAAAAGTTCCATGTTTGAAGTTAAACTTTCAAACTATAGCTGAATTTGGACCTAGCTCTTAGATGATTTGTTTTGTAAACTTAATGAACACAGTGAACTCACTTATATTAAGCATTATAATGTCCTTCAGGTTCAAAAACAATGAACCAAAGAACAGCACCTATCACCCCAAATACTCAGGTACTCATCCACGGATCTGTAACTCTTCTCTGGGAAAAGGTCTCTTTCCTAATTAGAAGCTTAAGTAGAATTAACTATTTCTAGATGGCTAGGTAGTAAGGTCTTTGAAAAATGCAGAAAACCCAACTAGTACAAACAAAAATGTGACAATTCAAGAAAAAAAAAAAAAAAAAAAAACTAGTGTAATTAACTGGCCTGAAGCACCAATGAGATGTAGAGATCTCACAGGTTAATGCAGTGTCCACAAGTAATGTGGCAGAGCCAGATTGTTTGTGATGGGCTTATGAGCAGGGCTTTAAAGTCTGCACTTCACGCTTAACAAAAGAACACGAAGACAGAGAATGAGAACAAAGTATATAAAGAGGAACAGAAAAAAAAGTGTGTTTACACACACATACACACACATACACACACACACACACACACACACACACATGACCTTTTAGAATGGCAATTAGCTACTAATTAAATCCATTTAGGCCAGCAATTAAACTGGTTACATTTTGCAATGAGAAATTTTAATTAAAATCTAAAGTATTTCCTGAAAGTATGAGCAATTTTAACAATGAGTCAGGGAGAAAGATTAAGAATTATCATGTATTTACCAAATCCTTAAATGTATTTGCTTTAGTCTTGCCTAGATGATAACAGCATACATTCTGGCAACAAGATTTGCAATTATACCCCAACAAAAAGCAGAGTGCTGACTTTTATTTACATAAGTTAAATTATGTTACTTTTTACTCAATGGAAGATGCTAAAGAAAGAGATAAATTTCCCAGATAATCTTAAGTAAAATACACTACATAATATTTTTATTTTCTAATTCTGCAGAACCACAATTATAGTAGTAATCATAACAAGTAAAACAGTGTGAGCCACTGGGGCATAAAGGTCTGTCTGCTTCTGTATGACAGGCTACTTTCAAACTCCATTTCTACCTCCCACTTTTCTAATCCTGAAAGAATCAGAGGTTGTCAGGGGAAACCAGAAAACAGATAAGCATGCTTGTTAAATCAGTAACCTTAACAATATACATAATTTAAAGTCAAGAGGCTCTGCTCTGAGGTCTGCAACACAAGGACTCTCAATCTCAAAGAACTGTGAATTAACACTGCCATTTCCTTGTAAATTAAAGATCTGTTAAAATTCACTTGTAAATTCTAAGCTGTGCCCTGGATGAATGCTCTGAATTCTAGAAAACTTACCTGACTGCAGTGTTCTGTGTCAGGTCCCGTAACATGGGCACAGGGGAACATACTGTTCTAAAGAGAAACGAAAAACAATCACCTGTGTGCACACTGGAAACTCTGTGGGCAAGTAAGACATGTTGTTTGTCAAGCTTTTGAAAAAAAATAAATCATTAAAATGTACTAATAAAAACAATATACCTTTATAGGATTATCCAACTTATTTTAAGCAAAAGCAATTATGGGCAAGGGTTTCTATTAGAATCTGTAAAACAGAACAGCTGAAGACACTTCCCCATCCCTGCTTAATCCAAGGAGGAAATGAAGAGATCAGCCAATAATAATAATAATAAAAAAGTTGAATGGGAACTGGAGTAAGGGCTCAGCAGTGAAGAGGAAACACTGATCTTCCGCAGGACCCAAGTTTGGTTGTCAGCACCCATGTTAACAGAGGCTCACAACCTCCTAGAATTCCAGGTTAAGATATCCTGATGCCTTCTTCAGGCCTGCCCAATTATGTACACTCACACCCATAGATAAAAATTCACGAGTAAAAAGGACAAAAAAAATTAGAAAAGGTCAATCTCACTAGCAACCAGAGAAATACAACTATAAACCACAAGAAGTCAATAAACAGATTAACAAAAAAGTTATGATGATGTCTCAGTATCAATATCTCTCACAAACTACCATTTGCAATATTATGATGCTATATCATATATATACTATATTGTAGCCACTTTGAGGAACCCAACACACTCTATGATTAATAAGTCCCCCTTTAAATATGTGCCTGTTTAAAAACTCATGTCTTTTTCTTTTACATTCTTGAAAATTATTCGGTGGAGCTGGGGAAATGATTCAGTAAAGTGCTAGATAATATGAAGACCCAAGCTCTAATCCCCAGCACCATGTAAGAACTGAACAGAGCAGTCTCTCCTTGTAATACCAGGGTTGAGAAGGTAGAAACAGAAGAATCTCAGGTACTTGCTGGCCAGCCAGTGTAGCCAATATGACAGCTCCAGGATCAGAGAGAGATAATATATTTCAAAAAAGAAAACTAAATAAAAAGGTAGAGAGTAAATGAGGAAGGAATCCAATATAGCTGTCTAGTTTCTATACAAATGAATGTATGTACACACACACACACACAAAATGGAGAGAGAAAAATTATAAGACTTTTAAGTATTTTTATGCTGACTATAACTATTAAAATTTTTTGATGTACTAAATTCTCATAAATATTTCAATGTGAAACAACTTTATTTTATAATGACCAACTAAAAGAAATAAAAATATCATTGTTACGTTTGTAAAAATCTAAAAACTTGGCTTATTTATTTCAGTAGTCTTTTCTGCTTCTTATCCCACATCTTGCCTCTGAAAACACTGTATTCAAGAAAAGAATGGAAAAAGCAAGTGGACTAGGAGTAGCAAAGACACCAGCTCTTACTGTGCAGGTTCTATAGTTTCAGGAACCCAGAAAGCCCTACAGAAGGCAGAAAAGCTGCTAGATGCTCAAGCTGGCCTTGGAAACCATATCTTTATTTTAAGTTCAGCAGAATTTGTTGTAAGTATAACTTTCACAGTAATATTACTAGAAAATAAGATAACAGACAAAAAAGAAAAGCTAACTAAGCTTTGTTCTAGTTGTCTCACTCATATTCAAGTGGGTACTTACTGGTCTGGAAGAATGGCTTCTTCATCCAAAGAAAACTTCCCTTGAATCCCGTGACATAATTCAGGTGGCACATCAACTGGCTGTGAAAAAACACATTTCTATAACATAACCAAACAAATGGACCACAAGGATGCAACACAGTAGAGATTTGTACACCTTATCTTAAGTTAATGTAAGTTAGGAGGACTATAATTCAGAAGAGCCAAATTAAGGTGAAGGAGCAAACAAACTGAAGATATATCAGCAGGTGAACTGATAAACAACAGCATGGCGTTTGCTTCTTATTGAAAATTAGTCAGTATTATAAAGAAATGACATTTTGTTCATGCCTACAACATGGATGAACTTTATCATGCCAAGTGAAATGAGGCGACAATGAGGATTCATACCAGTGAAGTCCTGTTACATGAGGTACCAAAAAAAGCAAACTCATAGATAAATACTTGGCTCTGTGAGATCACAGGATGGAGAGATGCTGTTTAATACTGTCTAATGGGAAGAATTTCTGTGTGGGTAAAAGAAAAAGTTCTACAGATGGACAGTGGGGCTAGCTGTACAATACCATAAATATACTGTTATAAAAATAAATGTTACAAAACTTGTATAACTTGTATATTCCTAATTATTAAACAAACTAATACCATACCTCTGTGGAGCCTGTCTGGTACAGGTCTAAAATAAAGTCGTGTAGTGGATGAAGTTTTCCCACAAACAAAACATCACCTCCAAGACTATTTCTCCTGTCTAAATAAAAAACCACAGTCAAGCAATTACATCTAATAACACTTATCTTTATAAAGCTATAACAAAAGAAAACATCTATATCCTAAAACTAATTCAGCACAACATTGAAGAAAAGCAATTTATAAGTAACAAATGTAAATGTATGATGTGTGGCTCTATGGAAGAAATACTATCTGAAAAAAGTTGACAATGAGTAACCCTAAGAAAGAGGTCAATGCTGAGACATACTTGGACGCATTGCAAGAAAAAGGACAAGACTTTTTAAGTTATAAAGTAGTTGACTTTTTGCTTAAGACATAAACATTCTCTAAAAAAAATACAAACAGCCACAGAGATGAATCAACAGTTTCTTAAATTTGTTATATTGATACTATATAAAATTTTCAAAGTTGAGTTCAGCTTGACAATTTCCACAATCTAAAGACTCTGCCATAATTATAAAATACCACTTTTGATGCAGAATTTAAAGTTAGCCCTCTAGGAGTAAATGCTTGTTTGACCCAACTCTTTCAAGAAAAGTTAATCCTTTGAATGATAATAGGGAGAAAGCAGATGGAGAGAATGAGGAATGCCTTCCTAAGAGGCAGTAGTGTGTTTGTGTGTGGATGTCATTAAGAATCAAAAAGTCAAAGGGGATTCTTTTTTTTAATTAACCTAGGAATGTTTATTTCCTTCTTAGTTTCTTCAAGGACCAGTCATTGTTCTGAGATATCTTTTTAATCTCCACAAGTTTATGGATGCTCTAGGGTTTCTCTTACTGTTGATTTATAGTCTTATTCCTGAAAGATCAGACAAAATACAAGAAATTATGTCAATCTCCCTTTATTTATTAAGACTTGGTTTGTATTCTAATATATCATCTATTTTAAAAATAGTTCCATGGTCTGCTAAGAAGTAAGTGTATTCTGTAGTCTGGATGGAATGAATGTCCTATGAATTATCTGCGTAGTCCATCTGGTCTATGATGTCATTTAATTCAGGTATTTTTTTTGTCAGGATTGCTAGGGCGAATCTGTGACCTTATCTCTAGCAGTACTTATCTGATCAAACTGGATACACTTGTGTTAGAGTTTAGAATATTAACGTCCTCTTGATGATTGTTCTTTAATCAGTATGAAGTGAGCATCATCATGTTTTCACTAGTCTTGGCTTAAAATGTGTATTTTAGACATGATGCCTACTTGTTTCTAGGTCCACTTGCTTAGAATACCTCGAGAGATATTCTTGAACTGCAACTTTTTTTGAGGGTCTCATCCTGTAGCCCAAGCTGAACTTGAACTTTCAGCAATCCTCTTGCCTTAGTCCCCTCAGTGGTGGAATAACAGGACTGTGCCACCAAAGCCCAGATGAACTGTTAATCTTTAATAAATTTAGTACTTTTGAATTAAAAAATGATGATAATTTAGTATTCAATTAACAGATAATAGTTAAGAAGCAAAGTTAATGTCTATTATAAAAAAGTAAATGAATAATTTATGCCTCCTATATGAAAAAATTTCCAAATGGAAAGAAGTCTAATTTTATACAGAACTGAAGTCTATGTTGGACAGAGTCCACATTGACCAAGTGAGCGATGTGACTTACTCTCTTCTGGAGTAAGGTCTGGGTACACCTCTTCTAGAGCCGCTCTCAGCCTTCGCTCATCCACAAATGGCAACAGAGCAACACCTGAAGAAAACAACCATCTGACCATTAGAATCACCTGATTTCAGTTCGTTGGTTCAAATGAACATTCTAGTAAAGTATCTCTGTTGACACAAAGACATTTGGAACTGAACTCTGTCATGTAGCCAAAACTCAGATGTAAATATTTTCATATGTGATGCTAATGACAAAAATGTCCCCATATTTTTCATACTTACTAATGCCCTCAGGCCAACTATTAGCTCATCTTATTTAAGCCTGAGTTTGTCCTTTGGTCCTCCCTGATTCTTTGTAAAATGATGTCATTTACCTAACATACCCAGGAATTCTATTTCTGGACTACATGAAAGGACCCTTTAATTTCCAAGCTTCTATAACACTGCTTAATTATATCTGATTAATTTGTATGTAAATATTCTTTAGAGCTTTGCCTAAAAAAACTTACTACTAGTTGGGAACAGAATAGAACTTCATGTGGGGGCTGGAAATGGACCCCCAAGTGTGCTGAATTAAAGGCATATTTCACTTGAGCCTACAGTTACCATTTTCAGGGAAGCTTATCATTAATATAGTGTCTATTATAATACTAAAAAAAGTTACTGAATCACATCTTTGCTCTGCTATAATACAGAAAAAATAGTATTTAGGGTAAACTAAACTTAAACAACAAATGTGAAATATAACTAAACAATTCTTTAAAAAGCACCACCCCAAACTACTGTATTTGAAAATTTAAAAAATGAAAAGACTCCAAAGCAGACATTACTAACTTTGTTACTATTATTTTCTCAGTAAGGAAGCATTTGATTTTACTGCCATGTAAGAATCTAAATTCTGGTATAAATTTTGCAGCGCCTAAAAGAAATGATCTCAAAATCATCATTATCTGTTATCTAGACAAGGCTAATTCAATTATTGGAAAGGAGTTGTTCAAATTTTATTCAGTCATAAACCTGTGAGAAATATACCAACAAATACCCAAAATCATTATTTATCTTTTATTTCCTACCTAGTTAATTTAAAGATAACTTTTTTAAGACTTTCCTATAACAAAACTTTCCTACAATATTAATTCCAGAAGATGTATCTAATTAGCAAACAGCTTGCAGTGCCACTGACAGTAATAAAATCACCAAGGAACAAATCACCTTTGTTGCCTGGAGCAGAAAGAAATAGTTAACAGTAGTGTGCTGGTAGTAAACACAAGAAGAACAGGTAACTCATCCTTGACCACTGTGGTCCACATACTACCTCGTCTGATCCTCTAATTCATCCCAAACCTGCTCAGGCAGTGGTTACTGTCAGCTAACAGTCACTTCAAGAGAGCTCTTCTAGCAATCAAGACTCCCTAGGTTCAAATCTTGGTTTTGCTATCACGAAACTTTGACAAAATTACCTAGGTTGTCTGTTCACATATAAAACACAAAGAAATCAAAACTATTACATATGCAACAATATTGTGTATAAAATCACAATATTGCTATTAAAATATATATATATACATATATGTATATATATGTGTGTGTGTGTGTATATATATATATATATATATATATGTTTTCAAAGTACACACACTCAAAAATGTTTTTTTAAAAAGTGATCAGCTACATTTCTCTTCCTATCATTTTAAGTTTTAATCAACCCAAGTAATTAACATTATTTCCAGTAAGTTTTAAAGTTGTGTTTTAAACTATATTTCTTAATAGTCTAAATTTGACATTTTTGTACTATGTGTGGAATATAACTGAAAATATTAATGTAATTTGATACATAAAAAACA
Organism: Rhabdomys pumilio; assembly: GCA_030674055.1. Lineage (NCBI taxonomy): Eukaryota > Metazoa > Chordata > Mammalia > Rodentia > Muridae > Rhabdomys > Rhabdomys pumilio. The sequence continues at coordinate 208,878,745 of JANHMN010000002.1, read as the reverse complement.
TTTTAAAAAAAAGTAAGAAACTGACATTGAAGCCATCCTAAAACATAAACTTTCCAAGAGACCCTGTGATAGTTAATCTTCGCCATCAACTTGCCTGGCTTTGGGGCCTCCTGGGAGATGCCCCTTTGAGTATGTTTGTTTCCACTGAGGAGGGAAGAACCTCCCTGAATATGGCATGCTCTCTTCCTAAGCTCTCTCTTCCTGGCAGGAGTCCCCAATAACAAGAAGAGGAGCTGGTCATCTTCTGCTTTCTGACTTCAAGGACAGTAAACAGAGAGCTGGTTCCCCCTGGTTTCCCAGGCCCTACCATGGGCTAGGCTCAGTCCCTGAAGGCATGAGCCACAATATACCCTTCCTTTCTTAGGCTGCTTTTGTCAAGGATTTTGTCACAGTGCTAAGTAATTGATACAGACCCAAAATACCCTGGAAAAATCCTTGTAGAGGACTGGTCTGACGCTGCTTGTATTCAAATGCTATATTCTGTACCCTAAGATCTGGTTGGCCCCCCAACAAGGAGATCCTCAAGAATGAGGATATCCTCACATATACCAGCTTTTGTTATATCAACTTGCCTTCAAGTCATCCCTGACTGGTTAAGAAAAAGATGTCTACAGCCTGGACTAGGCAGAAGAGAAGGGGCGGAGCAAAGGTTTCTGGGTACAGGGTCTCAGGCAGGGACCACTAGAAAGGAGAGGAAGAAGAAGACACTATGGGGTAGGTAGATTGTGAGCACATGACTATCAACACCGGCCTGTTGGAGTAGGAATAGCCCTGGTGAAACATGTTAAAAAGTATCTCAGGGATTTTGACAGGGAAGTAGACAAAATGGCAATAAAGGGTTGATAATCTGCCAAGCTCTAGTGCTTTAAGGCTTGTTATAAATCTAAGGTCATCGTCTTTTACTTGGAAACTATATGGTCTAAGTGCAGTAAAAAAAAAACACCAAAATAATATTTACCAGAATAAATCTTGATTGCCTACTGAACAATAAGAGTTTCTGACTTCATAAAACATGTAAATCATTAAAACAGTACAGTACGGTACTGGGATAGAGATCAGACATAAAGACTAAATTAGTAGTCTCAAAAATAACCACATGATTTGCAACAATGAGTACCAAGACTATGCAACAGGAAAAAAGCCTTTTGAACAGCTGGTTCATAGAAAAGTAGATATCCATGTATGAATGAATGAGACTGGATATCTTATACCATATACAAATATTAAGCCAAAAGAAGATTGAAAACTAAAATACAAAGCAAAAATTATAAAAAGTTTTAGAAACTAAGGCAAAGGTTCATAATACTAGACTTGGCAAATGATCTCCTGGATACACAAAGACAAGCAAAATAGATAAAACAGAGCACCAAAATTTAACCGTTTCTGACATTAACGGACACCATTACAAAGGGAAAAGACAACGCACAGAACTGAAGAAAATATACAAAAATCATTATCAAATGTTTTAAGACTATAAACTTTAATAAAACAACTAAAACCCAACAAGACCTAAAGGATTTAAACAGATATTCCTTTAAATAAATATATAATAAATAGATAGAAGTGCCCCAAAGGCACATGAAAACATGCTTATTTCATCAGGGAAATGTAAATTAAAGCTATTGTGAGTTACCAGTTTATAGTGGTAAGGGTAGCTCAGTATGTTTTTGTTGTGGTTATTGTTGTTTTTCCATGGGTGGGGTGGGGGATGAGTGTTGTGAGGTTTCTGGGGATCAAAGGCACTTCTGCAAGCCAGGTAAATGGTATCCCACTGAGCTACTTCTTAGCCCTTCAATCTGCAAATTGTTAACATCCCCTCTGCCTCACAATTCTGAGCTTAGTATCCTAAAAAAGGGTGCAGCACAAGAAAGTGTGTCAGAGGAGAATTTGGCAAGCGAGGTTTTTTTTTTTTCCTGTGAGTTATATTCAATAACCAACTTTTGTTGATTAGTGACTAACATCTTAAATTTAATGTGAATTTTTAAATTGATTTTTCTACATAATCTATTCAATCACACAAGAAGTATAAAAAACAGGCAAAAAAGAAAATGCCAACTGTTAAGTTTCTACTATACTTTTTACAAGTTTCCATAACCCCAAGCAGGCATGATTGTGTGTGTTTCTTAGCAGTTTTAAAAGGTAGCAGTAGGTTACTGAATGAAGAAAAAGTCACAAAGAACACAAGACCTGCAATTTTAACCAATTTCAATAAGTTACTATTTACTATCTTTTACTATTAGAATTATTATTGTTGATCACTGACTATCACGGATTGAATATTTAGATCTACTTTTCACATAAAATTATGAAAGTATGGTTTCCAGAATTCTTTTATCCTGTAAGTCATGATTGATCAGCTTTATTAAAAACTGTAAACAAACAAGGAGATGGTGGTGCACACCTTTAGTCCCAGAACTGAGAAGACAGAGGTAGGCAGATCTGTGTTTGAAGCCAGCCTGGTCCAAAGAAGAGTTCTAGGACAGCCATAGGCACACAGAGAACCCCCTCCGAAACCCCCCAAAACAAACAAACAACAACAACAAAAAATATCTAAATTTTACCTTGCCATGCATACTTCTTCCCATTCAAATCAATAGCAAAATCTTCAGGATAGAAGTCAATTATACTGGAATCCTGTTTCAGGAAGAAAGTAAAAGAATCAAAAACAAAGGTTCCTTGTCTTGTCTCAAAAACATGAAATAACTTTAAACAAAAACAAACAAACAAACAAACAAACAAAAAAAAGGAGTTTATGAACTATATGCAGGCAGTGAAGGGTTTAATTACTCAACATTTCCTACTTCCAGGCTGGGTCTCAATATTCAACCAGCACAAAAGAACAAGTTTAGAGTTAATTTTAGGTAAGTCAGATAGAATGTTTGAAGTTGTTACAGGGCTGAAACAATGAAAAATTGTTATACAGGATGTGATTAACTCACAACTTTAATTCTAGTACTGGGGTGTCAGAGGTGAATCTCTGTGAGTTCAAGGCCAGCCTTGAACGGGGGGTGGGGGGTGGGGTTCCAGGGCTCCCCCTGTTCCATAGTAAGTACCTCATCTCAAAATAATAACATGTAGATTGAAAACAAATCAGTTTTATTTTCTGGGTAGGAAACACAGAGGCAAAGAAAATACAGGATACCACATTATACAGTGAAAAGCATATAGAACACATTCTGTATTTCAGCTTTTTAGAACTATGACATGTCAAGTCAACTCTGACTAATGTTACTAACATACTTGAAAACACTAAGACTTACAGGGTCACTCATGAGCTTCCGCCATGTTGGAGGTAGAAAGTTACCACTTGCAGCTGGAAAAACCCCCATTAGTTGTTCCAGTGGTTTAAACTGCCAAGAGAGGGAAAGGTTTAAGACTCCAAATTATTATCAAAATCAAATTCCTACTTTTTCATCAACTTGAAGCTTACCGGTTTTGTGCCCTTTTCAAATTCAGAAGACATGTCTGCAATACCTTCAAAGTCTGAGGCGAATGGTGCATAATGGAATGGATAATACCATTTCCAGGAAGCACAGCCCTAAAATCATCAATGACAATTAAAAGCAAAATACTCTTAATGATAAACATGGTAAAAAAAAAATTAGACTATGACTATCAGTCTATAATATCTTATTTGTAAAATATGATTTCTGGCATGTATTCCACTCATTAATTTTTCTGAGTTCAAAATATTGTTTAAGTGCTTCACATCAGTGGTCCCTTTATTTAAAAATATTATAAACTTTCTTGAATAATCAATAGTTAATATCATACTTACAAATACAAATTCATTAAGATATTTATTCTTAAAATATATTTGATGACATTTCTTTCCAATCTCAGAGCTTCTGTCATCGAATAAAACGAAACACAGTTTTACCTGATATTTACTGAGCAGGTAGTAGTAGTTGAGAACCTCAACAGTAGTTGAGAATCAAACAACCAACATTTACTATTATACTGCCATGTGGCAACTTTCTCTTGACTACAAATACACTAAAACCAAAACAAAAGCAAGTAATGCTCATGGACAAAGAGAATCCTTTCTAGTGTGCTGTAAAACAAGATCTTTCACCACTACTCAGTGCACTGGGCACACTGGCCCAATTCACCTATCCCCAGGCGACACCGAACTTAAGTTTATTCTCTCTAAGATGAAACCAGATCCTGTCCATCAATGTCACAATCTTCCGTGTGTCTATCTAATCTGTCACCAACCTGGCATCTTGATAAACAAAAGGTTCAAGTCAGATACAGACCAGTTCAATTAATATTCACCTCATGTAAAATCATAGTATTATAGAAGAATTGTTACAATCAAATTCCTTTCAAATTGTTATTGGTAGACAACACACTGCATCTTTTCTTTACTCAGTGACTGTCAAATGCCCAATTAGTTTTAAACTCTTTAAACAAACAAACATACAAACCAAAACCCGGTTAAACTTTAATAATATTAAAGACCAACTCAAACTCTATGATCCTTAAAATCCTTTAACACAACAGAACCAAGTTTTGTTGATAAACTAATTCCCAAGGAACTTCCAAGTCTTTACAAATATAATCTATGGTAATAATTTTTAGTAGAAAGTTTAAAACCACGAGTGTAGATTTTATCTAAGGATATTCAATATTAGGTACAATTATAGAAATTACTGGTTTTCTAAAATGATTAGCCAAAAACTTAGGAGGAAAACTTCTTTTGGTACCTGGTAATAGTATCGAAGAACCCAGCAGAGTCCTTCAACATAGGATTGAACAACCTTACGTCGGAATTTCTCATCAGCTGCATCTACATCAAACTTGTTCTTGTAGTATCGTTGCTTCCAACCAGCTTCCCATAACCTAAGCCAGGTAAAGTAATTTTATGTTTAATTAATACATCTCTGACTATAGACTGTCTACTGATTCCCAAAATAAATCAATTTATATTTAATGTCTAAGAAAATTGAAGCAGCTGAACAAAGAGGCTAACAAATTTAACTTTCTAAATACTCCATTTTCAGCATTATTAATTTAAAGATAATTCAACATCAGAAACAGAAACCCAAATACTGACCCTGATAAGTACATTATGAAAATATATTTTTAAAAAAGAGGATAATCATTCATTGAGCAAACACATGATACTTGTCTGTGCCAATTTTAATGCTGCTTTCCATATTTGCTTTAATTATGCAATAATCCTGAAAGTATGTTTAGATTAAAATACTGAATATATTTTGTATTTCAAAGTTATTAATATATTAAATGGTATGAGTTAAATTAAGTCATTTTTAAAGTGACAGTTATTTTAAATGTTAATAAGGCATAAAATAATCTAGGGAGTGAGCAAAGTTTGTGTACATAACTTTTCTCTCTATCCGTGTTTGTCTTATTCCTCTTTCAACTAAGTTCTGATGTCTTACTAGGAGACAGATTTATTTCTGCATTGTCTCTCTTCATACCTTCTCACTTATATTCTGGTATAACCTATAAGCAGTCACTTATCATTAACATTGAAAATATACAATTATATTTTATGTTTATGTACCTGAATGTAGGATTAAATACCACATTCATGTCTCATGCCCACAGGCACTGGATCACCTGGAATTGGAGTTACAAACTGGTTGCTAGCTGTAACCAGTAAGTACTGGGATTCAAACCCAGGTCCTCTGCAGAAGCAGCCCATGCTCTTAACCTCTGATCTATCTCTCCAGCTCATATATTGTTACCCAAAGAAATGTATTTTGTTTCATATTTTTATTTTCTAAAAGATTTAGGTATTTTATTCAAAGAACAAGAATAAACTAAAGAACACTTTTTAAAAATCAAAACTGGCCAAGAACATCAAGTCATTCTCCATTAAGAACTTTTGGGTAAGTCTCAAACTTTAACAAAGTAACAGTAGAGAACACATTATCCTCCCAAACCACCTACCAAAACCAAAAGGAGTCACAGAACTAGCTTCTACTCTAACACTACTGTTTTACATAAAAATATAAATGAAACAAATGCCAAAAACCTCAATCATTTCTGTAAAGAAGTACAGTTCTATTTTGACTATCCTGAGCACCAGTATTAAACAATAAATTACTGAAACCAAGAAAGAAAACTTCAGGCCAATCTCCCTTACGAATATCAATGCAAAAATACTCAATAAAATTCTCACAAACCAAATCCAAGAACACATCAAAACAATCATCCATCATGATCAAGTAGGCTTTATTCCAGGAATGCAGGGATGGTTCAATATATGAAAATCCATCAATATAATCCACTATATAAACAAACTCAAAGAAAAAACCCATATAATCCTATCACTAAATGCTGAGAAAGCATTTGACAAAATTCAACACCCCTTCATAGCAAAAGTCTTGGAAAGATCAGGAATCCAAGGCCCATACTTAAACATAGTAAAAGCAATATACAGCAAGCCAATAGCCAAGATCAAATTAAATGGAGAGAAACTTGAAGCAATCCCACAAAGATCAGGGACTAGACAAGGCTGCCAACACTCTCCCTACCTATTCAATATAGTATTGGAAATCCTAGCCAGACCAATTAGACAACAAAAAGAAGTCAAACGGATACAAATAGAAAAGGAAGAAGTCAAAATATCACTATTTGCAGATGATATGATAGTATACTTAAGTGACCCCAAAACCTCCACCAGAGAACTCCTAAACCTGACAAACAACTTCAGCAAAGTGGCTGGATATAAAATCAACTCAAACACACGATATACACTCACTGATAATTAGATATTAGCCCAAAAGCTCACAATATCCAAGATACAACTCACAGACCTCATGAAGCTCATGAAGAAAGACCAAAGTGTGGGTGCTTCGGTCCTTCTTAGAAGGAGTAACAAAATACTCATGGGAGCAAATATGAAGACAAAATGTGTGGGACAGAAACTGAAGGAGGGGTTGTCTTCAGATTGTTCCACCAGGGTATTCATTCTATGTGCAGTCACCAAAGGTAGACGCTGATGTGGATGTCAGGAAATGCATGCTGACAGGAGCCTGATCTAGCTGTCTCCTTAGAGGTCTGCCAGAGCCGCTGACATATACAAAGGCAGATGCTCACAGCTAACCATTGAACTGATCATGGGGTTCCCAATGGAGGAGTAAGAGAGAAGACTGAAGGAGCTAGAAGGGTTTGTGGCCCCATGGGGAGAGCAACAATACCAACCAGCCACAGCTCCCAGGGTCTAAGCCACGAGCCTGGGAGCACATAGGGAGGAACCCATGGCTAAAGCTGTATATGTAGGGGAGGATGGACTTGTTGGGCATAGGTGGGAGAGGATGTTCTTAGTCCTGCGAAGGCTGGATGCCCCAGTGTGGGGGAATTTGAGAGTGGGGAGGTGGGAGTAGGTAGGTGGGTGGGGGTACAACCTCATAAAAGCAGGAGGAGGGGGCAATCGAATAGGGGGTTCCTGTGTGGGGGAGAAATGGGGGAAAGGGATAACATCTGAAATGCAAATAAAATATCCAATAAAAAAAATCTCAAAAAAATGAAATAAATAAAAAAGAAAGAAATCAAGCTACCTATGTTACTAGTGTTTGCCATGATGGCTACATGATAAGCAAAAAACCCAATCTACCTAGGTAAGATATCACATGCCTTTAATCCCAGAATTAAGAAGCAGAATCAGGCAGATCTCTAGCAGTTCAAGACCAACCTGGTCTACAAAGCAAGTTCCATGCAAACCAAAGTTAGACAGTGAGATCTTGTCTTTAAAAGGAGGGAAGGGCCATTGAGAGATAGCTCAGAGATTAAGAGTACTGGCTGCTCTTTTAGAAGACCCAGATTCATATCCCAGCACCCAACAACCACCTGTAACTCCAATTTCAGGGGACTTGACAACTTTTTCTGGCCTCTCCATGTACCAGGCACACACATGGTACACAGACATACATCTGGACTAAAACACATTAAGGGGGGAAAACAAAAATCAAAGAAAGTTAAAATTGTTTAGGATGAAAACCCAGAGTGACAGAGACGGTAGAAACTATAGTAAGATTAAATAAATGTTTATCTCATGGTTACTCACTAATCTGATATTAAAGGATATTAGAAAAGTAAAGCCACATATGACCTACACATGAAGTTCTTAATCGTAAACAAAAATCCCACATTTTATCTCCTGTACAAGAAGCATGCCTTGCTGAACTTTGGATCACAACATTTTCCTAAATTCTTAGTGAGCTACAATTTTTAAAACTGTTTTCCTTTGAACAGAAAAAAGCTCAGGGTAATCTGGACCTAAGTATAAGATAAGCTAAAAATCTTTTAAAGTAATGATTCTAAGTCTAGTTTCTAAACTACAGAATCAAAGTTTCCCACTACAAAATTTAAATATACAGTTAAAAGGAAATTTCTCTGCCATGCAACAAAACTGCACATGTGCAATTCTGTAGTTCTTTTTTAAAAATACATATTTACCTCTTGAAATGATTTCTGCATATTTAATTTTAAGGAGGAATCATTTCTGCTGAAAATACTAAGGCAAACTATATTATTGTCCAAATGTATCTGAACTTTCTAGGTTAAGCAACCTGAAAATTTAATCTCTAAACAGTAACATTCAGATCATATCATCAGAGCTAAACATTCGTGCCTAGTCAATCTAGTGCTTGGTCTCTAAGGGAAAGTGGCTTGGAAGACAGAAAGCTGTCTGCATATTAATCTAGATACTTGGGTTTAACAGCAATAGCTTACACATCTCCCTGGAATTAGTGACTATTCTAACTCTCCACATTAATTACTGCAGGATAAAAAGATCATAGGTAAAAATCTGAAGGTATTGGTGCTGTAAGGTAAATAGCATTAATTATACCACATCTCTTTCAGCAATTTGCTAACAAAGTGCTACCCAAAAAAGGCTTTACCTGACATTATCCTCTGGCTCTGGCTCACTGTCACTGTCTTCTGCTTTTCTCTTAAGTCCTGCTAGTGGAGATGGGGAGCCATCAGATGCAAAACTTGTATTAGGAGATATTGAAGGACTCTGCAGACAATTATGATATTACAGAAAGATTTCATTATTCATTTTGTGTAACAAGGTTTTACCACTTACCAAGTTTCACGGTGACAGTTTTTAAAGCTATTAAAGAGAGCAAACACATCTAGAAAGAACAGAGACTGGTCTTTTTCCATACCAGTCCTCTTCCCAAGAAAATTAACAAAGTACCGAGCATCCTATGTTCAAACTCCAAAGAATTATTAGAACAAAACTTGTTTTAAAAGAAACATAGCATACATTCATAAAAATGTTATTCAACTTAAATCTTGTTTTTCTTTGGTAGTTTCCTGGCATCATAAATTTACAACCATTCTCTACTATCAAATAGTAAAATTCTTTAAAAAAAAAAATCTCTGAAGGGAAAAAAAAATCATACACATGGTACATATTATCTGTAACACATATTATCTGTAACAGATGACAACTGAACACACACAAACAAAGCTCATGAGAATGCAATCAAATACTAAGTAGTGAGCCATACTCAACCACCCTGGAAAGACACAATTTAATGAGATTCCATCTGAAAACTGCAAAGTCATCTTACATGTACTTTTTAATATGGCATATAAAATAGAAAAGTGGAGATTTTTATTACTACTGTAAAAACTTGGGTGATACTTTAGGTTATTAGTTTTCCTTTGTACCAAACTTGAAGAACACAATAGGATCATAAATATTTTAGTACTTAATTTTTTTTTTTTTTTTTTTTTTTTGGTTTTTCGAGACAGGGTTTCTCTGTATAGCCCTGGCTGTCCTGGAACTCTGTAGACCAGGCTGGCCTCAAACTCAAAAATCCGCCTGCCTCTGCCTCCCAAGTGCTTTTTTCCAATTATAGTTAAGATATATGACCAAAACTGTCATAATAGAAAATACTTCCATATTTTTTTCCTTCTGTTAGTCACAGCAGATTAGTTATTTCTTGTAAATTGCACTACTTTAAAATTGAGAGCTCACAAGGCTCTCAAGGCTTTAATGATATTAAAACAAAATCTTAGCATGAAGACAGTCCACACTACATACCAAGAAAAGTTCAGCTATACTTCACATAGAACTTAAAAACACTTTTCATGCCAGTTTTGATCAGAAGAATGTATACCCAAGCCTTATCTATTTGGGTGACATTTGTATCAACTGTCTAAATCACTGTCCTCTCTAGCCTCAGCCTTGAGACATTTGGGTGTCCCAGTCATATCTCTAGCACTATCCACCTCTCGGTGCTTCAGGATAGAAAAGAGCAGCTATAGACCATTTGTATTATAGGAACACCACAGCTACTTGGCTATCTGTTTATATTCACTTGTAATATACTGGCTACCCCATATACTTTTTCTTTTCACTTCATTTAGTGATTTTCATCTTGAAAAAGGTAGATTTAATAAAGTTAAAAGATGTTAGGAAAAACCTGTAAAACAAAATCTTAGGAAAAATGATAAAATCTGCAGACAAACAATTATAAAAGGATCCAATGTTCATCACTCAACATCACACAGTAGTAAGCCACTTACAGAGTTACTCTGCATCCTCATCTCATAGGCCGCTTGTCTTGGATTACTGGCTACTTGACAACCTGGTGAATTTCTTGAACCCAAGGCATGAGGTGTTAATATTCCACTAGGAGTAAAAGCTGGGTGATCTCTCTAACACAAATGGAAGTAAAATTAAATTATAACATATTTAGTGACAGAAAACAAAGAGGACAATGGAATAGTCCTTATTTTATTGAGTTCTTTACTACTAAACTAATTGAAAATTACATTGATTTCCATTAACATCACAGGGTTACTTACACCTTCTAAGCAACAGTCTGTAATACTTAATAACTTTGCCCTAAAGTACACACAATAGTATGCTTGTGCTGGCTAGTTTATGTCAATTGACACACAAGCTAGTATCATCTGAAAAGAGAGACTCTCAATTGAGAAGATGCTACTACATAGAATCCAGCTATAGACAAGCCTGTAAGGCATTTTTTAAATAAGTGATTGATAGTAGAGGGCCCAGTACATTGTGGATGGTGCCGTTTCTGGGCTGGTGGTCATGGGTTCTGTAAGAAAGCAAGCTGAGCAAGCCATGAGGAGCAAGCCAGTAAGGAGCACCCCTCCATGGCCTCTGCATCAGCTCTGCCTCCAAGTTCCTACCCCCCTGTTTTTGATGATGAACTGTTATATGGAACAGTGAGTGAAATAAACCTTTTCCTCCCTAAACTGCTTTGGCCATGGTGCTTCATCACAGCAATAGTAACCCTAACTAAGACAGTCCTCTTGAATCCAAATGCAAAGGTAAGCAGCTTAACATTTCTCCCTTTCAGTTTCCAGATACTGCTCATTTCTTAACATAATAAAGGTAACAAGTTTGAAACTCCATCTGGTAAAGGGGGGGCGGGGGAGGAAAGAAGGAAGTGACTATAAAGTATTATGCAATTAAGTATAGAATCAATATCACAGACAGACAAGAGGCAGCAAACTAAGAGAAAAGACTAGTCAACATTAGGAGTAAAACCAACAAGGGAGGCCATGTGTGTGACTGGAGAGAGTAACAAAGGCAGATATGCAAGTGGATGTATAAATGAAGGAAACACTAAACACACATAGGTGAATTTGGAAGACAGCAAAAGATAAGCTGGATAGTTAGACCAATACCAAGGTAGAATTGAATTCTGAAGGGATTGAGGAGTCTGAGGAGATTTCAGAGCTGAGAAATGAAGCTCAGATGGTCACACTCCAAGATAATTAATTTGACAAAGACAAGAGAAGAGAAAGTAAGGGTAGTAACTCCAAGAAGATGCAAAGAGCCAACTATTCTTATTACCTAATTTTTACAAATAATTCTAATAGCCAAGTGTCACTTGCTGCCTACTTTCTATCAGGTAGAACCCTGACTCCAAAGCATAAGAAGTGCTTCTGTAAAATGAACCATATTTTTAAAGAAAATGATGGCACATATCAGTACTCTTTGCAGTTGAGAGACCAAGGCAGGAGGATTGAGAACTCAAGATCAGCTTGGGATATATATATATTTCCTATCTCAAAACACACACACACACACACACACACACACACACACACACACACACACA
>JANHMN010000002.1:208749589-208866643 GCA_030674055.1 Rhabdomys pumilio | reverse complement strand
ACACACACACACACACACACACACACACACACACACACACACACACACACACACGGGATGGGGGTGGGGTGGAGTGGGGTGGAAGACAGAGACAGAGACAGAGAGACAGAGATCCCAGTATTCAGATCCCAGCTGGTTGGATACAGATGTTCTTGACTGAATAAAGAATAGTTACTGCACTGAATAATGTCCTTCTAAAAAGTTAAGCTATGGATAATCTCATGTGATTAAAACTAAAAACTCACCTTCATCCTCTTTCTTTTTTCTTTCTGTCGTCTTCTAAAACTGTCCTAAAAGTATAAAATCCACATATTCTGTCAAATAATTACACAAAAATGTCAGAGTTAAACATTAGCAGGAGTGATTCGAAAGACTGTTTATCTGGGTACATGACAATACTGGGCATCACACACACACATACTATATGCATCCCTGTTTGTGAGAACTCTAAATGAACAGAAAAAGGTCCAAACTAGTTGGACCTCTTCGCTTCTATTTCCCATGGGAATGAGCACCTGCTCTCTTGGCTTTAAACACTACCCATATGCTAATAACCAGGATCTCTCCCCCTTCAAAACCTCCACCTGGGTGCTAAACTGTCCAAAATGGAATTCTCATCTCCACTTCTATGACGTTCCTGCACCCTAACCTTTCTTAGAGGAGCTGTTCCACTTTGTAACTGCTTGGAAATACACTGCGGTCATTCTTGACATATCATTTCTCTCTTATAACCTACATGTAGCCTATTGGCCAGTCCCATTGGCACTGCTTTCAAAACAGATGATGCTGGCCTCATCTGCATGAAATATGATCTCCATAGTTCACCAAAGCAAGGTAAGAGCAAAATCAGAACTGATCAGTTTTCTATCTAGAACCTCCCTTTTAATATATACTAAAGCTAAGTACTTAAAATAGCCTATGGGGTACCTAGATCTAGCCCTCTATCACTGTTTAGAACCTAACACCAATACTCTCACTTGCCTTGCCGCCTTTCCTACTGCCACATACTGCTTGCCTCTCGCTGTTCAGTGTACATACAAGGCAGCTCTTGTCCAGAGCTATTCTCTGGGTTTTAAGTGCTTCCTTTAAACATCTACGTGGCATATGCCTTCACACTATTTGTGTCTTTATTCAATCATCTGTCAGTAAGGCCTCTTGAACTACAATCTTGCCATTACCACTTTGCCAGATACTGTCTTAACTAGTTTTTATCTTAATGGCATTTAAAAGTCTACCACATTACAAAGTTGAGCTGGCTACTATGTTTGTTGTCAATCTTCCCCTAAAGAATGAAAGTTCTCAGAGGGTAGAAAGTTTTGTCTTGTTTTTGTCTGCTGCCTTATCACTGTCAATCAAAACACTGGCACATAGCTAGGCTGCTCATGGTAAGGATTATCAAAGCTCATAAACTACACAGCACCACAATTTAGGCTTAACTGCTCGATTTTAATAAATACCTACATATCCTTTTCTGAAGACTTCCATTCTGCTGCCCAATATAGTTCTAAGGGCTGCTAGTCACACATAAACAAATCAACACACTGCCACAGTAAATCGTATTGGTCTTTAATTTTTATATGCTATGAACAACTTCATGAATATACCAAAAGCCACAAACATACTTTCTAGAAGTTTCATACTGAAATTCTGATGTTTCTCCTGTTGTGTAGCCATGAGAAAAGATAATACGACCCCAGGGACACCAAAGCTTAAAAAACCTTCTCTACTAGGTCAGGGAGGAATTGTATTATGTCTAAACACCAAAGTAGAAATCAAATCCCTTGCCCTTTAATGCTAAGTTAGTACCAATATTTAATTGTGTAACACCTGCTGTAGCACATATAAAGACTGCTCTTCCATGGGTTTTTTATACCAAGCTATAACACAGTATACATTATTTTTTGTTAAATATCAATAGCAATAAAGTGAAAACACTGTTAAGTTTTGAAGATATAGTCAAACACACACACACACACACACACACACCAAACTAACAACTCCAAAACAGCTGTTCCAATAGATACTAGAAGAAAACACGACTAAACGCTGAAGACAGTTGGAAAAAATGCTTAGTCAATTCATAGGTGATATAAGAAAGGTCCAAAGTCCTAAAACTAAGAGAGCATAACTGTGGTACACAAATTGAAAAACACAGAAAATACAACTATTACTCTATTTGTTCAATATAGCCATTTGTCTTTTTATAAAAGCAGCTTACAAAAGTTTCTCTTTCTCTGTAAGAAGCTACTCTCACCTCACTGTCCCCATCCTGGTCTCCTTTGCTACTCCTACAATCAATCTTCAATCACTCTGCCTCTAGGTTGCTGACCCTCCAACCTACCAGCTTCCTGAGGCTTTGCACCCCTGGTCAAGCTCTAAGCAGCATGGCCAAGTCACTGTGAACTGTAACTTCTTCTCTATCTAGGGATCTCCTTCTGCCTCTCTGACTGACTCCATATTCTTACTAATGACCAATGTTCCCGTGCTTTGTGGGAGCGCTTCCATCCCACACACGCCCACAGAACTTCACATTCCCACTCATGGCTTCAAGTACTTCCTCACACCAACCAAGGTTCTAAAATTATTTTCAAGACTTGCCTATGTCAGACATCCTGTAGTCCCCCTCACACTCATCTCCAAAATGAACTTTGTTTTTCATCTGTCCCTCACTCCAATTTTCTATACACAAAGTATTTGCTGTCTCGGTGAATGGAATCAACAAACTCTGAATTGCCCAAAATAGAAACTTGGACTCCTCCACAAGCACTTGTGGATCCTCCATAAGCAATTTCCAAATGTTCTGTTAGTTTCTTCCTTTATGTTTTAATTTACCTAAGAGCCATCACCCTCCACAGAGCCTCCATTTTCCCATCATTCTGTCCTAGCTCATGCCATCCAATGCAGACCCTACACCTGGACTCCTAGAATACAAACTCCTAAGACTTAACCCTGTTTCTAGAGTGTTAATAGTTTTTATAAAAACATGATAGCCACTAGTTCAATGCCAACCTAGGCTTCAAGTTTTGGGATTTATACCCTAAATAAGATTAGGAAAAGAAAACCTGCAACACAACTCAAATAATGTACAATACACAGTTCCATATAGTAAGCATCACAGCCTTTATAGAACAACCAAGTACAAGGCTTGAGATTACATCAGCAACAACATACATGGAATTACAACACACTTAGACAGGTGAAAAGTACATCACAGCCTATGAAAGACAAGCAATTTCAGCTACTACAATGTATTTACCTCATCATCTTTTCTCTTTTTAAAAATGCTATCCTCAACTTCACCAACTGCTAACATGATCATCTGTACTCTTTGCAGATTGACATAACCACTTTCAGTAAGGTAACCCTGTAAGTGATAAAATACATGTAAAATGATCGTCTTAGAAAACCAAATACTTCTGTTTTTAAATTATTCAAGAATAAACTTACCCCAGTTTTGTGTACCACGTTTTTGTATATGTTAACCAAACGATCAATTGCACCTTCCCTGCCACCAGGAGACAAACATTATTCATTAAAACCAATGGACTCCATAAAGTCAAGAAAGCTAGATAGTCACTGGTACATCCCACAGATACACATACCTAATCTCTAGTGATGGCAAGTGAGGAAGGAAATCATTCCCCACAAAGAAGCACATGAACACCCAGTCATCAATGCTCCTCTCCACATCAAATGGGAATGGTAAGCTGGCCATGGTGAGTTCTCTTTCCAGATACTACAAGAAAAGAAGGCCAATATCAAAGCAATGGAAAAAACATGTTTTATGAATGCCAATTGTAATAACTATGGAAACATACCTCTCGAAGGACATTCAGCCGAAGGAAGATAAACTCCCCTTCTGCACAAGGAAGACTATCTGCAAGTTCATCATGCTGTAAGAAAGACAGTGGAGATTGTGTCCAGCCTAATCCTGTAATTTTCCAGCCATGCAAATCTTAGAGTTTTTCTAATTTAAGATCCATTTTAATATTTAAGTACTAAAAAATTTAAAGTTCACCAAGTCATTTTAAAATAATCACATCTAGATCAGAAGTGAGCAATTATTTGGTATGAAGGGCCGGTAGTGAATATTTTATGTTTGGGGAGACACATACAGATGACTATTCTTTCATGTTATAAAATACTTTTAAACCCCTTTTAGAAAATATAAAAGGAGCTGGAGAGATGGCTCAGTGGTTAAGAGCAGTTAATGTTCTTTCGATGAACCCAAGTTCAGTTTCCAGCACCTACGTCAGGAAGCTCAAAACATGTGTCTGTCTATGCTCGCACTTTCGCTCTCTTGTGACCGCTCCCCCCCCCACTATTAAATTAAAACCCTTTAAAGAAAAGCAAAAAACCTTCTAACTCATAGGCCACCATGAAAGGCCTGTTTGCCAACCCCTCACCTCTATCCATCCAATATTAGTACTCTGATGTGTATTCCTCTGCCCCTTGAGTGTTAACTCAGATCCATGTATACTTCACTTATTCTGCTGTCTGTCCAAAATCATAAGTATACTATATTTAACTGTTTTTCAGCTTTCCCCAAGCCAGCAAATGTTTAGAGTAGAAACATATGTAGAAGTGTCCTCAACCAACAAAGTAAGCTCAGATAAACAGAAAACAATAAACTATCATGATGTTTAATATATCTGTAGTTCCATCAAAGGAAATAATGATCATTCAAAATATCTTCCATAAATAATTCACATTCAACAGACATTGTTATCTATGGAAACTTACCTTCATAGAAACAAATTAAATCAGAAAAATGTAAAGTAGAAGGAACTGAGTGTGTGTCAGCTTGTAAATACAGACTTGTTTCACATTATTTCAAAAACTACATTTCTGTGAAATATCTTTATGAGGTAGTTTGAATAAACTTTGTGGTTAACGGCACATTTTAAAATGGTTGATATGGTATACTTTGTGGCAGTGTGCATATTTTCACATGATAACAGACTTTTCAAACAGGGTAATGTCTATCTTGAAGCTCTTACCTTTCCCTTCTTTTCTCTTGGCAAACCTTCACAATCCTTGACCTCATGTCCAAATTGATTACAAAGAGCACATGGTTTAGGTTTATTTGGTTTGAATTCTTCTCTGATTATGGTGAAGTTAGGTTCATGTGTAGCAAGACCAAGCATAATGAGATCAGCTATCAATAAGAAAACAACAAATGAATGGTACTTTGGATAGATCCTGTACCATCATCAAAGTACTACTAAAAAATGACACAAGAAAAAGCCCCACTGAACACAGAGCACGGCAGCAAAATCAAAAGAGTCATCCAATAGTCTATAAAGTCATTCAGAGACATGGCCTATAATAATAAACCACCACTAAGGGATTATGTGGGAAACTGTCCACTGTAAAGTCAATGACACAACATCGAAAGTTTGAAAAAACAGAAACATAAAACAAAATTCATCCCAGGCTCACTGACCACAGTATAACAACAAATCAACATGGTTCCTTCCAAAACTAAGCAAGACATCTGAGAACTGTCACCCAACCCTGAAATATCCAACTCAAGACAACCCACTAACATACTCTGGTTTAAACCAAGAACAATAAATCCTCAAGAAGAAACTTACCATCAGCTCCACACAAACAATGGTGAGTATTTGGGTCATGGTTAGGCTGGGCTAAAAAAAGAAAAGAAACATGTATTTATAAAAATGTACCACAACTTGCCAAGTATTTTCTAGCTAATGGTCTTTTTGTTTTCAGTGAGTGCTGGGATAAAACCCAAGGTCCTGCATGTACTAGGTAAATCTTCAATCATTATGCTACACCTGACCTGGGTTATATTCATTATAATCAAATACTTTTGAATTTTACCTCTTTGTCTTCTAATGTAATCCATGATTTTGTGTTCTCCTTCACCAGGCGCACTAGCATCAGATAATATAACCTATTAAAAAAGGTTTTATGTTTAGTTCACCTGCCCAGTTTCTATCAGAACAAAGGAAAAAACAGACAATTTCCTTGGTGTGTATTATTGGGTGAACAATCACTAAAGAAGGTATGTGCTGAACACTAAGGCTACAGCACTGCTCACTAACTTACCACAAAGGATGGAAAAGAACAGAGTGCTACTCACCAGTTCACAAGGTCTAACAACTTACTACCAAGGATACAGCATCAAATCATCAATGAAAGATTTATCAAGTCCAATTACCAAGTCTAATTAAAGAGAAACGCTCCTTAAGCTACAATAACAGAAAAGTTCACTCAAGATTTACTTAAGTCTTCATGAGAAATATCCTATTGTAAATACAGTCCCACAACTTTATTTTGCTACATTTTGATATGACAAATCTACTTTCTAGTTAAAAACTATATTCTTATCTATATTTTTAAAAATTATGAATCCCATTTTACAGCTTCACAGTGAGGTAAGAGAACAAAACTGGCATTAAGAGAAAATTCAGCTATATAAAACCTGACCATGCAAGGCAAACCATTTCCAACAACCTAGAAAGCTTCTCTTTTCTGACAGTCAACTAGCATTTTATCAGGGGAAAGGGATAAATAATGTCAGTCATATCAGAGTACAGCCTCAAATGATCACTCTAATCTTTCTGAAGTACCAAAGTATGAGACTTACTGTCAAATTTTTCCACCCAGGGTCATTATTTAAACGATCAGCTATGTAATAGCGAAGGCATTTAGCAAGATTGTCCATGAACTCAGTTCCCTAAAATGATAGAAAGAAAGAAATTAACCTATCATTTAAGAGTTAAGAGTAGCTAGCAAAGCCTGAGACTACTTACTGGTGTAATACAGTTGCTGTCAAATCTTTCTTTTATTTCTTCTGGAGGAAGAAAGCCACCTAGACAAAAGAGGCAATGTTTTGTCTTCCCCATAAAAACCGAAGTAAATTAATCAATATTAAGACAGAAGAGTAACAAAAAAATTAAATATGAAAGATGTTATAACCTAAGAAAAAGATGATCCACTCTCTGAGAAGAAAAGAGCATTTCTTCCCTTCAATTTAAACTAAGGTTTAACTTAGTAGTGCTCAACCTTCTTTGGTGCAACCCTTTAATAGTTCCTCATGTATTGATCCCACCATACAATTATTTTCATTGTTACTTTTTAACTGCAATTTTGCTAGTTATGAATCCTAATGGAAATATATGATATGAAGGGTATCTGATATGCAGACTCCTGTGAAAGAGCCTTTCAACCCCCAGACCGAGAACCACTGCTTTAACAAGACTGTTAAAAAAAATACATAGCACAAAAAAGATGCTACAACACACAGACAAAAATCATAAAGTCCTTCCTCTGTAAGAGAACGTAAGCAGTGGTTAATGGTTTTAAGTTTGACAATAGTTCTCAATAAATCATTAAAATATTCTATCATAAACAAGCTGTAAGGGCCTTAACTACAGCCAGGTGGTGGTGGTGCATGCATTTAATCTCAGCACTCAGGAGGCAGTGGCAGACAGATCACTGACTTCAAGGCCAGCCTGGACTACACAGTGAGTTCAGGGACAGCCAGGGCTACAGAGAAACCCTGTCTCAGAGAGGAAGCAAAGGGAATCTTAATTACAAGCCATGGCTAAAATAACTATATATACTTACATACTTTCAAGCAAATTAAAATAGCATAGTAAAATGTACAAATGTAGGCCCATGACATCTTTTTCTCCAGATGTAAATGCAATTTAGTGACAAAAAAGTGTGTGTGTGTGTGTCCTTTTCTGTCTCCTATACTGCTATACTGCTGTGGGTAGCACACACCAACAAATAAACCTGATAAAACCATAGGCCACACATTAGGTTGAAGGAGAACCAGTTCCAGATGGCTTCAGCATCCCTCTCCAACTTTCTTCTCTGAGACTTGGCTCTAGCCTAGGTACCCAACAGGAATTTTAAAGCAATGGGAACAGAAAAGGAGGGAAAGTTCAACTTAAAGATATATTCTCCTTACCTTTTGCAAGTATTTCCTCTCTGACTCGCTGCTTCTCAACTGCTGCTTCCATCCCTTCCTTTGATGCTCTGAACCTCCTTGAACGCTGTTGATTCATTTTGGCACGTGGTGCCTAAAAACATATATCTCATGATTAAATAATGCTATTCAAAATATTCCCAAGCAAATACATACATCATTTCTAACCTTCACTTTTTACCCCATAGTAAATCCAAACTACCTCTTCTCTCAACATCTTTGCATATGTCACTTAGTACTTCTAAGTGTCTAAATTCACTCGATCTATGTCACTTTAAAGGGGCAGTCATCAACCAATAATCCATAGCATTGCATAGTAAATGACAAAACAAAGTGTCAATGAATTACTGAAGTATGAGACTTTTCATTCTGAAATTAATCAGTCAACATTTTTTACTATTCAGCTGACTTTCACTAAGATATTCAAAAACTAGCAAAACAAAAATGGAGGCGTCTAAATGAGTTTGTTTTTTTAACACTTACCACTCCATCTATTGCCATGTAGAGAAGTCTTCTTGGTCTTACAATATTGAAAAGTCTGTCAATGTACTCAAAAATTGCAACCATCATTTCATCTTCATTTTTTGGTGCTGGTCTATAATGATAAGCAGACAATGTAATAGAATATAGTACTTCTGTGACTTGTGCTATCAATGGCAAAGATGGATTACATACTTGTCTTCAGGATGAGTACAGGGATGGATGATTCCATTCATATCCAAATATAGATTATCAAATTCCACATCATTTGGATTAGGTTTACTAGCATCAACTGGAATCTTTACACCGTTGCATTCTTTTGGCTATGAAGAAGTGATACGAAATATTTTAACTGTGCAAATCTAAATATGACAGGTACTAAGCACAATATGAACCAATTTAATTTTAGAACTGGAAGTATAAACAGAATCAAATTAAATGTTCCCATTAAAATGTGAACAGCTTCTAATTCAAGTTAATTATGTGAGATCACTGACATATCCAAGCAAGGTCAAGGGAGTCATCTTCATCACGTCTCTCACCATTCACACTAACAAGTTCTGTCAATTTAATCTAAAATGTTTTTCCATTCATCTCCTTTTGTGCCGTGAGCATGGTATCATGCTATCATATCATACCTAGAAAGTAGCAACTACCTTCACATATTCTCATTTCCTGTCTACAGAAAGATACAAAAGCATTTGTGTCTTATTCTTGCCTATTTTTCCTGTGCTTCCCACACTAAACAGCTAAACAATGAGCCTGGCCCACAACAACATTACCGAGGCCCAGTCCATTTCTCAAAAGCTCCTACGAGGCAGGTGTAGTAACTGGCACCTGAACACAGCACTTAGGAAGCTAAGAAAGGGAGTGCCCTGAGTTTAATGCTAACAGGCTATCGAGTAAGTTCCAGCGTTATAGAGTCAGACCTCATCCCAAAAGAAAACCTCAAAACAAAACAGAAAAACAAAAATTCCAGGAAAATGCTGTCTTCTCACTACTTCCTTCAGTTGCACCTCTTGGTAGAAAGCTTTCTTCCTCTCTACCAATACTCACTTCCTGAAATCTTAATAACTTTTTGGAGCCCAGACTCAAATCAAATGTCACTTCACAGTATCTGTAACATATCACCCCCCAAGAAATGAACTGTTTCCTTCCTGTATTTCTTAGGATTTTGCTTATACTCTTGTAATATCTTTATAGTTTTATGAATAGTTTGTCATTTCTACCCAACTACATTGAGTCCTTCAAAAAAGTAGGGTTGTACTCTCAAAGGTTCTCAATTATACTTTTATAATGACAGTACTTTTGTCTTTTTCTTCCAGAGCGTCAATTAAAGAGTAACACAAGACCCAATTTTTGTTTTACTAATAGTATGAGTCCTTAAACACATACAAAGCAATAGGGAAAAAAAGCATATAATTTAAAAGACCATCATGTACATGCTAAATCACGGGTAATTATAAAACATGCTTAAAGACAACAGTCACCTATCCTGTGTGATTATATGAAAGACCATATCTTGTATTATATGAAAAAAGCCTACCATAGAGAAATCTATAGAAATAGAAGGCAGATGAGGCTGTGTCAAGCTGAGGGTGAAGAAAGGGTGAAAGAAATGAAAAGTGACTATTAATGAATATCCACTGCTTTAGGTAGTAAGGAAATCTAAAATTATAAGGGTAATGATCACACAAGTCTGCAAATACACTAAAAACTACTGCCTCCACTAAGCACAATGGTGCATGCCTCTGATCTCAGCATGTGGGTGGCAGAGACAGGTTGATCTCTATTCATTTGAAGCCAGACTGGTCTATGTAGTAAGTTTCCAGACAGTTCAAGGCTGCACAGTGAGACTGTTTCAAAAGCAAATAACCCAAAACAAACAAAAGAAAAAACTCTGGTATTTTAAGCAAGTGAATTTCACGATATAGAATTTATACCCGCCGGGCGGTGGTGGCGCACGTCTTTAATCCCAGCACTTGGGAGGCATAGGCAGGCGGATTCCTGAGTTCAAGGCTAGCCTGGTCTACAGAGTGAGTTCCAGGACAGCTAGGACTATACAGAGAAACCCTGTCTCGAAAAAGCCAAAAAAAAAAAAAAAAAAAAAAAAAAAAATGAATTTATACCCAAGGGTAATGGGAAATGAACATGATTAAAATAATTTTATATGTATAAAAATTATATTAATATGTGTACTTAATATGCAAATAAATTAAATCCTCATAAAGCTGTTTAAAAAATAAAATTCAGAAGCTAATTCATGTAGAATGCCATGTATTCATGTACTGAACTGCCAGGCCAAGTAAGATCTAAAAAGCAAACTGGATTGTTATGAACACACCACTGAACAAAAAAACTTAAAAGGTAGAAAATACACATTAATTAGATATTGTTTAGGGCTGAATACACATGCAATGAAGGTACACAGAATAGCAAGGGAATAATGATAAAAACTATTTCAGAAAAGTGGTTACTTAAAGGGAGGGACGGGCACGAAAGCAAACTCCAATGTGTATTGTAACTGAAGGTGAGGGAATTGGGAAGAGGAACCTTTAGACAGTTCTATAAAATATGCTGAATCAAGCAAGAGGGCTCAATCAGAGTTTCAAGACAGTGTCTGTAAAAACAAACAATAAATATATGTATATATCTACGATCTGTGGAAATGGTTCTAAGAAAAAACAGTAACTTTACCATGCAATGCATGCAAAAACATACATAAGGAAAGAGAAGGATGGGGAAGAAAAAAAAAATTCAAATAAATACTGAAGTTATCCCAAATAAAAAATATACTAGAAGCTCTATGAACTTCAAAATACACCCAACATCCCCGTAAAAATGCTGGGCAGTGGTGGCGCATGCCTTTGATCCCAGCACTTGGGAGGCAGAGGCAGGCGGATTTCTGAGTTCAAGGCCAGCCTGGTCTACAGAGGGAGTTCCAGGACAGCCAGGACTACACAGAGAAACCCTGTCTCAAACCAAAAAAAAATCTTAAAAAAAAAAAAAAAAAAAAAATCTTAAAAAAAAAAAAAAAAAAAAAAAAACCCACAGTAAAAATGCTGAAATACACAAAAAGGAAAAAAAATATGAGAATATACTGGAACAAGAAAGGTGGCAGAGGAGGCAGTGCAGTCAGGTTAGAGAGTTGGCTCAGAACTTAAAAGAGTACTTTTTGCATCCTGTACAATAAAAACACCCAGAGGTATCGGCATCCTTGATTTTAAGCTGTACTACAGAACTATAAAAATAAAAGTGGCATGGTAATGGCATAAAAACAGACAGGTTGATCAATAGCATCAAATCAAAGACCCAGACATAAATCCACACACCTATGGACATCTGATTTTTTATAAAAAAGCTAGAATTACACAATGGAAAAGAAATCATCTTCAACAAAAGCTAGTAGATGTCTGCATGTAGACAAATACAAGTAGAGCTATCTCTATTATCCTGTACAAAACAAGTCCAAGTAGATCGATGACCTCACCTAAAACCAGACACACTGAACCTGGTTGAAGAGAAAGTGGGGAATAGCCTTGAACACATTGGCATTAGTACAAGAGACAACTTCTTGAACAGAACACCATTAACACAGGCACTAAGATCAACAATTACTAAATGGGACCCCATGAAATTGAAAAGCTCCTGTGAGGCAAAGGACACTATCACTAGGAAAAGATCTTCACCAACTCCACATCTGTCAGAGGGTACTATACAAAGTGAACTCAAGAAACTAGGCATCAACAAACCAAATAATCCAATTTTAAAAATGGGACACATATCTAAACCATGAATTCTCAACAAAGGAACCTCAAATGGTAGAGAAGCATTTAAAGAAATGTTTAACATCCTTACCTATCAGGGAAATGCAAATCGAAACTCTTGAGACTCCATCTTACATTTGTCAGAATGGCTAAGATCAAAACCACAAGTGACAGCTCATGCTGGCGAGGATGTGAAGCAAAGGGAACACTCTTCCATTATTGGTGGAAATACGAATAGCCCCATTGGGAATCAATATGGTGGTTTCTTAGAAAATTGGGAATAGATCTACCTCAAGACCCAGCTATACACTCTTGGGCATATACCCAAAAGACATTCCATCCTACCACAAGGACACTTGCTCAACCATGTTCATTGCAGTTTTATTCATAAAAGCCAGAAACTGGAAATGACTTAGGTGTCCCTCAACTGAAGAATAGATAAAGTGAGGTACATTTACACAATGTGGGAGGGAGGGGGAGAGGAGTATTAGGAGAGATGACTGGAAGTGGGGTGGGGTGGAGCATGTGGAAGGTGAGGTAGAAACCTAGTGCAATGGAAACTTCCTAGCATCTACAAACCTAGTGAAGTCTCCTAGTAATGGGGGGTACAGTGTTCACTTGGCCTCTCTACTGCAACAAGGCAAGGCTCTCAGCAGTAGGACTGGTATATCAACCTAGCCACAAAACCTTCAACCGACACACTGTCCTAACTATAAGACATGCTGGGGCAATGGTGACAGTGGCAAAAAACTTGTGCAAGGCCAACCTATGACTGGTCCAACTTAGGGCCCATGCCATTAGAAGGAATCCAGACTTGACACTCCCTGGATGGCTAGGAACCAGAGGTAGGAGAGCCCAGAGACCCAGGATAGAAACAAACACACTGACCAACAACAACAACAAAACATCAATGAAATAATTCCTAATGATAGTCTTCTATACTTATCGGTGCTTAGCCCAACTGTCATCAGAGGGGCATCATCCAGCAACTGAAGGAAACATACAGAGACCCACAGCCACACACTAGGTAGAACCAGGGGAACCCCACTGGAGAGTGGGAGGGAAGACTGTAGGAGACAGGGATTCAAGGACACCGTGAGAACTTGGCCCACAGAATCAACTAAGGTAGAGCTCATAGGAGCTCTGTAGGGTCTGAGTTAGGTCCTTTGCAAATACATTATGGTTGTGTAGTTGGGTGATCTTGTGGGACTCCCAACAGTAGGAATGGAGGAAATCTCTGACTCTTTTGCCTGTGCTTAGGGACCCCTTTCCTCCTACTGGCTTGCTTTATCCAGCCTTGCTGTGTCCGGTCTTATTATATCTTGTCAGGGTATTTTTTGGTGACCATCCCTGGGAGGCCTTCTCTTTTTTTCTGAAGGGAAACTGATCTGGGGGATATAGGGTGGAAGGGGGACAAGGGGAAGACTGTGAAAAATAGAGAGAGGGGAAACTGGTCAGAATGTAATATATGAGAATAAAGTTTAAAAAAAAAAAAGAGTACTTGTTGTTCTTGTAGGGACCCAGATTCGATTCCCAGCATCTAGCTCACAATTGTCTATAACCCTAGTCCCAATGAATCTGAGGCCCTTTCTCAACTCCAGAGGGCACCACACACATCCATGCAGGCAAACCACTCACTCACACACATAAAATAAAGCTAAAATTTTTCAATAAATTAATAAATAGTAAGTGCTTAGTAACGTTCAAGGGGATCTCAGTAAGACTAACATCTTCTCAGGAAAGCAGGATAGCATAAAAGCAAAAAGTGTTAACCAAGGAAAACTCTTATCTCGGAAAATGATCATTAAACACTGAAGATGAAGTCCAGCAAGATGGCTCAGAGGGGAAAAGCCCTTGCTGCCAAGCCTGATGAGTTCAACCACTGGAATCCACATGCTAGAAGGAACTGGCCTCCATATGTATACCATGGTATTTGCCCATAGCCAACAAATAAACATAATTTAAAACATTTAGGCCAGTGAGATGGCTCAGAGGGTAAAGATATTTGCTAAATAATCCTGGTCACATGAATTCAATCCTCAGAAGCCACATAAAGGTAGACAAAAGACCCAACTCCAAATTGTCCTCTGACCACCAGGTACATGCCACGGCACACAGTCACCATATTATGTTATACACACATAATAATACTGTGTGTATATGTCTGCCTACTTATATGTGCACCACATGCATGCAGTTACCCTTGGAGGTGATAAGAAGGCATTGGATCCCATGGAACTGGAGGTAGTACTGAACACAGGTCCTCTACAAAAGCAGCAAACCACTGAGCTATCTCTCCATCCTCCAAAATACCTGTTACTTTAAATGACATTTCTTTGTTTTGTATGTTGAGGCCTCTGGTCCTATGTAGAGGTCAAAGGATAGCTGGTAGAATGTTCTCTTCCTTCTCTTCCTACCATTTGTGTCATAGAGCTCAAGCTCAGGCTGCTGGGTTTAAAAGTGCCTTTACCTACTGAATATCATCACACCAGCCCTCAAAATAAGAATGTCAAACAAAAAATGTTAATAAAAGAGCATCCTTTTATTATATAACATAAGTATATAATAAAAGAATATCCTTCTGCACACCTTAATCCCAGAATTTAAGAGGCAGGGGCAAGGCCAGTCTGGTTTACAGAATGAGTGCCAGGACATCTAGGGATACAAAGAGAAACCCTGTCTTGAAAAACTATAAAAACAAAACAAAGAACAACCTTGCCTAGCCTCTTTCGGTACCAAGTATATATATGGTGTACATATGTAGACATAGGCAAACGCTGATATACATAAAAATAAAAACAAATCTTAAAAAAAAAAAAATCTCAAGCCGGGCAGTGGTGGCATACGCCTTTAATCCCAGTACTTGGGAGGCAGAGGCAGGCGGATTTCTGAGTTCAAGGCCAGCCTGGTCTACAGAGGGAGTTCCAGGACAGCCAGGGCTACACAGAGAAACCCTGTCTTAAAAAACAAAAAACAAAACAAACAAACAAACAAAAAAACTCAAGTCAAATCAGACAATACAGCAAACAACTGTACTCCAGCACTTAGTTGAAACATCAGGATCCTGAGAGTTTGAGGTTAGCATTGCTTACATATTCTAGACTATGCAACAACAACAATAATAATAGAAATATCTCAATAACCTAACCCTTTCTCCATTTCAAGATCCCACAAAAGAGAATAAACCAAGCCTAAAGCAAACAAAAATAATACAAAATTAGAATAGAAAATAATTAGAACAGGGGAAAAAAAAATCAGTGAAACTAAAAGCTAATCAAAAATATCAATGAAACTGACAGCCTTTTATTTAACTTGAGCAAGAAAAAGACTCAAACTACTAGAAGACACAAAAACTTTCTTTATTGACAACTTTGGAAACAAAAAATAAATTGTAAAAATACTATGAATGAATATATACCAATAAACTAGATAGGACAGAGGAACATATTACTAAAAAAACATAAATACCAAAAATTATTCAGGAAGACATCATCAAAATAAATCAATAATAAATGAAGAAACTGAATTAGTAATTCAAAACTGACCAGAAAGAAAATTCAAGGCCAACAATGCTAAATTCTACCAAGTAAGTATGCAAGAAAAAATTCATACCAGCTATTCATCAACCCTTGCTAACACTTCTTAGTTCATTGTACAAGACCAGTGTCATCTTCACACCAAATTCAGACAAAGTGTAGCAAGAAAAAAGCTACAAGCTACAGATGAGTACTTCATGGGGGTGGTGGGGAACAATGCAAAACCCCTCAACATTAGCAAATAAAAGCCAAACACACACACACACACACACACACACACACACACACACACACGGGGGGGGGGGGGGGGGGGAGCACGCATGTGCTATACATGACCAAGTGAGATTTAGCTGCAGAATGCAAACTTAATTTAATCTTCAAAATTCTATGTGCCTGCTTGTTTATAGGTGCTTCAAAACTCTTATACTAATACCAAAGCCAACCTGGGCTACATAGTGAGACCCCATCTCAAAAATTACCCACTAAAACACATTCCAAGAATGCTACAAGTATTTTTTTTGTAAACATGTAAGTAAAAAGAAAACTTTACTGAACTGAACCCAATGATAATTAAAACAAAACAAAACAAAAAAAAAAATCCAATACAACATGACCTCTAGGGTCTTCTCGAAGAATGCAAAATAGGTTTAAAACATTAAAAAAAAAAGTGAACAAAGACTAAAACTTCATTAAGAAAACATGAGAAGAGCTCAAGTGACCTAGGCAAAAACTTAACAACAAAAAGCAGAAATTTAAATTCCCCCCCCCCAAAAAAACAAACAAACACAAAGAAACACAAAAACCTACTAAATCCATCACTAAAATCTGAAGATATAAGGGGCTGGAAAGATGGCTTAGAGAGTAGGACCACTAGGCTCCCTAGAGAGCCTAGGTTTGATTCCAACCACCGACATGGTGGCTCACAAGGGTTCATACTCCAGTTCCAAGCACTCAGACTCCCTCTTCTGGTGTCTACAAGTACTGCACATCCATGATGCACAGACATATGTGGGGGCAAGACAATCACAAACATAAAATTTTTAAATGTTAAAAGATATTCTTTAAGAGAGTAATCTGAAGATTAAGAGAATGTACTGCAAAATGTTTATCAACCTAAAGAATTCTACCTAGAATATCTAAATAAAACTGAACATAATCTTAACTTATAATGGTAAAAAAAAAAGTTGGAACAGACTTCTTGCCTAAGAAGATACATAAAGAACTTGATAAAGTGTTCTGTTATCATTTGTCACTAGGAAAATGCAAGTTTAAAACCACAAACCAGATGACACTATGCTAGAATATCTAAACCTATAAATACTAACCACTAGTAATGAAGGGAAGCAACTGAGAAATTCTCATGTATAGCTGAAATGACCCGCCTAATTTGAAACAGACTAGAGGACTAGCCTTTCTTGTTAAATCATGTGCCAATCACAGTCTCATCACTTCACTCCTAGATTTCAACACATAAATGGAAGTATGTGTTTCTATGACAAGAATATGTACACAAGTGCTCATGGGTTTTCTCTAACAGTTCCAAACTGGAAACAATACACATGTTCCTTACTGAGAGGAATAAAAAACAAATATAACACAGCGATAACGCAATATGCTACTGATCTTTAAAAGATTAGCTACACTGACTGATCCTATCTATGCTTGCTGCAGCAGTGTGTACTCAAACTGAAACAAACAGGGAGGATTAGCATGGCCCCTGTGTAAGACTGACTGCTGTTAAACCAAATTAGCCCAAAGAGAAAAGACTTAAATTGATAAAGATAGAAATGAAAAGGGAGACATAACAAGAGATACTAAGGAAATTCAGAGGTCCATTAGAGACTACTTTGAAAACTCCATTCCAATAAACTGGAAAATCTAGAAGTGTTATAAATCCTATATATATATGACTTGCCAAATTTAAATTCTATGCTTCAACAGATCTATAAGTTACAATGAAAGTGAAGCTGCAATAGAATCTCCTGACAAAGAAAAACCCAGACCAGGGCAGATTTCACTGTTCACTGCTAAACTCTACCAATCTTTAAATAAGAAATGACACCAACGTTCCTCAATCTGTCCCATAAACAGAAAGGGAAGAACACTGCTAAACTCAAAAACCAGTATCACTCTGATGATACCACAGGGAATATGAACACAACAAAACTACAGACCGATCACTCTTCCCTGAGAACACAGACACACAAAACTCTCACTAAACACTTTCAAACTGAATTCAGCAACACATTTAAAAAGATCTTAGAATCAAGTTTGTCTCATTCCAGGGACATAGGGATTATTCAACATATACAAACTTATTATCTACATAGTTAGAGCAAAGTGGGAAAATCATACGATCTTCTCAGATGCAGAAAGTCTTCAGCAAAGCTCACGCCTTTATGGTAAAGCCCTGAAGAAACTAGGAATAGAAGGAACATACCTCAACATAACTAATGTCATGTATGAGCAACACAACCAATAGTAAATGGGGGCAGGGACTCAAAACCAGGAATGTACCGAGAATGTCAACTCTACCCGTTCTTATCTACAACACAGCAGTGAAATTTCTAGCTGGAGTAACAAGGCAAGAGAAAGAAAAACTCAATACAAGTAGGAAAGAAGGAAATAAGTTACTTCTATTTACAGACTGGATGTTCTATACTCAGAAAACTCTTAAGGATGGGTTAGGCTGAAATGGCTCAGTGGGTAAACACTATCGCCATGCACACATCTCATACAAAAATAATTTTAAGTATATCCTAAAAACTACCAGCTCTTAGAATGGATAAACATTTTTCAGTGAAGTAGCATGATATAAAATCAGTATTAAAATAAAATTAGTAAAAGGGCCAGCAATATAGCTCACAGGATAAAGGCAACTACTTACAGGCCTGATGAACTGAAATTGAATTGAGCCCCACATGGGACCCACATGGCAGGAGAGTCAAATTTGTTCTCTGACCTCCACAAACACACCAAAGCATGCATGTGTGAACGTACACACACACATACAGACACAAAGTTTTGATTTGGTTTTTTTAATCAATAGAAGCCAAGAATAAGTGACTATTAAGTGTTTATCCCTAAGTGGCCATCATTATCAACCTCCATGTCACCAAGGCTCAGGGAACATCATGGAAGATGAGGCAGAAAGTATCTTAAGTCCTAAACAGTGGCAACAGTGCTAGAAAATACAGACATCTGGATATGACACGGCCATTAATCCATGAACTCACAGAAGTTTTGTATAGCTGGGATTACATATGCAAAAACCTACACAAGATCAAGTCAGTCAACAGTCTAGCATGAATGACAGAGGGGCTCACAAAGTCCAGCCCATAGCCCATAGCTAGAGAAGGGAGAGACAGTTTTCTTTGGAGTGTAGCCTCCAGCATGTTTTTGGTGCTCCAGTGGATAGACACACACACACACATGTGAACAGTACTAACTGGACTCAGTCAGTGACTCATAAATTAAAAATATAACAAGACAAGTAGTAGCAAACACATCCCAGCACTACGAAGGCAGATAGATCTCCTGTGAGTTAGAGGTCAGCCTGGTCTATAGAATGAGACTGTCTCAGATAACAGCAGTTTTTTATATACAAATAATGAACATGCTGAGAAACTAGGAAAAAGACCACATTCACAATAGTTTCAAAACAAAAGTAATCAACCACCCACCCACCTACCCCACAAAAGCCATTCTACAATAAATATGATCATGGAAGTAAAAGAACTCTATAGTGAAACTTGGACACTAAGGAGATGCCTCAATAGGTAAGTGTGCTTGCTCTGTGAGCATTGAGCTTATCTAAGTTTGAATCTCAGGATCTGTGTATAAAAAACAAGTCACAGCTTCGTGTGCCTGTAACCCTAGAGTTGAGAGAGTAAGACAGGAAAATCTTAGAAGTTTGCTAGCCAGTTAGCTAGTTCAGTGAGAAATCCTCTTAAAAGAATAAGGTGGACAGTAAAAGAGGAAGATATTTAATGTCCTCCTATGTCCTCTTCATGTGCAAGCACAAGCAACCACATACCCATGTGCATGCACTGTGCACACAATCCCAAAATAAAAGATAATACAACACTGAAGAAATTGATGCAGACACTAGAAGATGAAAATCTACCATGCTTTGGACCAGCCCAAAAGCAATCTACAGATTCCATGTAATCCATATCAAAGCTGCTATGACATTCGCCACAGAAAGAAAAAACTCACATGGAAACGCAAAAAGCCAAAGCAGTCCTGAGCATAAAGAACTGCACTAGAGGTGTCACTACACTCCATCTCAAGTTACACTACAGAGCCATGGTAATAAAATCAGCAAAGTTATGGACCATAAAAAAGGACGTGTAAAAAAGAAATGAGGACCCAGAAATAAACAGCAATAGTCATCATGGATTTGGCTAAAGTGCTAAAAACATGCCAGTCTTTTCAAGAAACAATGCTGCAGAACTGAGTATTTACATGCAAAAGAATCAAACCAGAGCTCTACCTCTTGTTCATTACAACATAAATTCAAAAGAGAGCAAAGATTTTAAATATTAGACCTGAAATTCTGCAACTACCAGAAGAAAATATAAGAAAAACACTTTAAGATAAAAGCATAAGCAAGGACTCTAACTGTCCAGGAAATTTCTAGAAAAAAAAGACAAACAAGAGGGTGATGAGACGGCTCAGTGGTTTGGTTCCCAAACATGAGGAGGGTCACATTTGCTCGTAACTCCACCTCTAGGGGGAAATCCAACGCACTCTTGTGGCCTCAGAAAGCACTCTTACACACACATGAATAAAAATAAATTTTAAAGAAAAAAAGATTAACAAATGAGATGCCATGAAACTAAGTCTCTGCATAAAAAAAAGCAAGCAACTGGTAGTGAGAGCATACAGAATGAAAAACATTCCTGTCAGTTACACATCTGACATACACACAATTTAACTAATAAATAAATAAGTGAAATAACATCTTTTAAAAGATAAAGTGGCCAATAATACAATGAAAATTCCAACATCCTCATGGGAACTGGCTTTTCAACTTGGACTCATAATCACTCGTGGAGAAAATAAATTTTGGGACCTACAGCGACAGAAAACTCAGATCACAAGGTTCCATTTCCTAAAAAGTCAATTCGAAAATAAAAACCAAGAATAGCTTTAAGCCAAAAGAGATAGGCTATTCAGCAAACAGTAATTCTCAGGAAGCACCTTTCCAGGAAGCATACTGGAAAAAAAAAAAAATGTTGTTAAGAAAATAGACAAAAAAGACAACTGCAAGCTCCCAGCTTGCCTGTGTGTGAGAGCCTGGAGTTTGTGGCTGAAGGAGACAACTCCCAGCTTGCCTGTATGTGAGGGCCTGGAGTCTGTGGCTAAAGGAAAACTTAATACTTAAAAGAAGCACAATGAACAACAACAAAAAGGACTTGACAGAATGCTGATAAAATAATTTGGACGGGGAAAGGTATAAATTGTACCCAAACTAGGAGTGAAAGGGAGGGGTAAAGGAGGAGCTAGCTCTAGTAAAAGATGAGCAGCCTAAACTACAATCACAATTTAAAACAGCCAACACCACCACTTCTCTCGCAGCTTGTATGGTCAAAGGTTTGACAATCTTGAATAAGAACTAAAAAGTACAAAGGACCCAAAAAGTTAAGACAGCTTGGGAGGGGGGTTGGGGAGAGCTAACATCAATCTTAGAAACTAGAAAATGATACTTTGTATGGGCGACTGAATTTTTGTTTGTTTTGAGAAAGGGTCTCACTATGTAAGCCTTGGTTTACTATGAACTCTGTGCAGATCAGGCTGACCTCCAAAACTCAAGCCTACCTCTCTCCCAAGTGCTAGGACTAAAGGTATGTCCCACGCCTTGGCACGATAAACGTTTAAAGGAGTTCTCCGTTAAATTACAAAATTTACTGTCAGATATACGGATTAGCATTAGAAAAACAGGGGTGGTGGTGAATAAATAGCTAATTCCTCTTCTATCCAAAATTAGATAGCCCTGAAACCGATAAATCAAACTTAACCATATTAAGAGACAGAACCAAAACAGTTCTAAGTGTCTGTCTTTGGAGAGAAGACCGGACGGGAATGGACGGAACAAGAACTGTGGCTTTCCCTTTGGAACACACCCCCAGGGGAACGCAAAGTTTACAAAGGAAATAATGGTTCAGCTTAGCAATCTAATCTTTGGAGAACACAAAAATACACTAGGAATGTCACCAAAACAAAGCTTTGGTTTCTTCTAAGACAGGAAGGAAGTAAATAACTTAAACCAGAGAAATAGGTTCTGGGAGAGAGGTGGTTCTAAAGCCAAAAGTGGGAGGGGACACATGTGCCCGGAACTTTTCCAATGAAGAAATTCTAATTCAGAGTACAAAGTCGAACTCGACAGAATTACGCGAACGACAAAAGCAAAACTCAAGAATCGTTACGACTAAAAGTCTGCCGGTAAATTAACAAACTAACACCACTCGAGAAGACAGGAAGTGAAACAGCGAGCTGCCCGGCAGTCGTACAGAGAAGCCAGCCAGGGAGACAGAATGCTCTCCTATCCTAGTCCTTCGTAACTAGCCGCTGTCCGCGCACGGTTAACTGCAACAAATGGCCAGGCCCGGATAGAAAACAAGCGATCCGGCCACCGGGAATGCCGAGTTCAACACAGTGGACCAACTAGCGGTCCCTACCCTGCCAACCTTGCTGCCCGCGTTAGGGGGCTGCCTAGCCAGGGAGCCCTTTCGAGTTCAGTGAGGGCGCGGAAGAAACAAAGCCGTGGGCGGAGCCTGGGGTGCCCCGCTTAGCAGGCAGGGGATGAGCCGCCCAAGCCCCCACAGACCCCTACTCGCCCTCACTCCGCCCAGACTGCCTCCGGAACCGCGAACCCGCGAAGCGGCCCGCGAGACTGCCTGGGGCCGGCGCCCGTCCTCGAGGGCCGCGGCCTAGACGTGCCGCGCCGGGTCCCCAGTCCGGCGTACTGGCCGCCTCCTCACCTTCTCCTCCACGCAGTTGACAATAATGGACGGGTACTTGCGGCTGAGCCAGCGGAAGAACGCCGGGACTCCCATGACCAGAGGGCAGCTCGAAACAGCAGCCGGGCCAGCGGGAGAGTGTAACCAACGAGACTGGCGGGAGCGACAGCCGCGGGCACCCGCACTTCCTCCCACGTGCGTTCAGCGACCGGAAGTTGCGTCACTCCACCACCGCGGGGGAAGCAGGGAAAGGAGCTTGGTTAAGTGGGAGTTGGTTTAGACTGCACAAGTGGTCTGTGGTTTGGGCGAGTTGTAGGGCTGGGTGTTGAGACCTTGCGCGCCGCGCCCTCTGGTAAAGCCTTTGAGAGCAGGACTCCAGGCTAACGCCTTCTCCCGCAGAAGTCCCCAGAGCGCTGGCCACGACAGGCCGGCGGCAGCAGGTCCTTGCTTGTATGGTCAGGACTTAAGGCGTGGCCTATCTGACTTCCTTTCTCACAATCAGTCTTGAGCTGAAAAGAACCGTCTACACTCTAGTTTGCATTTCCTGGTTTCTCTCATTTTTATACTACTGTGTCTGGCTATGCTACTGTGAAAAAGCATAAAGCTTTGTAATTTTTAAACACTCTGCAGAAGCAACTTTTCAAAAATACGTTTAAGATTTATTTTTAATTATGCGAATGTGTGTATATCTATCTACGTGTGGCTATGTGAACGATTTCTGGTACCTGTGGAGGCCAGAGGCATCAGATCCCCTGGAGCTGGAGTTACAAACAGCTATAATCAGCCTGCTGCGGCTGCCAGGAGTCAAACTTTACTCCTTTGGAAAAGCAGCCTGAACGCTTTACTAAGCCCAACGAGTCACTTTAAATAGTTGCAGAATCTAACCAGAATTTGGTGTTAAACAACCTTATCGCTTTGCTCAGTGTATCAACATTTGCTAATATCACGTTCTAGCATTTATTGAGTGCCCATGATGTGCTTAAGGCAAGGAACTAAAGAATTACCTTATTTAATTACCAATTGTGCTGGCTGGCTGTGTCATGCTGGTGACTCCAGTGTGAAAGTATTCTCCAAACAGAAAAGACAGTTTATTAGCTTCAGTGCATGCAGCAGGCAAGAAAGCAAAAGCTGGAAGGAGCTGTTTTTGCAGTGGCATATTTCTATGTGGGCAGTTAACAGCCTGGCTGGCCTTAAGGCAGAGATTGTTTGCCTGAGTCAGGCACAGTGTAACAGCTCCACCCCTCCTGTGGTCTTGCTGTACCTTTTTTTGCTGTTTTTGTTTTGTTTTGGTTTTTTTTGTAATACATAACAGATAAAGTCAGGTTGTCAAAGAGTTAAATCGCCTGCTTATTCATACTGCTTGTGTTTCACTTCAAGCAAGAATCATTTAATCCTCTGTTATCAAACCAACATGATACTTTTATCCCTTGTTTTCTGGTAGCTTCAAATGTGTTCTGACATAACCCCCACTCCAACCCCCTCAGCATACAAAAGAAAAGGTCTTGAAAGAGGAGATATCTGTACCCATTTGCTCAAGCTTGAAATCTCCCTTCCCTGAATCCCCCTTGGCCTGACAAATCACACTCAATCACAAAGGCTCACCTTAAGAGGCCTCTGTAAAGTGTTTCTCTGCTACCTGTCAGTAAATGTTGCCCCTTCCCCAATGGTTTAATGACTTCATTTAAATGCTAGTGTGGAACTTAGGTAGTTAGCCTATGTTTAACTTTAAGAATAGTTTTAGAGAGAGAGAGAGGTGTGTTCTAGAATATTATTTCTATGATGAAATTTCCCAATTTAATTGGAAATAGCCCCTAAAGAATTTGGGTCCTCTGGAATGTACTATGTTTTTACATAAACACAAATTCATAGGCAGTTGGGTAGGAGCAGGCAGCTTGCTACATTGAGCCCCCCTGCCCCCCAGAATTCATCACAAATGGTTTTGAATGTTGAAATGTAAAAAAGATCAAAGCTGTATAAGATGGTAAGTATTGAAACTTCTTGGTCTATCAAAGAGGCACACACCAGTAATCCTAGCACTGAAGTGGATGAAGAGGCAGGACAGTAACCTGGGTCAAAAAACAAAGGAAACATACAGAAACATATGCTGGACTACAATATTAGGCTGGAACCCCCTGCTCATCCCCCAGCACAAGCTGGGAAACCCCATTTGCTCTTCTTCCCCACTTCTAGCCCCTCCCACACAGAAAAATATTCCCACACCGGCTTGGAAAGAACTCCGGGCTAACAAGTCATCACTCTTTGTCTCCAAGTTTCTAACAACTCACCCAAGAGTGCCTGCCCAGGAACTCAGTTTTTGACCATATGTGGACACAATCCCAGCTCCTAATTCACACGTCATCACTCAGTGCCCAAGACTCATAAAAACACCCTTTCTTTAGCCTAGATATTTGACTTCACTGACCTCCATCTATGAGACCAGTGAACCCACCTGAGTGCTGCCTCCTAATAAACTGCCTTTAGCTACTTTGAACATGGTCTAATCTGGCCCCTATCTGCATCACTGAGGGAGAGAAAAAAAACCTGTCATCCAATAGGAGCAACAAGTCTTAAGTCTGGTTCCAGGGGTGTTGAGCTTAAAAACCTCTCTTCTTGATAAATGTGGTTTGGATGAAATGTCCCCCATAGTCTCAGACATTTGAATGCTTGGTCCCCAGTTGGTGGCCATTTTTGGAGAGGTAGGAGGTTGTAACCTTGTTGGAGTGCATGTGTTACTGGAAGTGGGCTTTGAGAGTTTTAAAAACCAGACACCATTCACAGATTGCTCTCTGCTTCTTGCTTGCAGTTTAAGGCAGGAGCTCTCAGCTTTCTGTACCAGCTGTCATGCTTCCCATCCTCGATGATTCTTCTTCCTTTGGAACTGAAAGCTCAAATAAACCCTTCTATAAACTGCCTTGGTCATGGTATTGTATCACAGCAATAGAGAAGTAACTAAACAAGTTTGTTGATTACATGATCCTCTACCACCATCCCCAACACACACATACACACACACACACACACACACACACACACACACACAGTGCTAAATATTTTGGGTAAGCTCCTGCCTATTATAAAGACTTGTCCTAATAAGCCAGTTACAAAATTTAGGGAAATATTCAGCCCAATCAATTGCATAGCAAAATGATTTACAGAGACGAGGTAGAAAAATTTGACATTTGGGTGCTCAGTAGTTAAAAGCACTCAACTGCTCTTGCAGAGGACCTGGGTTTAGTTCCCAACACCCACATACATGATGGCTCACAAGCATCCATGATTTTAGTTTCAGGGTTCCCCTTTGGACTTTCTCAGGCACAAGGTTTGTACATGGTGTACAAACATAATACATGGGCAAAACATGCATATGCATAAAACAGTAAAAATAAATGAATTTCTTTAAAATTTGGATGTTTGGCACTCAGAAAAAAATAAAGAGGTAGAACCCAGACGGTGGCAGGAGGGGACGAATTAAGTCTTGTAGCACTTTCTTCAACCCAGTGTATCCTATGAAGTCTTTTAATATTCAAGCTTGAATTTGTCTTATATAGATTAAGGAAGAGACTGAGTCTGGTGTCGGGTCACTGTGGTCTGGAATCACAAGTGTGGGCAATGAACAGCTCAAGAACGGGAGATGTTATGAGAGTTTGTGTTGGAAATTCACAGGAATATTGAACCAAAGTGTAGACTTTTACAGACTTAGAAGCCAGAGGATCTGAAACATGTTCACCAAGATTTCATGGGCCAGAGGAAAGCTTCCAGCTTTACATTCATGTAAAAGATAACTGTTCATTTTTTATTATACTATATAAATCTAAACTACCATGAAAATATACTTTTCATAATATGACTCAATAAAGGCAACTCTTTAAAAAGCTGTTGATTCTTTTGCTGACAACCATGGTCTGGGCTGCTACCTGAGGCCTGGGATGAATTTCAATTGGTACATCCCACTCACACACATCTCCTTATCCCTCAGTATCTGCCCTCAACTCTTCCTTGCAACATCCTCCCCAAAATAAAATCTAATCATCATCATCACCTTGTTGTGGAAGCTGTAGTGTATCACAGTGTGTCCCACAGTATATCCCTTTGTCCGTACATCTTCACTTGCAAATGTTTCCTGCAATGACTCATTGGTCTGATCTGAGGCCTCTGGCTTCTGCTACACTGTCAGTACTGGATCCTCCCCTGGAAGGGGATATCCTGTTGTTGCCCTATATTGTTGAGGTCCGATACTCTGTCTGGTTTGGCTTGTGCTGCTGCTCGGGTCCACGGGGCTAGAGTCTCGAAGAATGGAGACAAGGCAGAGGTTCTGGAGTCAAGTCTCAAGTCTCCTTTATTGTCTCTTTACTGTTGGCGCATATTGACTCCTCTTGTCTCCTACTGACACATATTGTCCTCTTCACTCATATTGCTCTTTACTCTATTGACTGTATCTATATATCTCTTAACTCCTATTGATTCTTATTCACCCTAGTACAAGGAAATCTTGGGTATTTATAAGCACACGCAGGAGAACACAAGTGAAAACATTTTACCGTGTGCACTATGCAGCTGGGGTCACTAAACAGCAAAACAAGCTATGTGGGATAAACAAGATATTTGTTAGAGTGTGCTCAGCTGTTGTAGGCTGCTGAAAAACCAAGTCTCTATCAAGGTAAATGGTTCCAGATGGCTGCAAAGATGATAACTGCTTTCTAGCCGCTTTCTGCTTAAAGTCGGCTCCCTACACTATATCATGGAGATTCTGTATCTTTGGATCTCCAGGACTGGCTCCTTCACATTTTCCAGCAGTTCATAGATGGAGTAAATACTGGGGTGAGCCAACTCAAATTCCTGGATCTGGGCCTCCATGGTAGCTGAGTTGGTCATTCCTGACAGCTCTCCCATACAAACAACATCAGGGAGAGATCTCCATACTGCCCTGGCTAGCTCACCCAATGCAAGCCTAGCAAGGGGGCAGGGCCATCATTCCTGCGTGTCACAGGCTTAGAGGAGCAAGGTGGGGGCAGGCATCTCTCTTTTGCCCACACCACTCAACAGATGAATAGCAGGGCCAAATCTCCTGAGCTCATGGCCTCAGGGTTGACCCACCACCACCCTACTGCCAATAGAGCCATCTTTACTGTGCTACCCAGATGTGATACAGGGCTGGCTCTCCTGAGCGCTGCAGCTAGTGAGGAGTGGTACCATCTCTACACAGGCCGTGAACATCAACATAGTCCCAGGTGGCAGCCCCAACCATGGATGTCAGCAAGGCCTTTGATGATAGTATGAGTCACAGCCATCAACACAGACCCCTGCTGCTGCATGGCCATAGATTCAGACCTGGGCCTCAGTAGCAGCACAGACCAGGACTTCATTGTGTCTCCTGCTACTGGTGGGCCTTCAGGTCAAAGGAAACTCTTTTATTATATTGGTTTATTTGTTTGAGGTAGGGTACATGGTATAATGAATGTGTGGAGGTCAAAGGACAAAGGACAAATTATCCTACCACAACGGTCCCTGGATTCAAATTTGGGTCTTCAGTCTTGGCAACAAGCTCCTCTACTGGATGAGTCATCTCACTGGCCTAGTAAGGGCAGCTCATAAAAACAGTTATACTAGATGGAAAACTACCACAGTATATGTCAGAACAACATGAACACTCCTGCTTTTCAGGGGATTTTATAGTGAAGTTGGAGCAAAGCCAAATCTGGAAGGATAGGTTGCTGAGCTCTCTGGAGGTAGGTTGGGGAGATTGGGTAGGAAACAGACCCCCCAAAGGTTCAAGAACATTTAAAAATTCATTTTAATTCCCATTAACATTGTAATTATCATAGGGAATATTGTGTTTGGTTTTCCTATTATTGGTGTCTAAATTATTTCGTGCTTTCTTTTTTTCTTGATCCTTATCAGTTTTGCCACAGTACACTCTTCTTTGTCAGTCTCATCCAGCCCACGCTGGCCACAAAATCTCTTTGTTGCCAAGCGTGACCTTGAACTTCTGCTCTTCCTCAAGTGCTGGCATCGTGGACATATGCCACCATGCCCAGCTGAAATATGCTTGTTTTTTCCTTAAGATGTAAAACTGTAATGTAATTGTGTGTATGTGGGAGAGGTGTGGACATGTGACTATCCTCATACCCTGGAGCTGCACTTATAGGTGCTTGTGAGCTGCCTGATGTGAGTGGTGGGAACCAGACTTGGATCTTCTGTTGCTCCTTTCAACCCCTCTGCCAACTCTCCCAGGCGCTAGCTGATGTTAATTCTGTCTTTTTTTTTTTTTTTCTTTTTCAGTTTCACAGTTTCAAAAGGTCAAGATCAAGATGTTAACTGGTACTGTCGCTGTGGTCTCATCCTGGATCTTCCTACAGCTTCACATCATTGTCCTTGTGTGTCTCAATCCAATTCAGGAGCTTTTTTAAAGATAAAAAAAAAAATATGGCTGTATAACTCACGCAAACCTCAAACCCAAAATCCTCTTTCATCAGCCACCTCCAATTGCTAGAATGACGTGTGTGTTCTACCTCACCTGGCGCCAAACTTCCCCTTCTATCAGGGAGGCCAAGCATAAAGGCTTAAAACCTAAAGGTTCTATCTTCAAATACATTCACATTCTGAGATGCTGGAAGGTTTTTTTTTTCTTTTTTTTTTTTTGCTTTTTCGAGACAGGGTTTCTCTGTATAGTATAGTCCTGGCTGTCCTGGAACTCACTCTGTAGACCAGGCTAGCCTCGAACTCAGAAATCCGCCTGCCTCTGCCTCCCAAGTGCTGGGACTAAAGGCGTGTGCCACCACCGCCCGGCGAGATGCTGGAAGTTAACAGCATTGACAAACTGTTTTCCCTTCTTGGGCTCTTCTTATTTGTTGAGATAGTACTCCCAGATTGGCTTTGAACTTGAAATCCTGGGTGTTAGGATTAAAGGACTGTGCTACCATGTCAGCCTTTGTTTTTCAATTTCTCCTCTTTTTTTTCTTCAGTTGATATTTCATCTTTAGAACTATATATTTCAGAAGAAAATATCTTTGCCATCTTGGTCTTCAGAGTAGGAACCAAGACTCTGTTCCTAATGACTCTATGTCTGGTGGTGCACAGCACCTCTTGAACAGTGACTCAGTTCAAGTATGAAATGAGCCTTTGTCTGTTAGGTCCTATCATGACTTTGGAATTAGAGACATTCTTGTTGGGTATAAAGTGCTAGTGTCCCCATCACTTTTGCCAATTCAAATATTACTCATTAGTCCCTTTCTCCCAGCATGCAAGCCCAGCCTGGCTTCTACACACTCTCATCTTCCATATGAATTCAGTTCATCAGCATGTGGCACCATATTTTAAATCACTTCCCATTTCATTTGTGACTTTTTATTCATTTTCCACTAATGTATGAGGATAAAGTTGAGATTTGTTACAAGGACATTAAATTCTGAAATTTGCATTTACCACTTGTGAGGTCAGGCTTCCGGTCTTTCTATAGTAATATTAATCCCAACCAGACAGGAATAAGACCAGTACTACAATTTTTTTTTAGCCAAATTTGAAGCAATATTACATTAAATACCAGTCAGGATGATGGGCACTGGCCTGGTCCATTCTCAAGATTTCCAGAGTACGGTACCAAATTACATCAGTCAGAGGCTTATAAAGGCAAACTGACAAGGCTACATACTTTCTACCCTTCATCCAATCAGGGACAAGCATATATCCTGATGTACTTCTTGTCTTCATACCTCCTACCTGTAGGACCCCAAAGGGCTGCTATGCCCTGGCTGAGACTTTCCCCGTGTGCTGCTGTCTACAAAGTAACATTCTGCAGTTTTTCTAAGAACAAAACATCCTGTTGAAGGATGATGCCCCAGGAAGGGAATTTACACTTGACATCCTATTGCCCCCCAGTTGAGTTCCTGTTTTTTTCCTGAGTTTGTGTTTTTCCTTCCCTGGCTTGGTGTATATATTGAACCTGCCCAGTAAAAGCATTGGCATTCTCTCATAACGAATGACCGGAATCTGAGTTGTTCTTTAATCCCCCAGACCTACGCCTGAGCTCGGTACCGTGGGTAGCGCCAGTGCTGTCACTACCTACATGTGGTCAAGCACATCTTGAGCAATTGGGGCAATAACAAGCAAAAACATGTGGCTTGTTATATTACACAAATAACGGCCACTAGCATTCCAAGAACACATCTGTCCTTGGGAAAATAGAACTTACAGGTTAGAGTCATTTTGTTTCACAGGTCTTAGGCATAGTAATTTAAACTTAGAACATAACATTAGTCCTCACAGTGACTTGGGGATCTTGTTGCTTCTGTCCTTGATTCTTGTGGTGGTTTGAGTGAGGATGGACCCTATAGGCTCATGTGTTTGAATATTTGGGTCCTTTGGTAGGACTATTTGGGAAAGTTTAAGATGTATGGCCTTGTTGGATGAAGTGTATCACTGGGAGCAAGCTTTAAGTTTCAAAAGTCTCCTGCCATTCCCACTGTGATCTTGCCTCCTGCCTGTGGTTCAAGATGTAAACACTCAGTTGTTCCTGGCGTCCATCATAATGGACCTTAACCCTGAAAAACTGTAAGCCCAATTAAACACTTTCTTTTAGAAGCTGCCTTGATCATGGTGCTTTCTTGCAGTAATAGAAAAGTAGCTAAGACAAGTCTGCAAAGGCAAACTTGAGGAAGAAGGACTGGGCTGGATGTTTTTAAGAGCCAGGCTTAATAATAGTAGCTTATGATACTTACATATAACATCCACTAGGCCCAAACCTGTTGGCCCCAGCTCAGGTGCAGAGGAAGCCTGGACAAGGTAGTCATCTTGAGTAGTCAGGAATGGGAAAAGGAAAGAGGATTGGCTGAACCCACGGCATTATCTCTCATGTTTAATTGCAAATAAAGTTACTAAGCATTTAAGATCCATAATTTTAAGGCTGCAGAGATGGCTCAGCATTAAGGGAGCTTATTGCTCTTTTGGAAGAGCTGGGTTGGGTTCCTAGTACCCACATGGTAGCTAACAAGCATTTGTAACTCCAATTCCAAGGGGTCTTGATGTCCTATTTTGGCCTTCATGAGCACTGGATGTGACTTACAGACATACATGCAGACGAAACACTAACACATAAAAAAAGATCTGCAGTTTATGCCTACGTAGTCTTGAGATCTATGAAAAGGGGGAAATTAAAATACCACAATTAAACTCTCTTTAATAACTTAAATGTTAATTTAGGATGAAATATTGCCATCAGCACCAAAGACAAGATATAGCCACAAACTATGAAGTATAGTGTAGCAGAACCCAATTAACGCTACTCAAATAGATTCCGGTGGCAGCAGCATGCTTTCCTCACTACCTGCTCCAATGTTCTGGGTCCTCAAATGAAAGAAACACACACAGCCTTTATACTTTTATATGCCTTAAACAGCCCATCCCCACTCCCCCCATATTCCCAAGTTGGTTACTTACTAATTCTATATTCCATCTTTGCTGCCCTAAACCCAAATGTGCAGTCCTCTTAGACTGTGATTCCCCAACTCCTTCACCACAACTAGGCTCTCTGCCTTCTGTACTTCTCAGGCCTGTAGTCTCTCTGCCTACTCCTGCATGGTAGCTCTCCCTCTTCCTGCTCCTTCTTTGATCCCTCACCCTCTAAAGACCCAGCCCAGCCATTGGCTGTCAACATCTTTATTTACCAATCAGAACCACCTGGGGGAGGGGGAGGAGACACTGCAAACACGGTCTTTGGGGGGAGGGCTAATTAGCATGACAATACAAACAGCAAACAGCTACAGTATAGTAATTACATAACAGTTTAAGGAAAATAAATCTCTCAGCATAGCATTTAATTGAATTTCAAATGATTTTTCCAGGTCACAATGCCTGCACGTATTTAGAAAAACTAGAGTTCTTAATATCTAATAAAATCATTGAAACACAAGTAAACAGGATGGAGACATTTTCAGTCTCCATTTTAGTTGCTCTTCCTTCCCTAAAATAATCTGTAACCGTCATTGCTGTGTGAGGATGCCGCTCTTCAGTACAATCGACTATACTCA
The DNA here is from genome assembly GCA_030674055.1 of Rhabdomys pumilio. Taxonomy (NCBI): domain Eukaryota; kingdom Metazoa; phylum Chordata; class Mammalia; order Rodentia; family Muridae; genus Rhabdomys; species Rhabdomys pumilio. The sequence continues at coordinate 208,833,910 of JANHMN010000002.1, read as the reverse complement.
GTCTCTTTTTCATTGCTGTGACAAAATCTTGGTAACAACTTAAAGGGAAAGGGTTTATTTTATTTTTAGTTGGAGATACTATATTTCAGAACAGCATGGAAAGCCTGTGTTGGGAACATTTACTCACATCTGGGCAGAGCAAGGAGCAGAGAGAGATGAATGGTTGTATTCATTGCGTTTTTTGACTTTCCTCTAATTGATTCAGGTTAGGCCCTCTGCCCTTGAGATGGTACTACCCACATTTAAGGTGAGCCTTCCCTCCTCAGTTAATCCACTCAGGAATCAGCCTCATAGACAGTCCAGGAGATATATTGTCTAGATCATCAGTTTTCAACCTGTGGGTTGCATCCAGCCCAGGGGTCAGATATCAGATACCTACATTATGATTCATAACAGTACCAAAATTACAATTATGAATTAGCATTGAAATAACTTTGTGGTTGGGGGGCCACCACAACATGAGGAGCTATATTTAAGGGTCACAGCATAAGGAAGGTTGAGAACGACTGGTCTAGATGATTTTAAATCTAGTCAAGGTGACAATGAAGATTAACCATTGTAATTGCCAAGTGTATTTCAAAGACAAAAGTAAAAATGACCTTGGTGAGTAATTATTCAGAACATGTTTGTTTCTATACAATTATATCTTATTGACCTTTACAATGTAGCTCAGGAAAACAAGGACAAGAAGTGTAACACAGAAATGTATATAATTTTTAAAATGCATCTTAAAGCTCCAATAAGTATACACTGATACATATAGTCAGAAAGATTATTTACTTCTAAGGTTCCACTGTTTTTGGTCACATCTTAAGTCAACTGAAACCATATAGCATCCTCAGTTATAAAAACATAACAATGAGTAATGTAGTAGTAACTTGTATATACTTGGCCCAGAGAGCGGCAGTATTAGGAGGTGTGGTATTGTTGGAGTAGGTGTGGCCTTGTTGGAGGAAATGCATCACTGTGTGGGTGGGCTTTGAGACCCTCCTCTTAGCTGCCTAGAAGTCAGTCTTCTCCTGTCTGCCATCGGAACAAGATGTGGAACTCTCAGTCCAGGGAGTGGCACTATTAGAAGGTGTGGCCCTATTGGAGTAGGTGTGTCACTGTGGGTGTGAACTTTAAGACCCTCATCCTAGCTGCCTGGAAGCCAGTATTCTGCTAGCAGCCTTCAGATGAAGATGTAGAACTCTTGACTCCTCCAGCCTCACAGCTGCCTGGACACTGCCACGCTCCTGACATAATGATAATGGACTGAACCTCAGAACCTGTAAGCCCCAGTTAAATGTGTTCCTTTATAAGAGTTGCCTTGGTCATGGTGTCTATTCACAGCAAAGGAAACCCTAACTAAAAAGTCTAATGTTTATGAAAAATATTCTTTTGTGAAGTAATCTGGCACTTACAACTAAGCAGACTACATTTCTGGGATCATCTTAAAGCCTTTTTGCTAACCATTCTCTAGATTTCTCTGACAGTGAGAATACTCTTTTTGCAAAACATTTGTATTCTTTAGCTGCTTTGAGAAATGATGCTGTATATATAGATATAGGTACTTGCTACTGCTGATGCATTTAGCAAGTTGGGCTACATGTACTGGGTTTTAGAGAGAAAGATATGATAAAACCCAGGAGCCTAAATCCATATTTGGTATTACATAGATTTAGATGACAAATCCTATACTTGAGTCTAAACTATAACCTAAGTGATTGGAGCCTGCTACAACATGATTTGCTTGTTTGTAAAGCAGGCACAAGATGTCCTACATCCAGTACAATGAAAGGAGCCTACTCTATTTCTTTCTGTAATATGACATTTGAGGAAATTCTGGCAGATTTCCATTTGAGGCCACAGGTTGTATTGTCTCTTAAAGGGAGATGGGAAGTTGACAGAAGTCACATATTCCTAAGAGTGAGCAGTGTAATTCCCTCTGTGGTACAAATGGAAGAGTCTTGACGGAAAAGACCTCGGTTAAAGGATAATCAGGTGTAAAGCACTCCGAGAAATGTCTAAGGTAAGACCTCAACCCTACAAGCTGATAAGCCAGCCCTGACTTTTATTTAGTGACATGAGTGACATTTATCTGCCTTTCACTAGAACATCTAATCCACTTGTCAAGGTGTGTCTTTAAATGGAGACCCGATTTCTGGTCAGAGTTGGCAGGCTTCGAATACAAATGTGACTGCCCTGGCTGAAATTCCTTATTGGCAAACAAAAAAAAAAAAAAAAAAAAGAGAGAACATGGAGACACGAAATCCTCACTCAAACCCTTACACCTGCAGCACTGCTTTGCCGCTAAAAGACATCCCCTGAAGAGATTCTTGCCACTGCTGTGCCTGCTTTATGTTCTGCCAATTAAACAGAATTAATGACTAAAGTGTTCAACAAATCTCAGTACTCCCTCCTTGGTCTCTAAGTAGAATCCTAGAATTATGGCTTCTTCTCCTTGCTTCCAAATTATCTACCCAGACCAGTTTTGGAAACTGAAAATCAAGATGGCTGAAGAACATCTAGACCTGCCTAGTTGTAGGTGAAGAATCTATGAGATCCAGGGTCCAATGTCAGTATAAGAGCTTAAGCTCCAAGTGCATATGTAAACATAAACACATTTGAAGTTAAGTAACACTAAGCAATTTGTGAAGGAGGAGGCTGTAAATATTTACAGATAAACAGAATTTAGTATATGAGTTCAAAAGAGAGGAAAAAAAGGACCTGGCATGAGTGCCAAATTGGTAGAGGAAGGAGGACATGAAATAGGTCTTCATGGAGTAGTGAGATAAATAAGACCTCCCTTAAAATAATGTCTCACTGGATGTGGTGGCCTTTAATCCCAGCACTCAGGAGGCAGACAGTCGGATCTCTGTGAGGTAGAGGCCAGCCTGGTCTACAAAGTAAGTCCGGGGCAGCCAGGACTTGTTACATAGAGAAACTCTGTCTCAAAAATAAAATAAAATAATAAATAATAAATAAAATAACATAAAAATAAATAATAAATAAAATGATGTCTTATTAACTGTAAGAAATAACGTTCTTTCTCCCCCATCTTCCTCTGCCCATACTCCCCTTTTCTCTTTCTTTCCTCCGCTTCTTCTCCCATATGTTTTGTTGACCACTTAATTTATTCTGTCCATCTCATGAGTTTGTCTAGCCTCATCCTAAATCGAGACACCTCACCAAAGTCTCCTCTGTTGGTTTTGTTTTGAAACAGGGCCTCACTCAGGGTCCCAGGCTGGCTTAAAGCTCAGTCATTTTTCTATTTCAGCCTCCTAAATGCTGGGATTACAGACCTGAGCGATCTGGAAAGTTTCCTCTGTTTCCTCTTTTGTTGTTTGTTTAAATATATTATTTTAATTGTGTGTATTATGTGCATGTAGGTATGTGTGTGTGTAGGCATGTGTGTATAGGTCTGTGTGTGTGCAGGTGTGTACACAAATAAGAGGCCAGAGATACTGGATCCTACTGAAGCTTCACAACTTCCTGATGTGAGTACTGGGATCTAAACTTGTGTCCTCTGGAAGACCAGTACTTGTGTTAAGTTCTGAACTATCTCTCCAGCTTATTTTCTTTTGTTGTTACGATAGAGACTCACTACATATCTCTGGCCTGGAACTTATTACATACGTCGGGCTAGCCTTAAATCCACAGACTCTGCCTGCCTCTGCCTCTGAGTGCTATAATTAAAGGTGTGAACCACCATAGCTGAGCCCTGTCTCTTCTTTACCTAGACAGCTGTCTGTATCTCCAGCTTTAGGGAACCCAGTACCCTCTTTTGGCTCCTAAGTATACGCATGAACATAGTGCACAAACAAACACGCAGGCAAAACACACATACACAAAAATTAAAAATAAATTCATGGTTTTTTTTTAAAAAAGAGGTGCATGCATTACTTAGGTATAGTTATACACATTAAAATGTGTTTAATGTAGGGCTCAGTAAATTTGAGACATGACATGCATATACTTGAAAGTCATCACTGATCAGATGTAAAATAATCCCATCTCCCCACAAATGTGCCCTGAGCTCTCTGCTCACTCCTGAAATGGAGCAATCACTGAGCCGAGTTTTGTGGTGAGGATTAGGTTGTTTGTTTGTTTGTTTTTTTCCTAGATTTTTTTTTTTTTTTTTTTTTTTTTTTGGTTTTTCGAGACAAGGTTTCTCTGTGTAGCCCGGGCTGTCCTGGAACTCACTCTGTAGACCAGGCTGGCCTCGAACTCAGAAATCTGCCTGCCTCTGCCTCCCAAATGCTGGGATTAAAGGCGTGTGCCACCTCTGCCCAGCTTTTTCCTAGATTTTAATCTAAAAGAAATCATCAAAGACTTATAGTCTTTGTCTGGCATATTTTAACTGTGTGATGTTTTTGAAATCCATCTGTAATTGTATGAATCAGTTTTATATTTTAATTGTTGTGTGCCATGCCAGAAGTTGTTTTCACATAGCCTGATAGGGAGTTTCTTTTCCGTTTATGTGATTTAAACAAACAAACAAAATCACCCACAAGAACAACAACAACAACAAGAACAACAACAACAACAACAACAAACTAAACCATGACAAAAATAACTTATCAGAGAAGGGGCATTACTTCATCTTACAATTCCTGGTTACAGTCCATCATTGTGGAAAACTCAAGGCAGGAACCTCAAAAACTAGTCACATCACATCCAAAGTCAAGAGTACAAAGAATTGAATGTACACTTGCTCACTTGCTGCTTGTGCACAGTTTTTCTCCCCTCACAGTTCAACAATCCCTGCCTAGGAAATGGTGCTGCCCACAGTAGGCTGGGTCTTCACTGGTCAGCTAATTAAAACAATCTCTTAGAGACATATTCATAGGCTAACCCAATATAGATAATTGTTTTAGTTGGGGTTTTATTGCTGTGAACAGACATCATAACCAAGGCAACTCTTAGAAGGGCAACATTTAATTGGTGCTGGCTTACAGGTTCAGTCTATTATCATCAAGGGGGAGCATCGCACTGTCCAGGCAGGTGTGGGGCTGGAGGAGTTAAGAGTTCTACATTTTTATCTAAAGGCTGCTAGCAGAAGACTGGCTTCCAGGCAGCTATAATGAAGATTTTAAAGCCCACACCCACAATGACACACCTGTTCCAACAAGGTCACACTCACTCCAACAGGGCCACACCTTATTAATAGTGCCACTCCCTGGGCTGAGCAAATGCAAACCACCACAATAATCCTTCAATGAGACACTTCCGAGAAGATATTAGGTTGAGTCAGGTTGACAAATCTAACCATAAAATGGAGGGTTGGGGTATTTCTAGTTTTGTGGATTAAAACTTTTATTAGGGAAACTGAGGTTTCCTTTTGGGCTTTTAGTCTCATTAATTAAAAAAAAAAAAAAAAGGTGTATAACTAATTTAGAAGAAAGTTCGGGGACAAATTTATTAGCCTTCCAGAGAAAAACAACAGATTCTGCACACTCTAGATCTTGGCAGCTGTCTGGAGGAGGAGAATGGAGGAGGGAAAGTGAAAAAGACATATTTTTTCCAGTGGAGATTGACAAGCAACTGCACAGCACAACAGGAGGGGAGAGGGCTTCAGATAAAGCATGACAAGGACAAGAGAGCTTGAGAAAGCATGTTTGGGCTTTTGGCTGGTAACCCAAAGAAAAAGAGATAAAAGAAAAAGAAAACTTTAAACAGGCAGACTTTGCAGTGCGACACTGATGGAAGCTCTGCCAGCAACTGCACAGAGGAAGAGGCTTCTGGAAAGGACCAGCTCATCATCTCATGAGAGGGATAATTAGTCTTCCCTCCTCTAGCCTGTTCTTAGGTGCTGAGGGGTAGGCGTGATCAGGGGATTGTCAAGTTCCTCCTTATGAACTCTTAAAACCAGGAGACAGTGGGATATAATGTTTTAAATGGCTTAGAATGTCAAGTCTCTACCCAGGACGGGAAGTAGAATAAGATTTTATTGACCAGGAGGAAGTAGCTTTGCCTTAATTAACCTCTACAAAGCCTAGACGGGTCCATTCTTCTATGGCTATTTAAATTCTAAGAAGGGGCAAAGTCAGTATTTTCCTTTCTGGAATTACCAGGTGGGGAAATGGGAGGTAGAGTCCAAAGCTGATGATGAGGAAGGGGGGTTGGGGGGGTGGGGGGTGTACATCCAGAACTATTTCCCTGTCAAGTGTTGAAGCCCTAAAGTCATACAGGAACCAGACCACAGGCCAAAGCTCCCACATACTTCTGGCATTTCTGGTCTCCAGTTAGAACAGGACTGAGGACATTTCTAGCTTCAGACCAAAGGCATGAATATTCCCATATTCCCATATTCCTAAACTGCCTGCCTCATTTTTATCTCCTCTTCTCATTGTTCCCCCTCTGAACAGATAGCCCTGAGTGCCATGAGGGAATTAGACAGTGACATGTCTGGATTTTTCTTGCTAGGTAGAGTTGTTGGGTGTGCTGGTTGGAATGCCCCTGCAGTGAGCCTATCTAAGCAGCCTTGAGAGTGCATAGGCAGATTAATTTGAATAAAACTCAGCGGAGGTAAGAAAAGAAAGTCCTTAACTGGTGCTTAGTTAGAGATATGAGGGAAGACGAGTCAACACAGGGGAGTGAGGATTAAATTTACATTAAGTAAACTGTGGTGCAGAAAGATTTAGGGTTCCCATTCTTGTAGACTTTCAGGCTTTGAAGGGAAATCAAGGGGACCCAGATGGTTGGAGTTAGATTGTCACAGGACCATCTGAGTAGGAGACTGAGGAAATAAAGCAGTGTTAAGTGTACATAATACAAAGATTAATAGAATCACTATAAATTGTAGTAGGCACAACCCATTTCTACAGAAAGAGTCCACGAAGCTGGTTCTAAGTAGTTTGGTGTGGCTTTGGTCTGGTTTTGTAGATCTTGAAAAACAAAGGAAATATTAGCAGAATTACCAGGAACATTACAAGTATCATTTTGTTTACAGTTAGGAAGGGCAAGAGAGTCATTAGTCTGATTCCATCTGTGGAGGCTGATAACTCTACCTGGCATGTCAGCAGCTCATACTCAGGGTTTACTGGGGAACCCTTTAAGACCTAGATCATTGGTTGTCTTTTTAAAAGTCTAGATTTTGTTTGTTTTATATTCTTACCAATAATTTTAATCTGCTTTTAAAACCATGTAGATAGCCAAAACTAACCTTGTTTTGTTTTGGTTTATTAAGGGCATTTAGGGTCTGGTCCTCAGGGGTCACCTGGGCGTGGTAAGCACCTCTGGCTCCTTTTATCTTTCTTTTGACAGTTGTCCCATCTGCTGGGATGAGCCAAGGCCTTCTTGTAGGGAACATTCCTCTCTGGGTTGTCTCTCTCCTTTGCAGAATGTACAGTGGGTACAGCAGTGGTTCTCAGCCTTCCTAATGCTGCAACCCTTTAATACAGTTCCTCACGTTGTGATGACCCAAAGCACAAAATTATTTTGTTGCTACTTCATAACTATAATTTTGCTACTCTTATGAATCACAATGTAAATATATATGTTTTTCAATAGTCTTAGGTGACCCCTGTAAAAGGATCATTTGACCCCCAAATGGTTCACAATCCACAGGTTGAGAACCACTGGGTTACAGTCTCCTATCTGCTTCTCAACACCATAGTCTCTCTGATCAAGAGGACAGAACTTAGTTAAAGCTGCCTTACAGGACTTTGCGCCACAGTTCCCTAGGACCCCCTTGACCTCAGAGAACAAGGTCCAAAAATACTGGCTGTCCTTTCCATCCTTCTGTTCATATTAGTTTCGGCCTTGGTTAAGTATGGTTAATTTCATAACAGCATTGAAGAACAAATCATGCCTTAAAAATTAGCTGTTATATAATGCTTAGATAAAGTTTGATGGAAACATTGTTAAGTAAACCTGACTTAAGACTTGGTTCTTAATAAGGAACATGACACACTTGGTAGGAACTATAAACAATTAGGTTGATAAACATAAAATCTTAAAAGGAGTATTATTTAAAGAAAGCTTAAAGCACAGAACTAAGTCTTTTTTTTTAATTTAAATCTTTAGATTCCAAGAATAGCAGAGCATAAAAGTTTACCCCACAGATGGGGACAATTGTCCATGAAGGATAAAGTTATATTCTGAAGCAGAAGCCATCTTGTCCTGAGAGCCAGTCTGTTTTTTTTCAGATTGATTCCATAGGAACATCTGTTGGCTACTTGTGAATATTAGTGTACAAGTCTTTGTGATCTGTGTTACTATGTCCTTGGGTCAGGCACATAGGTATAATGGCTGCATGGAAGAAATACATTGAACCTTATAGGAACTACTAGACTAGTTTCAAAAGGACTTGCGACACTTTTTTTCTACATGTGATGCTTTATATTTCTAGGAACATCATTACCACCATTTTCAGAAAACATGGAATTGGTTTCTCTAGAGTTGAATTCATAGTGCTATGCTCAGATCTTGGCTGTCCTCCATATATTTCCCTTTTCAGGTTCTATCCTCCACTGTGCTTACTCCCTTCACTCATACATGGTTGGCCACTTGCTGACCCACGGCTAAGCCATACCTCAATGACAGTGCTTCCACTAGCTATACAGCTGTCTGTGTGGTCATGACACACAATTACCAGTCACAGGGATCAGTAGAGTTCGACAGGGCCAGTGCTGGACACCACAGTGGACATGAGACTCACCATGTTCTCATGCCAAATTTCACGGATATCATCACCACACCAAACCCGCTTCTTGGATTTTAGGATCTTATTTTCTAGAAAGAAAGGTACCAAGAGTATTTAGTCTTTAAAAATTCAATTGATAAATACTCAAAACTTTGAGGAGTGGGAGCAGGGTTTTCAAATATGTAGCATCTCTGCCTGATGAGACTCACTGCAATATCTATATGGGAGATCCTAGCAGATTACTGTCAGAGAGCTTTAGGTGATGTGGTGGTTTGAATTTGCTTGGCCCATGGGAAATGGCGATATTAGGAGGTGTGGCCTTGTTGGAGTAGATGTGGCCCTGTTGGAGGAAGTGCATTACTCTGGGGGTGGACTTTGAAGCTCTGCCCATAGGGAAAGAGTCAGTTTCTCCTGGTTGCTGTCAGGTCAGAATGTGGAACTCTCAGCTCCTTCTCTAGCACCAAGTCTTCCCAGATGCTGCCATGCTTCTTACCATGATAATAAAGATCTGAGTCTCTGAAACTGTAAGCTACCTCCAGTTAAATGTTTGCCTTTATAAAAGCTGCTTGAGTCATGGTGTCTCTTCACAGCAATGGAAACCCAATCTAAGACAGTGACTAAGTACACTGATGCAATTTTAGTTGAAATACAAACTAGAAAATTGGACTGTATGGTTCATGATTATTACAGAGTGAAAGGAGACAGACAATTGTAGCCCATCCTGTCATGTTATTCATTTAGCAACTAATTATAAATCATCTTTTTGGTGATGCTGAATATGCATGAAGTCTGGACCTATTACTAAGTCATCACAGGTGAGATTTGGAGCAGGAAGTGGAAAACAAGGATGGGTGAGAAGAAGATGTATATTTTAAAAACTACCAGTAGCCACTTTTGCTTTGAAGACCCCCAAACTCGGGAGACCCTTACTCAAGTCTCGGGAAGTCACGGCCACCCAAAAATCGCAAGACACTGTACCTGGATGCAATCAGCAGAGGTTTATTAGGGAGAGTTGGCTGGCCAAGGTCAAATTGCTCGCCCACGCAGGAGCTGAATTTGACAAAAGACCAGCAAGCCGAGGGGCTTTTTGTACCACGGGGTGGGGAAAGGGAGGAATTTTCGCGCGGTTACACATGATTGGTTGCTTTACAAATTTTGAACATCAGCAGGCTGTTCCAGTTGATGGGGGTTGAGGGGGGCAGTTCCTACAGGTGAAAGCTTATCTAGGTTAGCAGAGCATCTAATTAGACTTAAATTACAGCTTTCTGGAACACTGGGAAGACCTCATGGGGGAAGGGGTAACCAAGAAAATATAACATAAAAACAGTGGAAAGTTAGCTAGTTCCTGGAACCACCCAGGTGACTTGCATCTTTCTTTGTGGTCAGGATTGTGTCTTCCTGCTTTGGGCCTTCCCCACTCACAGATGGGTTCTCTTCCCTGAGGTCTAAGGAATGTTAATCTAGCAAGTGTCCTCTGACTCAGGGATAATGTACTCCTCCTGGAATGTATCCCGGGGCAGTGAAGACCTAAAATCTTACATTCACTTCCTTGAACTAGTGAACCTGCATTCTTTTGCTCAGGTCTAGGGGTCATAAAAACTTTTTATATTTTTCATTCCCTTTAAAGAAAAGTCTAAAGAAAAACCTGTAATCATTTTATAAAATGATTTTTATAATTTTTCACTCTACAGCTTAGTAAGATGATGATACATTATCAGGCCAATGAACCCTAAAACTCATTAATAATTTAATGCTATTTGTCATTTTTTTGCTGTTTTTCCAAACAAATATACACCGTCCTACAAATCTCTATACTTTTCTGAAATGAATCTTCCATATGAAACAGTATGTTTCCTTGTCCCAATGTGGGTCTCTTAAATAGAGTCATTCAAAAAACTTGAATAAGAACTAAAACACGGGACTGAACACTCGTATTATGCAAAAGCAAGTCATTATCTGGCTTGCGCTGCACAATGCAGGAGCGCCTCCCACTCCAGACTTTAGAGGAGCACAATAGGAGAATGCCTGACATTAATTAGTCTCAGCATGCAACAACGATAAGGATCCAGAAGCTTTGCTTGCAGTGAGTGGCAGGAACCTGTTCCTATGTTCCTATCATGGGATCAGTTGTTGAGCAAGAGCTGGCTTAGAAATCTTTACCTTTACAAAGAGCACATTGGTAGAAGCGGGTTGGGGGGTGCGATGACACTGAATAGCCAAGAATACTGTTTACATGGCTGGTCCTACCACCAAAGTCAAAGCAAATCACCCAAAACTAAAAATAATAATAGCAAATACATAAGCAAACCAAGTCCTTTTCATTTGGTACAAAGTGTGAGCTTTACACTGATTGTGCAAATCAGACTCATTAACTTTCTATCCAGTAGCAGGGCAGACTATACTACAACTTCCTGTCGATCCATGGGATGTGGGGCAGAGCCCTGTCTCAGGACCCAGATAACATGGTCTGATTTTAAGACCTACTGCTGTGTGCCCTGTAAGAAGCTCCTTCACGTCTCTGTTAGATTCCCACAGCCCTCAAAAATGGAAGAGTTAAGCCAATTTGTCTCCAAGGACCCTTCTAGATCTGGAGGCCCAAGAGAGACACTCTCTCATTTGTGTCATCTGAATGTGACATCTGTGACTTGTATTTAGTACTGTTAGAAAGGAAAATTCTGGAAGTATAGAACAAGAGGTCCCCCCCAAATAGGACATAAAGAACACTGGGTGGACCAGTTCAATGGCCTAAAACAGGTGGTAGTCAACTCCAGCCTTGACAGCTCAGGGCCTCAAAAAACAAGATGTAAGGGACAGTGGGTGATAGTGGCCCATGCTACCTAGGTTAGCTTAAAGCAAGTTCAAGACAAAGTCTACAAGAAAGCACATGGCAAAGTGCTGTTACCCCTTTCGCCAATAAAGTTTTCAGTTTTAGGGATACTTAAACCCCTACATATGTTACATATGTTATTGTATCATATACATGTATATATATATATACATATATATGTATATATATATATATATATGTGTGTGTGTGTGTGTGTATACATACATATATTAGTGTGTGTTGTGTGTGTATATGTATGTATGTATACATACATATATTAGTGTGTGTGTGTGTGTCTGTGTGTGTGTGTGTCTATGTTTTAAAACAGACTGAATTCTGGAGAAAGTGAGCTTCTGGGAGAAGCATGTCCTTTTCCCCAAAGTGCCAACTCTGAATGCCATGGAGGTATGGGGGGTGGGAAATAACAGGGAAAAGCATAATTCCATAGATTTCCAGGCTCCAGCAGATGCTGCTCTGCTCGGCCCACTCCTTTTTTGAAGTGTTTTCTTAGTGTGTGGAGGGGTGTGGTTCCTGTGCCCCACCCTTACTGAGGAGCTAACAGAAATTGACTGTCATTAAAAAAAGAGAGAGAGAGAGAATCTGAATTTGGAAGGGAATTTTCTTGAGGCAGAAGAGAGTAGAAGGGGAGAAGTAGAGATGGGCTGGGTGTGACCATTGTACAAAAGATTTCAAGAATATAGAGTGTATTCTTGCTTCCTTAGTTAAACTCTTGACTGACTGATATAGTACTATGTTCTGTCTGAATCCATTTAAGAGCCCAGTTACCAAGACCATTGGGGTTGAGAGTAAGGAAACTAGAGACCCTCCATTGGGCAATTTTTCTACAGATCCATATGAAGGTGAACTTTCATAAAATAATATTGTTTAGATGAACTAATGATTTTATAGAATTCTGGAAAAGTCTGCTTAGTGATCAGTCATTGACTCCACACCTGGTGCTCCTCAGTTTACCCTGTGATGACAAAGCTGGCTTTTGACAATAAACAGCCTTGTTTATTTTTTTTTAGAGCTGTGTGTATATGCACATGTGCACATATATGAATGCCTGTGTCCTGTGGGTGTATGTCTGTGTATATGTGCATGCAATTGGAAGTCAGAGGACAAATTCAGGTGTAAATATTCACTGTCTACCCTTTAAAGATTTTCTTTTTATTTATACATGTATGACACAGATGTGTATGACCTGGAGGCCAGAAGCTTCCATGGAGCTGGAGGGACAGGTAGCTGGGAACCACCTGACATGGGTACTGGGAATTGAACTCAGGTCTTACAGAATAGCAGGAAGTGATCTCAGCCACCAAGCTTTCTTCCCAGCCTCTAGCTGCAATATCCTTTTAAGGTTAACACAGTTAGATCATTTTTTCCTTTACATGTTATAGGATCTCTCACTACCCTGGAACTCCCCAGTTAGACTTGGCTGGCTGGCCAGCGAGCCACCAGGGGATCTGCCTAGCCTGGCTTTTTAAACGAGGCTTCTGAGAACTGAGCTCAGGTCCTCCTGTAAGCACTTTACTGCCTGTGTTATCTCCTAAGCCCAGGTTTGGTTTAGTCAGACGCGTTGTTTTGAGACTGTGTCTTACTATGTAATTGCAATGCTACTTTTCACATTCGTGTTGACTAAAGCAGTAAAGTTCCATTAAAGGTTGGAATGCCTAGCCGGAGTCACCCAAAATGACAAAGGAATTAATTCAGACAGGTTGGACAATCACCTGGCCAAGAGGCCACGCCTTGGAAGGTGGGCTTGCCTTAAACCATGCTACAGAGATAAACAGAATAATCCCTTTAAAGGGGTTACACAATTTTTCCCTCCCAGAATTCTTACCCCCTAGCCCAGTTATACAAATTGCCATAAGTTCTGGGTCTGCCTACCTTTCTTACTAAGAAAGAGACAACTTTTCTTTCTCTCTCTCTCTTTTTTTCTGTTTTTGTTTTGAATGGTGGTCTGAAAGTTTGCTTTTTCCACCACTTTTGGCTTTTGCTTACTACACGTCCCTTTGCTCGTGATGTGGTAACTTGTCTACCATGGGGCACCTCCGTGCCAGCTTAACTCAATCTTTCTGTTCTCTAGGGAGCTGAAGAAATGTACAGCTTACCATGCTGTTTGCTTGTTTATTGTTTTTGTTTTCTCAAGACAGTGTTCCCCTGTATAGCCCTGGCTGTCCTAGAACTCACTTTGTAGACCAGGCTGGCTCCAAACTCAGAGATCCACCTGCCTGTACCTTCTGATTGGGGGGTTGGGTTGAGGGTGACCTTTAAACTGTAATAAACTGTCATTTTTAGTGAACTTTTCCTGCTTAGCACTCTCACTTTTATCCTCTGCTGCTTTGTATTCTCTTTGGAACTTCAGCCTATGGGATGGCAACAGCCACATGCAAAGTGGGTTCTCCTTCTTCAGTTAAAACTGTCTAGAAAGAGTCTTGCAGACATGAGCAGAGGTGTATTTCCTCCATGATACCAAGCCCAGTGAAGTTGGCAGAGAGGATGAACTATCATAGTATCCCAGACTGAACATGAACTGGAGACCATCTTACCTACTTGTCAGTGTTGGTGGGACAGGGGTTCATCTCCATGCTTGCCTGAACCCCTTTTTTCATTTGTGTAGGCCTCCTCCACTTTCCTTCCCAGAGCCATTCTGTGCGTTCCACAAGTGCTGGATGAGTAGCTGTCATGTTTCTGACTCGGGTTTGGCATAAAAGTGCTTACTGTCCTTGATGTTATGCCCATGTTGGGGTGGCGAGTGGGAAGGAGGCAGCAAACAAGTGATGGAGTCAATACCCAACGCTGTGATGGGTTGTGACAAGCACTGTGACGTAGAGCAAGGCAAAGGGACTATGGTTCAGGGACTCTCATTTTAGAGTTTGGGACGATCATGTTGGTTTTTCTTTTCTTTTCTTTTCTTTGTTTTAAATGGAGGTATATTCCAGGCCAGCTGGGGCTACATAGTGAGACCTTATCTTTAAAAAAAAATCTACAATTGGCACATTGCAAGATACACATGTTAAGCATTTGTTCAGGGAGCTCTGACAATTTTATAGGCCTGTGGGTATTTAACAACTTCTTGAAGGGGATGGAGAGATGCCCCGATTGCTAAAAGCAACTGTTGCTCTCCAAGATGGCCTGGGTTTGATTCCCTCCTCCCATATGGTGGCTCACATCTGTCTGTAACTCAGTTCTAAGGGACCCAGTGTCCTCTCTTGGCCACCATGGGCACCAGGCACACACATGGTACACAGGCATAAAGGCAGGCAAAAACATCCAAACACATAAAATAAGTCTGAAAATATAAATGAAAGTTAAAACAAGCCTGCAGATTATGTGCCACTCCCTCAACCGTTCCTTTCTCTCTAATTTGAACTAGCGTTAGTGACTTTCTTCCACGTGATATGATTTCTAAAACTAGGTTAAACAACTTGACATTGACTCTACCTTGGAGTGTTTCTCTGTCCCTCCCTTGCCCTCTGTCCTCTCTCTATTATTCCCTCCCTTCTACCTCTCCTTCCCTCTCTCCATCCCTCCCTTTGTTTCTTAAAATCCATTCACTGTGCTGTAAAGGAAGTCAGGAAGCCACAAGGAGAAGCCCGGTGTAGATGCTCATGCTGACAGCTTGCTATACTTTGCTTCTGAAATGCCACAGAGTTTCATGTGTTAAATGTTTAGCAGCCAGTCCATAGCACTATTGGAAGGTGATATAACTTTTATGAGGTGGGGCCTACATGGAAGAAATTAGGACTCTGGAGAATGTGCCTTTGAAGGGGATGTTGGAATGCTGTCCCTCCTACCTCTCCCTCCCTGTCCACCACAGTCTTTTCCACTACATGTTCCTACCATGATGTTGTGTATAGCCATAGGCTCAAAGCTACAGGACCAAGAACCATGTGTTGGTAACTCTGAAACCACGAGGCAAAATAGAATCCTCTACTTTGTGAGCTGATTGTTTCAGGTATTTTGCTACAGTGGTGAGAAGCTGAGTAATGCACAGCACCCAATAGTCAAAGTTGTGAGTGAGTCACCACAAAGTCCCAGAGTCCTTATAATTTCCAGCTGAGGCCCCAGGCATCACAGACTTCAGTCTCCATCTCTATAGTTGTTTTCTACAAATCATTTTGAGGCTAATTTACTTTTCAGAAATAGGTAACAGAACAATTTCAGCATTCTAGAATGTTCTTCTGGGCCCTTTCCGTCAGGTCCCCTGGTAGTTCTTCCTGTTTCTTCTACTAGCACAGTTTAATTCTGATGGTTTCAGAGAAAAGAGATTCTTCGAACCAAATACATTTTTATTAGGCAGCTTTGAAGAGTACAAAGGCAGTTGGTCCATGCAAAATGCCCTGAGACAAAAGCAGAGACAACATTCAAATACCACAAGATGGAGGAGAGGCAATATCCAAAGCAGAGGCTACAGATGGAGAAGTGACTGGTGAGTGCAAAATAGACACCTGACATCAACCTCTGGCCTCCAGGAGTGTGCACACACATACCTACGTGTGTGAAAATGCACACGCCACACAGATGTGCACGTGTAAAGAAAGAAGAAGAGGGTAAAAAGAACCAATGAAGAAAACTCAACCTGAAACACTGGATCTAGACCATGTGATAAATTAAACAAAAGTTCAGTAGAAAACCTCACCAACAGAACAGACTGAGGAGAGGGAAGAGTGCCCATGAAAGGCACAGTGGAAGAACTGACATACTTAGTTAAAGACACTGATAAACATTTCAAACACATGAATAGAACATGTGAGATCTTTGGGATATCACGAAAAGGCCAAATTCACAATTATGGCCATCGGAGGAGGAGAAGACCTCCATATTAAAAGCATAAAAACCATATTCAATGCAAATGAAGCAGAAAGTTTCCCAAAACCTAGGATAAGAGGAGAAACTGTCCAAGCCTAAGAGGCACAAAGGGCACCAAGAAGACAGGAACTAAAAGGAACCCCTTACATCGTGTGCATGCAGAGCTAGGAAGAAATGCCAAGTCATGCAGAAAGGTGGTACAGTAAGTAAGACTCCACCAGGAAATTCC
Source organism: Rhabdomys pumilio (assembly GCA_030674055.1). Taxonomy (NCBI): domain Eukaryota; kingdom Metazoa; phylum Chordata; class Mammalia; order Rodentia; family Muridae; genus Rhabdomys; species Rhabdomys pumilio. The sequence continues at coordinate 208,817,410 of JANHMN010000002.1, read as the reverse complement.
TACAATGGGTAAACATTTTTAGCAAAGTGGCAGGATACAAAATTAACACAAAAACAAACATGTCCAGAAAGAAATCAGGGAAACAGTCTCATTCATCACACACACACACACACACACACACACACACACACACACACACGCTACTTAGTAATAAGCCTAAGCAGGGATGTAAAAGAGCTCTGCACTGAAACCTTTTAAACAACTCAGGAGGGAAACTGAAGAAGACATGAATTAGACGATGAGAAGACTTCCTATCTTCATGGGTTAAAAGAATCAATACTGTGAAAACAGCTGTCTTACCACAAGCGATCTGCAGACTCAGAGCAATCCACCTCAAACTTCACAGAAGTAGACAAAAATCATTCTAAAGATTTATTTGGGGAGGAGGACAGAGTCATGTGCTTCATGTGCACGTGTACCTCTGGAGTCCATAAGAGACTGTCAGATGCCCTGGAACCGTAGTTAAAGACAGTTGTGAACTGTAGGTACTAGGCACAGAACCTGGGTCCTCTGTAGGAGCAGTACATGCTATTCCCCCACTGAGTTATCTCTTCAGCTCCAAAATAATTTTAAAAGCCACTTGGAATCAAAACAAACCTAGGTGGACAAAGTAATTCCGAGGGGATGGTGGAAAGCTGGAGGCTTCACCATACCTAGTTTAAAGGCATATTAGAGAGGCTCAGTAACAAAACAACATGGTGATCACACATACACACACACACACACACACACACACACACGTACATGATCTAGCTATACCACTCCTAGGCATAAGGCATCGTCCCAGTGAACTCTATATCCTAACACAGAGCTACTTGCTCGTCCTGTTTGCTACAGCTCCGTTCACAACAGCTAGAATATGGAACTGGCTGAGGTGTCAATGAACAGATGAGTGGATAATGGAAATGTGACAATATACGTGCAGAATTTTATTCTGCTGCAATGAAAAATGAAACTGTGGAGGTTGCAGACACATGCGTGGAGCTGGGAAATATCCTAAGTAAGGATCCAGGCTCAGAGAGACAATTGCTGCTTCTCTCTCATAGGTGGTTCCTAGGTTTGAAATTTCAGATTTGCATGTTTAAGTTGGAGTGACTATAGAAGGTAAGAGCCTGGACAGGAGTAATGAATGGGAAAAGGCACTAAGGATGAGTACAGTAGAGCATGTAATGTGATATGAAATTAGAGGGAAAGAGTACTGGGGTGGACATGTTTAAGCAAGGATGGGGTTGGGAGGAAGAAGGAGAGGAGGTGAGATAGTTAACCCAAACTAAGGATGCATGAAAGAGCCCTGTGGAAAGCTACTGCTTTGTGAGCTGTCAAAAATGGATTTAGAAAAAAGTTAGAATGGCAGGGTAAAGGACCATAATGCTTAGGTTGGGCTAGACAGGACCTCTCTTTCATCCAGTGCTGTAGGGACCCCACTAGCTATTAAATGGGACCCAAGGGCTTACCTGTCTTCCCCACCCTACAAAAAAAGTTTTGCCAGAAACTAGGGAAAGGCTTCAGTGTGAGAGAAGACAGAAGAACAGCTCACTGGCTCACTCAAGTCTTCATGGCCCATGGAAAGAACCATTGATTGAAAATCACAAGGACAGTATTGTCCATGCTGAGCAACTTGGGATCATTGAAGAGTCTCTCAACCTGGTAGGCCTATCCAAAGCAGACCTGGAATGAACTGGAATAATGTGGTCTGCATTTTATAGTGATTTTCTGTGTGATCTTGGGGGTTGGTTTTGGCTGTCTTTCTAGCTCTTGGCTCACACTGTCACCCACACTCCAGTTTGCTGGCACTTCCATCCTCAGATATTGCCTTCACAAAGAGACAGACCCCCTCACTTGTGGTATGAGAACATTCTCATCATTTACTGGAAAGATGGTGTGCTAAGGTGGTTCATCCACACCCACAGTGACTCGGCTCCCAGCTGTCCTCTGGCTGAAATGCTGGCCTTTTGAGATTCAGCCCAAAGGCTATGTCCTTATCTAAGCTTGATATTCTCTATTCACAGGTAATCTATTAAATATCTTCAGATGTCAGATAATGTTCAGAGCTCTAGGATTCCAGTATATATTTGTCTGGTCCTGAACCTGAACATTTAATCACTACATGGCTCAGCCTCTCTGGATGTGTTTCTCTTCCAATACTAAGCGCATGGCATGATGTAGCAGATGGTCAATTGCCCAGCAAAATTCCTTCCTCTTCTCAGCAGCATGTGTCCAGATGAAGATGGTTTCCAGACATATTTTAAGACAGAATGCAAGAAGGAACTCTCCTTTCTATGACACCTACTTTTACAGCCTATAGCCAAACTTGGTAACTGTCTTAGGGTTTCCGTTGCTTGTGAACAGACACCATGACAACATTTAATCAGGGTTAGCATACAGGTTCAGAGGTTGAGTCCATTATCATCAAGGCAAGAAGCATGGTAGCGTCCAGAAAGACATGGTGCTGGAGAAGGAGCTGAGAGTTCTAAATCTTGATCCAACTGCATCCAGGAGAGACTGGCTCTTCTGGACCAGGCAGAGCTTCAAAGCCATCCCCACAGTGATGCACTTCCTCCAACAAGGCCACACCCACTCCAACAGGGCCATACCCACTCCAACAAGGCCAGACCCATTCCAACAAGGCCTCCAACAAGACCTCCTAATAGTACCACTCCCTGGTCCAAGCGCATTCAAACCACCACAGCAACATAGACCAGTATGGTAACTTGGTGATGGTAGAAGAACAAAATGGAAAGAACTCTGAGTTCTGAAGTCTGCCTAAAAACCTAGTAAACAGAGCCACTAATCTGTGATTAGAGAACAAACTTCAGTATTTCCTAAGTCACTATATTTGGCTGCCCATTTGTCCTAGCAACTGAAACACCATTCTGAACAATTCATATTCAGGTGATTTATTCTTCTTTTTCCTCCTGTGAAACAGACAAATCCATGGGGACAGAGAGCAAATCCATCTTTCTATATCTGGCCTGTAGTAGAATCTGGCAAACCACTAGTCCTCCTTGATGGATGCTCCTATGGAATGAGTAGTTAACTAAATGATTACTACACTGCTGCAGAAATGCCAAAGAGAAGTGTTTTGCAACTGAGACTGGATGCAGGCATATCTGAAACAGGAGAAAGACTTGTCCTCAGTCAGAGTCCAGACCACATGTGGAACTGGCAGCATCTTTGCAGGACTGGAGGGAGGAATGCAGTCAAATTCGGGTTTACTTTATATGGTGGTAATGTATGCACTTGCCAGTGCTAGGAAGGCCTGCCAGCTGGACCCCAGGAGTGCTGTTTAGTGACCACTGTGATGATTAAAAGTAGCATACTGCACAGTAGCTCCCTAGTTCTTTTTCCAACATGTTCTCCTAGTTGAGTAGCTTTATTTGGGAAAATGAGAGATGGCAGAGGTACTGTCCATCAGTATCATCTGTCACCATCTCTGAGCTGCCAGCATGACAGCTGGGGGAGAGTAGGATCAAGTTGACTGGCAGAATGCTTTACATCTAATGAGTCTGTGCACAATGATAGTATAATAAATAAGGCTCTAGAGGAACGTGGCTATCACTTGCATTCCAAAAGTGAGATATGGACTTACCAGAGCCATCTGTCATCAAATATTAGTCTTTGTGTCCATGGCTGGCCTGGCCTGAGAAAATGCAAAACATCGGCAGAAGGAGGTACATGCTGGTACCATGTCTTTCAAAAAGACTTAAAGGGAGCTACTTCAAGGAGCCAGAGATTTCCAGATGCTTTTGAAGCAAATATCTACAACCTACCTAAAGCAGTTGGACTTGAAATCTTAGCTGCTGAATGCCAATGAGCCTTTTCACTGGACAAGGCCTGCCTGTCGGTCGGGTTAAGTTATAGAGTAATATCATTCTTATCTGCCTGGATTTGGGGCTGGAATTATTGCAATCATTTTTAATGTTTTTTTTTTTTTTTTTTTTTTTTTTTTGCCAGCTTTATCCAACTGATCCAGTGAAATCTGACTGTCACCAGAACACTTTGCTGAGGACACAACCATCGGTGACAGGGATATTGAAAGTGAACAGAAGCTTGAGAATTAAACGAAAGCAGTTAGGATTTGCAGTTGCTTAGTCTTGTCTTTCTTGTTTGAGGAAAAGATGAAGAAAGAGAACTGGAGCCTAAATGAATCTTGTCAATCACTAACACAGCTAAATGCTGAGCATAGCAAACCCTGTAGTGCCGAAGAAAATCAGAGAGGACAGGGTGGCATGCTGGTCACTTTAAAGGAATTTGAACATAGAACAACAATTCACTGGAACGAAACATTTGAGAATAACGAAGATCTAGTGGCTGCAGCTACAGGCAACTGTGTGGGGCTTAAGGTCTCCGGCTAAGACTTATCTTCATAGGATTTGTGCCTTGATAAGGTGTGGGCAGTTACAGGGATGGGTTCCTAGGGATAGGATTCAGTGAACTTAATTTTAGTGGTTTACATAACTCACCTTGGAATTGGGTTTCTCTATTGAGAACAAGTATTGTATGACACTATGCCTGGGCAGATGTTAGCAAACATCTATTCACTCCAGATAGGGAATGGGTTATAGACCAAAGTCAGAATACCACCAACGTCCAACTTGGCAAACCAATGTTTTATTATGGAAACGTTCTTATGAGAGTTACTTATAGGAGCAGTTTAGCTCAAAGACAATTGCATCACCAGTAGACCACCCATCATGGAAATTCAATTCCCAAGGGTCTCAATGGCAAAAACTATATATTTAAATTAAGGATTCACTTTCTTGTTTTCAAAGTTGTATTCAAAAGTTAGGTATTTATTCAGTGAGGACTTAGAAAGAGTTGAGTCTCATCAGTCTAAATCTAAGCTCTACATGTTAAGCTGTCTATGCATAATTGGAAGAGCATTGGTCAGGCCAGGTTAGCCTTTTGGTTTGACTGTCCATCAGCAAGGGAGATCTGCTCATCCTGGTCACTCAGGAGCTGGGAGTGACTGTCTCATTTTGTTTTACATGTCTATGATTACTAACTGAGAACATGACGATTTACACACGGTTCTAAGTCAAATATTTCCCTTCAGCACTTGCTAACTTTTCCCCACATCCTTGTTTTCTCCTTGTACCTATGCTGTCTTCTTTTGGCTGTCTGTTGTAGGGTTTCTAACTAAGAGATAAAATACCATAGCCAAAGAAAGTTCCAGAAAAAGGAGTTCATTTGTCTTACTCTCCTCCACATCCCAGTCCATCATCAAAGGAAGTTTCGACAGGAACTGGAGATAGAAACTGAAGCAGAGCCATGAAGTAATGCTGCTTACTGACTTGTGTCCCGTGGCACTCCCTGTATCAGTCTTAAACAAGCAAGCAAACAAACAAACCAAATACTTTTAAAGTTGTCTCTTTAAAGCATCTAAATCTTTTTTGACATTCAGTCTCTCTAAAACATCCAGTCTCCTTAAAATTCCAAACTCTCTCTGCAAATCCGAAGTCTCTTTAAAAGTTTTAAGTCTGAATTGTGGATTCCTGTAAAATAAAAAATAAGTAAAAAACTTTCTTATTCCAGGAGGGAATAACAAGGGCAGTTAATCGAATTCAAGCAAAACAAGTCCAACGATGTGAAGCTCAGCCCAGACTTCTAGGACCCATTCCTGGTCTTCTGAGCTCCATGGATTTGGACAGTTTTATTCTCCAGCTCTGCCCTCCACAGCGCCCACAGCTTACCTCATTTGTTTAAGCCAGCTCTGCTGCACAGCTACTGCTGTGCTTGGTCCTTGTCTCTTCATGCTGGTTCTCCAATGCTGGAGTCTCCTGTTCCAACTGGGCTGCACTGTTACCATGCAGTACTAAGCCTCAACTTCTCATCCTGGAGCTTCTGCTGCAACTTCTTCACCAGTGGCCTCTCTCTTATTCCCCCGGTGTCAAACCTCGGCTGCTGTCTATGATCCATTCATGTCTTCAAAACTAGTACTACCCTGGGGGAGTCTATTAGACGTGACCAAGTTTGTCAGCACAAGGTACAGCCATGACCTCTGGACTACAGATTCTGTGTGCTGACCCTGAGGAAGTAATTCCTAGATTTTCCCTCAATAATGATGGTCTCTTCTTAATCACAGATGATTCTTCAGCCCCAGCTGACCGGCATCCATTGCAAAGGTTTTCACTGGTCTCTTGGAAATCACAGCAGGCGAGTTGCCTAGCACCACACAGTCTTAACACAAAATATCACAAATGGCCTCAGTAGTCTTTGCTCCCCTCCAAAACTTCACAAGTCCACTGTCTGCATCACTCTGAACGTTCTTGGCTTCCAAGCTCCCACAGAAGAGGCCATTTGACCCATGAGCACTCAATTTTCTAGCTCCAAGTTCCAGAATCCTTCCACAGCCCTCTCAAGAACATGGTCAGGTCTGTCATAGCAATATTCCACAGACCTAGTTTCAGCTTCTGTTTTGGTTAGGGTTTCTATTACCATGATAAAACATCACAACCAAAGCCAACTTCATCTTACAGTTTGTAGTCCATCATCCAGGGAAGACAACACAGGAATATGGAGGTAGGAATGGAAGCGGAGGTCATGGAGGAATGCCGCTTGGCTAGAGGATTAAATTTGGTCCTACTCCCACCCCCAATCCCCTGACTCACTACCCATTTGCTCTATCATATGATACTGCATAAAGAACTTGTCTGATGCTGGCACCCGTAGAAATGTTAGAATTTCTGTTCTATATGTTACTCCCCATGGCTTTTTCAGTAGACCACCCAGGACCATGGGCCCAGAGGTGTCACTACCCACAGTGGGGTGTACTCTCCCATATCAATCACTAATAAAGAAAGTGCCCCACAGGCTTGCCCACAGGCAATCTGATGGAGACATTTTCTCAACTGAGATTCCTCTTCCAAGATGATTCTAGCCGCCAGCAGAAGGTATGGCCCAGATTAAAGGTGTATCTTCTCACCTCGAAAGATCTGAATTAAAAGTGGGTCTTCCCATTTCAAATGACTTAATTAAAAGCCCCACAGAGTTGTATCTAGCTGCTTTGAGTTTTAGTTAATTCTAGATGTAGTCAAGTTGACAACTGAAATACCTACCCATCACATATACTTCATCTTTTAATTTTAAAATTTATTATTATTATTATTAAAATCTATATTTATCTCATTTCATAGCCCTATCTAGCTGACAACTCCCTATGTAGACCAGGCTAGCCTTGAACACATTTTATATAAACAAATTATAAACTAGCACTCTTTCGTGGCTTGTTTTCCTTAGTGTGGTATTTTCAAGGGTTACCCATGTAGAACATCAGTTTCCATTCCTTTCTATGGAGTGCTGACAGTTCACTGTATAAACAGACCTCACTGTTTATCACTTAGCAGGTGATGGGCATTTATTTCCATTTTAGTTGCTATGAATAACACTTCTATGGACATTTAAAAACACATTTTGGCATAGATATAATTTCTCCTGGAGTGGAATGGTTAGATGGCAGGGCAAGTCTGTGTTTCTCAGTCACATGGCAAGTCTGTGTTTAACCCTTTGAGGGCTGTTTTCCAAACTGCTGTACCGTATCTTATCCAACCCTGCCAGCAGTTTATGTGCTTTCTTCACATCTGCATAGATACTTGTATTGTCTCTTTAGATCCCAGTGTTATCTCTCTGTGATTTTGACTTGCATTTCCCCAAAGACTAAGAGCTTTTTACTGTCCTTACTGGCCCAATATATCTTTGGAGTGATGTCTAGTCAAATCCTGGGTGACAGGGTCTGCCTTAGTCACTTTTCTTTTGCTGTGACAAAACATTATGATCAAAGCAAATTATAAAAGAGAGCATTTAATTTGGGGCTCATGGTCCCAGAGGGTAATAGAGTCTATGACCATCATGCCTGGCAGCACGGCAGCCAAGAGGCAGGCATGGTGCTGGAGCAGTAGCTGAAAGCTTAAATCCCACCCCTAGTGACATATCTTCTCCAACAAGACCATATCTCTCAACCCTTCCCAAACAGTTCCACCAACTTGTGACCGAGCACTCAAATATATAAGCCTATGGGAGCCATTCCAATTCAAACTACCAGAGTGTCTTATACAGCTGATACAAGCCTGGAACTTCTGGTCCTCCTGCCTCCACCTCCCAAGTGCTGGGCTGGCAGGATCTGGCTAGATAGCTTAGGATGGCCTGGAAATCACCATCACACTGGCTCCCCATAGGGCACCCTGGTCCTAGGGATCAAGACCCTGACCGTCTCTCATGCTAGGCAAGTGTACTATCTAGCCACTTCCCAAACCTTGTTCACATTTCTATCATGAAATCTCGCTTGAATGATAGTCTGTTCTCCCTTTTTACAACTAGCAAGCTTAGAAGGATATGTTTATGTTGGGAATTACACACAGTCACAGTGATGGTTTGTTTAAAGACTTTATTGCTAAGCATGCAACAGCTTATGTGTCATAAAAATCATCAAAATCATCAGGCATGTCATGGTCTCTAGGACGCAGAGCAGCTTCGATTTCAGAGTTACTGTCATCAGACTCCCCCCAGAAGGCTGGAAGAGAAAAGAACATGGCTTGTTAGCTTTTACATTCTGATGGAGGATTTTCAAAACAGCAAAGTAAATACTTGGTTGGAGCACCGCACAGTCTAACAACACTGTGTCACCTGCACAAATTTACATTCTTCATGCTATTGTTCCAGAGAAATCCTTGCAGAATCTTCTTTTTCATTATGTCCAACTGCTTTTTATAGGATAGACATTAAAACCCAGGTTACCAGGACTGTCACCACCCCACTGTAGCTGCTTCACTTTTGTCTCCCTGTTTGCAGTTTTGTAAGAGTAGATCAGAAAAGGGAAAGGTGGAGGAATTAGCACTGGTGATTGGTTGATCTAAATACCTGTCATCTTATTTGGGAGGCACTCAGGTGAGGACAATAGGAGTGGCCCAGGAGGCACTCAGGTGAGGACAATAGGAGTGGCCCAGGAGGCACTCAGGTGAGGACAATAGGAGTGGCCCGGGAAGAGAGGAGGCTGGGATTGATTCAGTCCTCCTGAGGCTCTTCTGAGAGACTCTGTAGAGGTTTCCCCAAGTTCTAGTGCAGAGTAAGACAGTGTTTACTGATCCTTTATGTCCTAACCATAGCTGCCAACCTTCTGGCTCTCTGTAAGGGCTGAATAGCCTCGTGCAGCCTGCAAAAGCCCTGGGGCAGAGATATAACTGTCTCCTGTAGAAGGCCATGGACATATCTGTCAGTCGGAGCTAAGGTGATCTTTAGGCAGCTGACAGGGCATTGTAGGGTACCAACAGCATCTGCCTTGACAATCAGATAACTGACATCTTCAGAGAAAAACCTAGTAGCTCTTAGGTGGTTTCTTTTATAGGACCCGACTTGATCTTTTCACCAACCCTAGTTAGAATACTATTAATGTCTGCACTTTACTGTGCAAATGGAAGCTGAACAGAGGTGGGTATCTGGCACAATCTTGGTGTCAATGGTGGTCCAGCTCAGTTACAGCCAGCCCACCTAACTCATACCTGTGCTCTCCACTACTACAAGTGGGGGATGGGAGGCAAGGTGACCAGGCACAGGAGGGAAGTGTCCCAGTGTTACTGTGACAGGAGAACTACAGCACCAGTGTCGGTTGGGTGTTGAAGAATGAGGGGGCTCCAAGTTCCAGGCAAAAGAAAAAGAAGTTCATATAAAAGGAACAGCAGGAGCCAGGGCATAGAGCAGGGGCACAGCAAAGCCAGAGGGGCTACAGCCTTGCAAGGAGAGAGCTGGAACCAGGGAGATCATCCAAGAAAACTTAGATTCTATGGTGCAGTTAATGAGACACTGGGAGTTACTTAGTAGAAAATGTATAGAGTGAACCAAGTTTAAAATGCTAGTGGTCCGGGAGAAACAGGAGGGAGTGGATATGAAGAAACCAGTTAGGGTTGAGGCAAGAGACCTACCGGGAATGATTGACAGATACTTGTGGGCCCCACCTACAAGGAAGAAAAAGAGCTGCAAAGTGGTCAGTAGGCAGAGAGCACCAATGGTTAACGCCAAAGAACCTGCACTAGCACTCGGCCCGTGGCACTTTCATGGTCCTTTCACTGAAGGCCCTGTTCACAGGTAGCTATGTGGGCTGCCCCCTAGGCTGACAGGACAAGTCAGAGACCTCACACAAGGACACAGAAGACAAACAGACAACACAACTCTTTTAGTTAAGATGAGAAATGAAAATTAGTGTCTATTTCTTACCATTTGACTTTCGAGTGGTCACTGGGTCCCTTTTGTTTTCGTGCCTATAAAATACGAAAGTGAAAATTGACAGCTGGTCTGAGAGCTTTTACAGGGAGCTGTTGGGGAAAAAGCGGTGGTGTTTATAGTAAGGAGAGAAGTTTTATATGTCCTTCCCAGGTTTGAAAAGCATAAAAGTGTCAAGGCTCCAGGTGGCTAGAGGCGTCTGCTGAAGAAGCACTGGCCTCCCACAGCCTCAGCAGCCTACAGTGCACTCCTCTCGGCAGCCCCTGCCCTGGGGGAGCCTGGTGTACTGTGGGCTCTGCTGGAGGGTCATCATGCCAGCAGTAGGCAGGGAATGGTGTGTGTTCAATAGTCTTCTGGAAAACACTATGTACGAAGTGTCAGTGCTTCTGAGCAAACTCAGAGTGGAAAAACCTGAAGAGAATTCAAGACGTTGGGGAGGAAGTTAAAGTACTTCAGTCAAATCAGCAACAACGCTAACTAACAGTGTAACAAAGGCAGGTGCAGCAAACACACTGTAGGAAACAGCCAAGTGGTGCAGGCACCCAACTTTAGCTTCCCCTGTATCCACTGGTACAAATGCTAGAGTTGATAGTTTTTGGTACCCAGCCTCATCTGCTGAATGGAAGAGGGCAAGACAGTGGCTCTTTGGAGTGGAATTTCTCAGTGTGCCTTTTCAGAGCCTTGTGCAATTTAGAGAGTTTAAAAGAGCCCTTCTGGGAGCAGCACTTACATTTTGTATTATACCTAAATTCTCCGAGTCTCATGCTGAGAGATAAGAGGTCAGTGTGAGACATTAGTGGAGAAACTTACTTTTTCTAAACAAGGTGACATCTCTGCCCTCTCATGGCTAGGACCCTGCTCATCTTGATGGGCGAATCTTGCAAGTTCATGCCCCCTTTGTCCAAGTCTTGTCAACCTACAGCGAATGCATATGCCTTCCAATACACCCATCGTAGTAAAACAGGCTCTACTGGGGCCCATTTTCCATGCTCTACAGTATCCTGCAATACTCCCTTGGCATTTGCTACCTGCTGCTGACCAGGGTCCAGCAGTAGTGCCCAGTGGTCATTCTCCACAAATAGTACAATATCCCTGTGACCATCTGAAAGGGGCCAGCAGATAGTCAATAATCAAGCTACCATGGTGGTGGGCATCAACAAAGTGAGCCTCAGGGAATCCCTTTTATATAAAGTATGTACACACACAATGAACCCATGTGGGCTGGGATACTATTTACCTACTCCCACTACCCATGTGCTAGGTAGATGGACTAGGTGCTGGAAGGCAGATTATTAAAATGTTGGGAGACAGGCAGTCTTCAGACAGCTGTGGTCTGCATAAGGAGATGCACAGGAAGAAGGTCAAACCTGTTGTTGGCTGGGACTGACAGGGCAAAGAGCTTGGTGACAAGAGAGGGTTGAGAGCTGCGGAGGTGCCCAGAAGGCAAGGTGCTTCTAGTTGAGAAAGAAGACACTGCAGGCCTGGACTGAGGAGTGGGATGTGGCAGCTGAATGTCTTGATGCAGGAGCAAAAAAGACAGGGACAGGAAGCCCAGGCCAGGTCCTACAGCTTCTGTGAGTTTCAGAGTTCCTACTCTGAGTTCCAGAAACAAGTCCAGTGTTCACCTGGTAGCCTCCCTTGCCTTCTTCCAAAGCAACTGGTAGTCAAACTCACCATCCTTCTAGTGTGGTCTCCACCCCACCAGGGCAGTCCTTTCTCTCATCTCAGTATGTGGCACCCCCAACTTTCTGGTTCCCCAACATCCCTTGCCAAACACAGTCAACACCTTTGTCCTGACAATGTGACCTCCTTAGCAATTTGTCACGTACTTTTATCACATTGGCAAGCACACCAAGAAACTCCAACATGGATGTTTGCAATGGTGACGCCACATCTAATCTGTCCCTCTATTATCCACCTTCCACTTGGCTGCAAGAGTGAGATGCTGGACACATAAATCTTACATTTTCTGATGAAAACTCTTTAATAACTTCCCCATTGTTTTCTGTATAAAGACCTAAACGCTCAATGGTGCTTCCCACGGTGAGCTCCCAAACAATGCTTGGGCTTCCTAGTTCTGCATCCCCCTGCCCCATCCACTACAGTCCTCATCAAAGTTGCTGTTTGCCATCTGTTCCCTCTGCTAACTGGTAGGCTACTCCTTACCCTCTAGGCTGCAAGCAGAGACCACATGTGTTCCAGTTCACTTGGATAACACACTACTTAGCAATTAGCAGGTGCCTGGGGTGACATGGATAAATAAACTTTACTAAGCACAGGGCCTTACTGAAAGTCTCTTGATCCATGTTCAATGATACAGAATGTGACCTGCGTGTTTCTGATTAGCATGTGACTTCAGAATCAAGTTGTATGAGTTGTCTTCCCTGTCAATGCAGGATGAAATATCCAGGAGAGGAAAAGAGAAAAGAGAATGTCCAACACAGTGTTTTGAACGTGGCCATGGCCTTTTGTGAGTGTCTTCTATGCAAGTGAATACTTGCAATCACTCAGTTCATCAAAAGCAAGTGAACTGAGCCAGCAGCAAGGTCAGGTCCCACCGTGAGGAGGTGACCCTTGGAGCATGCCAGGGACTCTCTTGCTTTGCACAAGGTATTCTAGGCATGTCATGTCTCTATGAGGCAACTTGAATCTACTTTTTTTGTTTGCTCTATGGTTATGCTGTGTGGCTTTGAATCATTTAAACCATTGGGAGCAGGAAACAACATGAGTGAAATGTGAATTCATTGTATAGTGGTTCCTTTTTTTTTTTTTTTTTTTCTTTTGGTTTTTCAAGACAGAGTTTCTCTGTGGAGTCCTGGCTGTCCTGGAACTCACTCTGTAGACCAGGCTGGCCTTGGACTCAGAAATCCGCCTGCCTCTGCCTCCCAAATGCTGGGATTAAAGGCGTGCGCCACCACTGCCCAGCTTGTACAGTGGTTCTTAATTGTCAGTTTTATTAGACTTCTTACAAGAAACCTACTTCATAACTACATATGCCATGGTTTATCACTGAGAAAGGTGAGGATGCTCTCAAGTGTTTTCCACTCTACCCAGTGTCTTAGAAACAATGTTTCTCTGTAAAAATCCATATCTAAAAATGGATGTGACACTGCGATTCAAGGTCAACTTTTATTATGTACGATTCTTAGGGTCAACACTTCTTTCATGTGTCTCTCCAAACATGTAAAAAAAAAAAAAAACCCACCAGCCACAGAGGAAGGACTTTCCTTGAAGTGCTGGACAGGGTCAGCTTGTTAGTCATACAGAGCAAAGCATGCGTGAACTTCCCCTTTCAGAGTAAGAAACTGGGTTTGAAGCTCCAGGCTGCACAATTAGCCTATCACTCCATGAAAGTGCTTGGAATCAGACTGCCTAATCTCCGTAAGTGTGAAAGGAATACATCTACCTTGTAAGGTGGAGGTGGGCCAAGGAATTCTGTAAGTTACTAGTTAACAAAACGTTCAGTCTCTGTGGGCCACTTAGCCTGTCACAATTCCTCAGGTGTGTGGCCACAGATGTTTGTAAATGAATGGATATGGTTATACATCAATGAAACTTCATGTAGAGAAAATGGCACTTGAATGTCATGTACTTTCACATGTCATAGAACAGAACTTTTCTTTGGGTTAGTTTTACAACCATTTAGAAGTACAAGAGCTGCCAGGCAAGCAGGGTGGTTAAACCCAGCACTGGAGGAAGGCAGAAGCAGGCAGATCTCTGTGAGTTTAAGATCAGCCTGGTCTACATATTGAGTTCTATGACAGCCAGGGCTATACAGAGAGATCCCATCACAAAGGAAAAGAAAAACAAGCAAAAATTAGAAGTATAAAAACCAGTCAGCGCACAGTACAGAATCCCTCCTGGCTGTCATTTACAGAGCTTCTTACAGATTTGGGACATAACAGCGCAGAACTTATAATGCCCAACTCTGTTCACCATGTGACGTGGGCCAGTTCTACTGCGCTCTGAGCACCAGTCTGGTTACCTATAAAATGGGTAAGTAATGCCTTCCTTCTAGTGTTCTGGGAAGTTTACAGATGATCCCATGTGACAGCCTGTATAAGGTAGACTTTAGCAAACAGTGACATGGCATTTTTGATACATCTGAATGAACAAAAGTCCCTGGTCATTCTGGGTGCAGGTATGAATTCCAAGTAGAAATGATAAATCAGGCACAGAGTAAAAGAAAACTAAGGTTTGGGTTGAACTGAGAGGAGACAGGTTTAACACACATTTTCTTTTTAAGGAGTCCAATAGGTAGAAGCAATGAAGGTGACATGTCAGACTCTGAGGTGGAAAACTGCTCCAGCTGCCTTCCTCCAGAGGTGGACATGGCATCTAGTCTGAGTTTGTTGCTCATTCAGTCATTTTCTAAGCAAGAACAAATACATAGAATGGTGTGGAAAACATGAGTCACGTTTTGAGCTGGGACAGCAGGGAACAAAATTCCAGGCACCTTCCAAGTAGAGAACAGAATTCCCTGGGAACTAGTCCACAAAGGAGTAATGCAGACTACAGTTTTGTTGTTATTGAAAGTTGCAGTGCTGAGGATTCAGAGAGAACAGCGCTGGCATTACTGTAATGGAGAAGCAGATGGTCTCATCAAGGAAGGTATAAATTACAATATTAAGACAGGAAAGAAGGCGGAAGCAACCTGGCCTTCTAAGGATCCACCTGGGCAAAATCTCACCCAGCACTTCATATTACCACCTGAACTTTATAAACACTCAACACTGTAAGATGCTAAAAATGTAGGAGGCTGGAAAACTCCTGCAGCTAAGAAAACAGGTCAAAACTAGAAGCAATCAAAGTGTAAGCGAACACAGTGACTCAGGGACCAGGACAGAGGAACTCATGGTAGTGGGATGCCTAGAGGATTCCCACTAGATTACAGATGACCCTAATCAGCCATTATTGGTCAATCCAGAAAAGAATGTTTGCAGAAATAGCCTGTCTCGCAAAATAATCTGTCCTGTTAGAGGCAGACAGTTCCCAGAAAGAGACTATGAACATCTACAGCCCCTTAAGGCTGCAACACCTCCGTCATTTCCAAGCCCCTCACTTGTATAAAGGGCTGCAGTCTCCCTGCTCCCAGACCCTCAATTTCCCTTGCTTTGGATGCCAATAAACACAGTCAAAAGTCAGACTCATTCTGCCACCTCAGAAATCTAACACCAGGAGCTGCAGACTAGGGAATGGGTATGAAATTAAGGGGATGAGTTCAAGAGCCTGTAGGTAGGTCTGAGGTGCATCTTCACTAATGATGGACTGATGTGGGAGGGCCCAGCTCCCTGTGGGTGGTGCCACCCCTGGACAGGTGTTCCTAGGTTGTGTAAGAAAGCAGGGCAAGCCTTAGAAAGTAAGTCTCTAAGCTACATTCCTCCATGGCCTCTGCTTCAGTCCTGTCTCTGGGTTCCTGCTGTGAGCTTCTGCCCTAATGTCCTTAAGTGACAGGCCTGGAATGTGTAATCAAATCCTTTCCTCTGTAAGTTGCTTTTGATCATGGTGTTTATCCAGGCAAACTAAAACACTCACTAAATTGGAAAATCTAAAAGAAACAGATGCATTTTTAGAAACACACGGCCTACCAAAACTAATAGTGTTGGCAGAGATTTCAAGACAGCCTAGTATTGACTATGGCATGTGGTTGTGGTTATTAGGGGTCACTCTTAACGCAGATCTTCAATGAAAAGGAGCAAGTGGGGCAAGGAGTGTACAGTGTGAGGAGAAAAGGGGCACCAGGAAAGGGGGTGCTGGAGCCAAATCCTGAACTCAAGGAGACAAACCGTCTAAAGAAAAGCCAGATGCTAAATGGAACGACGGGAGTGTGATTTCAGGGCAAGACCTGGCTGACTAAGCTTCCAACTTGTAAAAAGGAATTAAAAGAACACTAAAGCGGTGAAGGGACCCATCTACAACCGAAAGCTGGTGCAGTGTCATTGAAAGAGGGGGCTGAGTTCCAGCCCCAACAAGCAGAACTTGGCAGCTTTGGCCATTTGGTTCTGGCTTAGAGTCAAGGATACAAGAAAGAGGTTGTGGAATCTCACTCCATAGCTTAAAAAAAAAAAAAAGCGACCTAGTTCAGGCGTGTGGCAGGGGTATCCCTGCCTGGAGGCTGAGAGAGGCCATGGCATGAAGCTGTGAAGGCAAAGCCTGGCTTGTGTTGGAGATGCCAGATTTGTGGGATACCTGCCAATGAGAGCTGCAGATTGCTGTGGGGACCGGCTAAGAGGAAGAAGTGTGTTGCAGTCAACAAAGCTGAAAGGAGTTGGAGAGCTGACGAATGCTTTGACATCACACTTGGAGATGCAGGATTTGGAGCTTGTCCTGCTGGTTTTTTGCTCTTACTTTGCTCCAGTATTTCCTTATCATGCTCGCTTTCGGTCCTTTTGGAATGGTAAAGTGTATTCTGTGCTATTGTATGTTAGAAGTATGTGATCTGCTTTTTAATTTTGATTTCACAGGAGTTACAGTTAAGAGATTGCCATGGGTCTCAATATAGACTTTGGACATTTAAACAGTGCTAGGACTGTGATAGACTAGAGGGACTTTTGAAGTTGGACTGAATACATCTTTGGATTATTATATAGTTACAAGCTTATGGAGGCCAGGGGTGGAAGGTGGTGGTTTAAGTAAGAATGGCTTCTACAGACTCATATATTGGAATGCTTAGTCACCAGGAAGTTGAATGGTTTGAAAGGATTAGAAGGATTAGGAGGTGTGGCCTTGTTGGAAGGAGTGCATCACTGGGTTTGAGGTCTCAAAAGCCCATGCCAGGCCCAGTTTCTCTTGCTTTGCTTTCAGATCAGGGTAGAGCTCTCAGCTACTTTTCCAGCACCAAGCCTGCCTGACACCATGTTCTCTGTCATGATTATAATTGACTAAGTCCTCAAGTAAATGCTTTCTTTTATAGGAGTTGCCTTGGTCACTGTGTCTCATAGCAATAGAACAATTACTAAGTAGCTCAATAACAAACAATGAGACTGACTGAAAAACAAATCCCTGAGGAGTGGGTGTGCTCATCAGTTCAGAGCACATGTGCTCTTGCAGTGTGGCTCTCAGCATCTGCATGACACTCACAAACATGTGTAATTCCACGTCCAGAGGACCCAGCACCCTCTTCTGACCTCTGAAAACAACAGGCACACATGTGGTACACACACATATATGCAAGCAAACATCATACACACAAAAATATATAAATACATTTTAAAAAGTCTGATTTACTAATGGCTAGGCCTACATGGATTCACTGGTGAATTTTACCAGACTTTCAAAGGAGAACTAATACTAATGCTTCTTAAACTAGTCCATAAAACAGGAAAAGAGCACTTCCAAGTTCTTTCTGTAATGCCGGTATTTTCCTGTATCAATAAAGGTACAACAACAAAACAAATGATAGGCTGACCTCCCTGATCACAGGCACAAAAGCTCACTACAAAAAGCTTGCAAACCAAATTCAACAAGGCATCAAAACAAAAACTCTCACAACCTACACCCAACATTGTTATACAGGGAAACGTTAAAGCAGTTCCAGTGAAATCAAAAGAAAGACAAAGCAGTCTTCTTTCTCCACTTCTATGAAATGTACTGAAGCTCTAAGGTAGGGCAGAAACACCAGAGAACAGATAGGAAATGAAAAAGTCAAGTTACTGTGTTTGTGGATACTATAAAAAAGAGACCCTACAAACTCCACCAGAAAACTCTTAGAAATGACAAGCACTTTCAGCAAAGTGGCAGAATACAAAATTAATGTATGAAAATCAGCAGCTCCTCCTATGTATCACCAACAACACATAGAGAAATAGGGGAAGCAATCCCATTCACAATTGCCCTCCAACCATAAATATAACCTTGGAATAAACCTAGCCCAGGAAGTTAGAGACCTTTCTAATGAAAACTTTAAAATACCTCAGAGAAACTGAAGAAGATACCAGAAGATGGAAAGAGCGTCCATGCTCATGGATCAGTGGGATTAATATTATGAAAATTGCTATTTTACCAAAAGCAACCTACAGATTTAGTGCAATCCTTATCAAAGTTCATATGTTGTTTTCTATGGAAATAGAAAAATCAATCTTAAAATTCATTTGAAAGCACAACAGACCACAGATAGCCAAAACAATCCTGAGAGGGGAAAGTTTAGAGGCATTATGCTACCTAGTTTCAAGGTATCTTACAGAGCTATGGCAACAAGAACAACACAGTGATGACATAAGACAGACACACAGATCCACAGCTACAGCTGTATCATTTTGGGACGTAAAAAACAAACTCAAGACAGAAACCTGGAGGCACGAACCGAGGCAGAGGCCATGGAGAGAAACACTTCTTACTAGTTACATTTCTTACATGCCTTGCTCTCCATGGCTTACTCAGCCTGCCTTTTTTTTTTTTTTTTTTTTTTTTTTTTTAACATCCCAGGACCAGGCTTAGCACTGCCTACACTGGGTTGGGCCCTCCCATATTAATCATCAATCAAGAAAATGCCCCACAAGCTTGACTATAAGCCAATTTGATGTGGGTGTTTTTCAATTGAGGTTCCTTCTTCCAAGTGACTCTAGTTTGTATTAAGTTGACAAAAACTAACCAGTACACTAAGTGTAAATGAGAACACCATAGGAAACTTGGTACTTTGTAAGAAAAAAA
Organism: Rhabdomys pumilio; assembly: GCA_030674055.1. Lineage (NCBI taxonomy): Eukaryota > Metazoa > Chordata > Mammalia > Rodentia > Muridae > Rhabdomys > Rhabdomys pumilio. Next base: position 208,798,549 of record JANHMN010000002.1, on the reverse strand, counting down.
TGTAGGACGCTCTGCCTTCAAAAGTACTCCTCCTCACTAAAGACAAGGGCACCAGAAGAAGGGCACAGTTGGGAATGCTGTTTCAGGTCCCTGACATGTCCAAGAGCCTACACATCCTCATGAAGGTCAAGACCAAGACAAGTGTCCATCAGCACACAGGACAACAGTCAGGAGAGATTCCATTAAGGCTATCTGTAAGCACGCCCACCTCCTTCCTGTTTCTTGAAACTCTGATTGCAGACAGCATTGGAACAGTTTGGGAAGGAGACCTAATTTGAAGTGAGCTAAGATTTCCATTTAAAAATGTGTACACCTCTCCTACACACACCACTTGTAGATAACTGGACAGAATGCATACTGCCCTTCAGGCCAGGAAGGTGAGGCATTTTGCAAGTGGCTTGCATAATGAAGAAGGCTAGAGTGAATGGTTGAGCACTCTCTCAGAAAGTTCAGCAGTTACTCAGCTCTGTTGATAAACCTGCCAGACCAATGCGAAGCCCGCATGGGGAGGGGAAACAAGGTACCTGAACAGCTCCTATACCAAGCTAGGTTGGTGACAGAAATGCCATGAGGCCACTAGAAGGGCACATGGGACAGCTATCCTCTGCCCAGGAAGCATTTGGGTAGGTGTATCCCAGCCAAACAACAAAAAGGTTAAAAGCATGGAATAGCATGTTGCCTTAGGGCATGGCATCTGACCTGGTACCATGAAGGACACCCCATAAGTCTACATAGTAGGCCAGCAAGAGCACTAGAATATGACTGTTCCAGCTGGAGGGGGTTGCAGGCAATAAGCCTCCTGAAGACTAGCAACAGCAGAAGAGTTGGGATGGGGCTACTCACTTCTGGTCCTGAAAGGTGGACAAATTTGGAGACTAGAAGACCTGGGGAATATGCTAGTGTTAGCAACATACTGATTGCCAATCCCCACACAAGGGGGGAATCCACATCCCATTAACAAACACACTTAAATTACTGCATTTGGGGTCCACTTGAATTTGGCAATTAACTCTGAGGATTCTGCCAAGAATACAACTTGTGATGTTGAGGACAATTAAGAAATGGCTGTCAGTGGGATGCATCATCCTGCTCTAGGGCCTAATTATAAGACTGGAGGACCAGTGATATGGTTCAGTCAGTACATGTCGACTGTGAAACATGAAGACCCGAGTTTGGGTCCCAAGTGCCCATGTCATGTGTGTGTCTGTAACGCTAGCATTGGGGTCAGGGTGGGGTGGAATTAGGCGGCTCCTTGGAACTCAGTGGCTGAAACTACGCAAAGAGCTTCAAGAGCATTGAGAGAACTTGTGTTGAAAAATAAGGTATAGAGCTATCAAGAAAAACATCTATCATTAATCTCTGGCCTACACGCCTGCCTGCACGCACGCACGCACGCACGCACGCACGCACGCACGCACGCACGCAGAGGCATGCCCAATCTATTTGAAGATATGGTATCTAGGCCGCGAACCACAAAAATCTCTGTGGATTTGTAATCAGTATTAAAAATTTTCAAATAGCATCTTTGGCTGGATTTTTTTCCTTCAAAAATAGACATTTTTTTCTGGGAAAAATATAGAAGAAAAGCAATCCTGAAAGAAATAAAAGTACAAATGACCATATCAACAAATCTCCACAAATATCAGTCTTAAGTTTTAAAGGCTGCCAAAGTCTGAGGCTGTTTAAATTGACAAAGTCTGAGCGCCCCCTGATGGCCAGTTGGAGTTCCTACAGCACATGCTGTAATTTTTGCTGTCCTTGGGTCAGCTAGCTTACTTCTTCCTGGAAAATAGTGATTTTTCTTAAGCAAAAGTAGTTCTGTGCAGGAAAAAAAAATTATGGGTTTTTGACAGTGAGTTTGGAATGCTTAGGAAACTTCTAATTTAGCAAAACGTAAGGTCAATGCAGACTTCCTAAGCCAGAGATGGAGGTGTGTACTTTATAAAGGTACATGAAAGACTGCCAGAAAATTTTCGTTTTTATTTCAATGGACAACTAGTGTCTAAGTATCTTTATACCATTCCGGGGGAAAATAACAAATGACCAGACAAGAAAGAAAAGCTGCGGCCACCATCTGATCATCAGCTGCATGCTGGCGCCCTCCGCTGGCCAATCCCAGGGCTGCAGGGCTGGCAAGGAATACCACCCACGGTGGCCCTGTTAACGGGTGTGGGTGGCCCGGTGACTTTTAGTACCTTTCCCCCAGGCAATTATGTTGTAAGCACACATTCTTTTCTTTCGGCAAAAATCTTATCTTGATTCAACCAGAAGGCTGGAGTTACAGGGGAACCGGTAAGCTGAACTTACAAGGGAGCTGTGAAGATACACTCTCCATTGAATAAATGGATCCTGGAGAGTGAAGCCGCTTCCTGGGGAAGGTAAAGAGAGACAATGTTTGCAGAGGAGAGGAAGCTCTGGCATGCACCCCGGAACAAAAGGGAACAAGTGGTCTTTACTCGGAGAACAGCTTCCTATTAGGACTCACTCCTTCGTACATCATGCCTTTCATCCCCACTCAACCACAAAATGATTTTACTGAAGCAAATACAATGGTAGAAAAAGATTTACACTGAAAGAATCTTTAATAATAAACTGTTGCCGATCGGCCTACTTGCCCGTGATTTATAATACAATAAACATCGGATTCTATTACGGCTCATACACTGAAGCCTCTGCTCTGCAAAACGGAATATGAAAGCGCAGGGACGCCGCCGCCGTCACAATGAAATGAGCATGTATAAATGTGCTAAGAGTATCTCTTTGCATCTTTTATAGCTTGTGTGTATTAATCTGTAACGCTTATTAAGAAAGTCATTGCTATGCAAAGCAGCACCCAATCCCTTTCTCTGGCTTTTCAACAGAGTGCACTGTTTAGCCAATAGGAGGGACCCTCTGGCCCTCATTCTGCATTCATCACAGGCAACATTTGCACAATGTATCTCTCAAAGGCGGCTGAAAAGAAGGCCTTAATACTCATGTAAACAACTGCAAACCAATTACTTAATGAATCAGGCCCACACATAATGAGGTGCAGACAAAGAGCTATAAATGCATTTTTGCGCCCAAGCCCCTGCTTTAAAGTAAAATCCCTCAGCTGTAGTTTGGGCTTAACTAGCACATCATAATTATTGTCTCTAGGACATCAGAGGAAGCCATTTTTTTTTAAGGTCCGACAGAGTCTTTTTTTTTTTTTTTTTTTTGAGATTGCTCATCAGCTCACTGACAAAACAGAGCAAAGAAGAATTTTTAAAAGTGCTACAGCAGCGCAGCACTGTTATGTTTATTCTCAAGTACTGGGTTTCGAGACCACTTGTAAAAGCAATAAAGCACAAGGAGTGACTGCAGTAAGTGGGATCCTTAAATGTAAGCCTCTAAGAAATTTCAGTGAAGCCAGGCACAAACAGCAAAACCTGAGCTCTCCAAAGCCCAGGGTGGGGTACTAACAATGAGAGACCCAGCACAAGAACCAAACTGTGCGGAACAGCACGGCAGTCCTCACTTAGCGTTCCAAGCCTTTCATGCTAGATTACTATCAAGTGTCTAGAACCGAGAGGTCCTGGAAGACCTTTTAGTGGGTTTCTTTTTCTTAAAGGGGGTGAGGAGATTACTTATGATTTATTTGAAAATTAATTTCATACAGAAATATAATAACAAGAGGCTCCTTACTTTAATTTGTAGAAAAAACAAGTTTAATTTTAGTCTGGTGTGATTTAATTTTAGCCAGGTATGAATGACCAGGCTGAGAAAATGTCCTACCTGGTCCTGTTATTGTCTAGGCGGGCTTAAGAACTTTTCAAAGAACACACATAAAGAACTTGTCTTAATGCTAGGTGCTGCTGGCGCTTGCCTTTAATCCAGATCTCTGTGAGTTTGAGGTCAGCCTGGTCTACAGACTGAGTTCCAGGACAGTCAGGGCTAAACAGAGAAAGAAACTCTGTCTCTGCATGGTGGATGGGGTAGGACTTGTTTTAATGTCCTTAAAATATAATGGGGACAAATACTTATAACAATCTTAAACACTAAAGTGATATATTTTAAAGCCAAATGGCAACATTAAAACTGGGAACCATCTGTTGAATTTACTGACTTTTAAAAAATTCTCTTAAAAGACCCACAATTGAATGTATTGTGTAACTCCAATGCCAGAGTATTCAGCACTCCCCCAAACCCAGTGTGCTCCTACTATCTCAAAAATACAAACAAAACCCGGGTATTAAAGGTAATTTCTTATAAACAAGAAAGCATTTTGGATACTCAACAAGTTTCTAAAAGCAAGAATTGAGACAGGTAACCCATTTGAATAATCCATGTCCTAAAATACTGCCATGCTTTTGTAAAATACAAATGAACAGATTTTTTTCCATTTTCATTTCCTTTTAATATGACATTTCTGGATCAGATCATTTTGTTATTTGGACATTATGCACAGCAGAAGTAATGTAAAGGTCATGTTTTAACATTTTAGCAGGGTCAAGTAGTAAATTCAAAGGTAATGCAGTCATCTAAAGGACACTTTTTTAATGAGTAATACTAGCACAAAGGGAACTTGCGAGGCTATTTGAAATAGTATTTAGTCCAAAGTAAAAGAGAAGGTGCTACATCAGGCAATTGCTTAAATTCACATTATAAATGCTTCCTAAGTGACTGGAAGTCACTGCATGATGAGTGTTGGATGCAACGGCAATTTCAGTACAGAACTCACTTATTACAGCTCACAAAACTTGTAAAAAAAGTGTTACATTTTAACAAGTGTACAAAGATACATTCTGTCCTTTAAGGGGAGTAAGCAAGAACACATCAGAAAAGGACTGAGTAATGTGGCTGGAAGACTTGCTTTAAAAAAATAAAAGAATCCATACACAAAAACTAATACAGAGCAATTGCCTGTCGTCTATCAATTGTCTCAAAAAGAAGAAACATGCCACTTTATTTCTCTTAAGGCTTGATGTCTTCTCCCTGCCCTTTTCCTGACAGCCTCCTTTGTGTGGTCTCTAAGCAGTCCTACTGCGAGCAGCTGTGGACGCTAATTTGTGGTTCACTGAGGTGTCAATTGAGTCTTAAACCAAGGAAACAACAGCTGCAAAACAATGCTTGGCTCTGGTGCAAATATTTTCAAAGGTAGACTAAAGTTTCAACTGTTATTTTAGATAAACAAAAAACCCAAACCATAACCCTCCATCAAGTCACACACAAAATAACACACAGCCAGGGCTGAACTCATTGCGTAGTGACATTTCTCATCTTGTTACTGCTATTCAGAAAGCCTTTCACGACTTTACCTTGACAAAGGACTTCCTTCACTAGATGAAAAACTAGCTTCCGAGGCAATTTTGTGGGCTGTCTTTGTCTTGAATGTGCTGCCGCCAATATCCAAACCTGTGACAAACACAGCCAAGGAGAGTGAGAGTTAGCCACCACACAGCCACAAGACAAATGCACATGCAGTCTTCCAGATATATTGGAAAATCAAGAGGAATATTCTGTTCAAGTCGCACAGAAGGTTTCAGGGCTTCTAGGCCCAACGACAAAATACTCATAGAACACTGAAAAGAAATGGGGAATTTTCTTTATAATACTAAAAATCAAATCAAATCAAATCAAAACAAAGCTAAAACTACCCAAGGCATTCTGCTTTATTTTTCACTTCAATTACTCAGTTCTTTTCTGTGGTATGGGGACTGAACCCGACACTTCCTATGACCTAGAGCTAAGTAAAAGTCCTCGGCAAGCTCTGCTTGAAATGGCCAGGAGTTACAAATAAGAGGTTGAATAATTCACTTTGTTAGGACACAGGCAGGGATGGCTCACCAAGACAACAGGAACGGGGAACCAGGTCTCAGACATAAACTGACACTCCTGGACGACAGGCTCCCACACTATCTACTCTTAAGCCCTTTGGTTAAATCCTGTTTCTTATCCCACAAAGAATAATAAATATCCACTATAAGTCATCAAGGCCCGTGATGAGGACATGAATACACAATACACTTTTTTCCCTGGTAATGAAGGCTGGACTGTCCCTGCTGTTCTCAGCCTTGGATATTTCTGTGGCACTTCTGTTTTCAATGGGCAGTCACCCCAGATCCCAGAGAGTGTACAGGCAGCTTTGCCATGAACTTGCTGAGTTACTAACCTGTGAATGGTTTGCCTGCATGCAATCTCTGTAGCAGGGTAACTCTTTCCACACCATGCCCACGCTCAACTCAGACAGAGTCTCCACATTTGTATAGGGCAGGACTTTGGGTTATGAAAAGTAGGGTTCAGAACTTAAGTGGGTTTTCTCAGTAACAGATCTAGAGACAGAGACCTAAAACATCTAACTCAGAAAGTAACTGAGACAGGAGTGAGAAGTGAGAATGAGATTCCCACCCTCTGCTTTTCAGTGCTGTCAAGTTTCCCTTCACTTTCTGCTTACTGCAGCTCATGGGACTACAGGAGAGCAGAAAGGAGAAGGCAGTGGTGAGTGGGGAGTGAATGCAGGGTACTGTCAACTCTAAGAGCAGCCAACAGCATCAGAAGCTCCTGTCAATACTATTATCAGACTACTGGGATCCTTCAAGGTGTGAGAAAGACCCAGGAAACTGAACCTGCCTGCGCTTAGCTGTACAAACTGTCAAGTGCCACTTCATGTATGAAAAGTTTAACAGAATATGATCAAGATACATTGTATAAGTGTATGAGCTCCTCAAAGAATAAATATTATTTGAAATACGCTATTACTATATTTAATAGTAGCATAATTTTTATAGATAACCAAGAGATGACAACTTATGCCAAATACTTGTCTTTTGTACCTGCCAATTAGGTATCAAAATACACTTGCCATCTGGCACACAACTTTAATCTCAGCACTTGGGAGGCAGTGGCAGGTGGATCTCTGAGTTCAAGGCCAGCCTGGTCTACTAAGAGAGTTCTAGGACAGCCAGGGTTACAGAGAGAAACATTGTCTTGAAAAAACAAACAAACAAACAAACAAACAAACAAACAAACAAACACCAAAATACACTTGCCCAAAATATCTGTAGCACTGCCTTCTCAACTATGTGTACCTGCTAAGCAGTTATCTTCGAGCCAAGGCATTACTCTCTTGAGACCTAATTTATAAAATGAGGGGTGGGGTGGGGGGGTTGGACAAACACCATCTACAACCTATCTCGATTCAGACTGTGTGTCACAAATGTGGACAGAAAGCTGACCCACACTGTGATCTTTCCGAAACAACAGGGGATCTTCTTCGCTGCTTTCAAGAGACTATGATTTCTCCATTTTTGGAGCTAAATCATAGTCACCAAAATGGTTGGCTCTCCCTAGGAGCCTTTCACTTCCAGGCCTGGGCTGGTCTTTAACCTGAAGTGGCTCACCGAATCGTTAAAGCAACCAAAATAAATGACAGTGCCACTGATATTACTAAAAATGTATTCTCCAAATACAGACAGACAGCACATGTTGAAAAAAGTATCTGTCTGAGGAAGACAAGTTTGAGACAACTGAAACCTGAATATGGTCTATGAATTATATGACATTAAGAACTCACTGTACAATGCTGATAGGAAAAATAGAGTATACTGATCATAGAAAATTAAAGCCATACAGAGCTGGAAAGATGGCTCAATTGGTTGTTAGGAGTGAGTACTGGTTCCTCTTCCAGAGGACCCGGGGTTCAATTCCAAGTATCCGCACGGTGGTTCACACTCAACTGTAACTATGGTTCTAAAGACTCCATCACTCTCTTCTGACATCCACTGGCACCAGGCATCACATCATATATAGTCACATTGGCAAAACACATAAACACATAAAATAGAACATTTATATCTAAAATTAAAAAAATCACTGTACACTTTCCTCTATATTATGTACCTCTTACAATGGGTGTTCAATTGAATAATACACGAAAAGAAGATATAATAAAAATGAAAACCACAGGTACCGTGGGAGAATGTAAGAAAATTAAATTGAAACAAAATCCTAGATTAGAGAAACTATGTTTAAGCCTAAATGTTAGCTGTCTTGGGATATACAGTCCTTTCATTATAATAGCAGAGAATTTCCCAGAATTCCCACAAGAGTGGACATGCAGCACAAAGCTGTCCTCCCTATGAGATGAGGAGACGTAGGAAGAGAAGCTTGGAGTATTTTCTGCGATAGTTGGTGAAAAGAGACCTTCATGAAACACCAAATAGAATCATAGGGTCTATAAAGCTATTACCATGCTGGGCTCCATGTATGCAGAAGTGAGAGCCTTTCCGGATGCTTGTCTGCTAAGGATGAAGAAGTTCTTGCTCACTCAGACTCAGTAATACTCACTATGAAGCAAACTCTAAAATCACGCTTCTCTCAGCATCATCCTGGCTGCTTCCCTCGGCCCCTGCCACAGGATTCAAGTGCTGAATCTGCCCCAACTTACTTGAAAACTGACTTTCAAATCTCTCTTCAGCTCGATTTGAATTGTCCTGAAGGGTAGACTTCTTCAGTAACTGGTAGGCTTTTGTTTCTATAGATGAAGAAAAGGAAAGAAACATTCTACTTTCAACTGTTCATAAGTGTTTCTTAAATTCCTCTATGAGGCTAAAATTTCTCAGATGCATGGGTTCCTTAATAGTCTCCCTATAAAAAGGTAAATATTTCTCAAATGCACTATCTCCCTATGGAACCCAAGTTAGCTTCAAATTTGTAATTTCCTACCTCTACCTCATAAGTCTATGTCTCAAATAAAAATTGAGTTGCACCTAAATCTTAAGACTAAGGGACAAACTTTAGGAGTTCATTTGAGGCCATAAATTCGTCATTTCAGTGGATCCGTGTGTAGATTCACTGTCAAAATCAACAGCTTCTCTATTCCGGGCTCACAGAAGCAGCATCCTGGTAGGAAGGTCTCTGGGCTCCAGGTCCTGATTCTCAGGCTCTTATGCTAGAGTGTGGGGCTCTGAGAGAGGGGAGAGAGAATGCAAAGATCTCAGGAGGGTTAGAGGCAGACCTATTGGTCAGATTCAGTGAAAAATCTAACCCTAAGGGCTAAGGAGAGGGTGGCTGCCTACAGAAAGCAAACCTAGGTGCACAGAAGGATCAGCCAAGCTGCAGCCACAGGTACAAATTAGATGCTAGGGAAAGCGCTCATTGAAAGGGCAAGGACCTGAGCACTATCAGGAGGCATAAGACGTTAAGTGACGGTGGGCCAGCTTCAGGCTATGCAGGCAAGAGTATATTTTTTTCTCAAACAGTGCAGAACCCTCCTGGAACGGTCTAGAAGGCTTAGCCAAGAAGCCAACTTCACAGTGCAAAAAGGCCAAACAATGCATATAATTTTTTTTTGGTGGGGGGGGGGGGTAACTTGGGCCCAGGCTCCTCTAGAAGGAAAAAAGGAGAGCAAGGAAGTTAAAGCTGCAGTGAGCTGCTGCCTTGCCAATCCAGTTATGAGTGAATGGGTAAGTGAGTAAAGGAGAAAAAGTCACACGCAGAAATAAAAGCTAGCCTGCTGTAAACATAGGACTAAGAGCCGAAGAATCTAAGCTCATTCCTGCAGCAAGCAAGGTATAAATCTGAAAATCTGAGGACTAGGCAGCTGTAAAGGGCTTAATGTACACTGTCGCCTGTGCCTTGGAACTCCAGGGAAACATTTCTCTCATTTGTAATGTTAACCACTCAAGAATTATGGAATAATTAAAATGATTAGATGAATCCAACATTTTTAAAGAAGCCAATTCTTTTCATATACAGAAACATATATATGTATACACACACAAACACACACACACCCTAAAGTTTTCAGTTCTAAATCCTGTAGTCAAGCATTATTATATATTCAACTCTATGTCAACTTTTAGCTTAAGACGTAGAAAATATTGCAGTTTAAAACATACAAGGCAAGGGGTCTACATCCCACATTGTATCCAGCCAAGAGATTAAAACCTATTCTGTTTATTAATTCCATGCTGATGACACAATGAGATAAATATATTTCCTCTACTTTGTTACATAAGCTGCCGGAGCCCAATCATCCATCTTCCTGCAAAGCCGAGGGAGCACTAAGAGGGTTTTTTTTCCCTTTTTGATATGCATTTTGGGTCTAGAAAATAGAAGCAGCTAGAGAAAAAAAAGGTGAAAATGTGCTGAATAAAGGGGGTAGGACGGAGAGGATGCTGAGGAGAGGAGAAAGAGAAAGCCTCAACTTCTTATCTTTTATTCTCTTTTATATGCAAATGTACACCTGCTAAAATACTCCTAAATCTACAAATAAAAAGAAAATATCTGATGAACAAGTGCTTTTAACAGCCCATTACAAGATACACATGTTTCCCCAGCCTCTAAGGAGTGTATGGAGGCAAGGAACTGCCCATTGCTTTTGCAGAAATCCTTAAAAAAAAAAAAAAAAAAAAAAAAAAAAAAGAGTTGGGTCTGGAAAGGAATAACAAAGGGAGACACAGACAATACTATCACCGCGCAAAGGAACCAGACCTTGAACCCACAAAGAACCAGGGCGTTCAACTAGGGATGTTTAAGTACTGTTCCTATATGAAGTGGGCAGAAATTCTAAAATTAAAATTGAAGAATGCTTTCAGTAGAAAGAATGCTACGGTTCTATTTATTACTTTTCATGTATTTCTACACATGTTAAAAATGTTTTTTCATATTATATTAGATGCACCACTGATGAAACAAACTCAGTTGCTTTTGTAAAAAATAACTTTAAAGGCAAAATAGTATTTCTAAAATTAATTCAAAAGACATGTTATCACTTTAAGCCCATAAATTGGTTATCTAATAATCTTTTTGAATAAAAATGAAAAAAACTGAACATAGATGCCTTTACAATTTAGAAAATATAACAGAAGATGCTTGTATATTTAAGATTTCAGAGGAAAAAAAAGGCCACATGTCTCTGAACGTGGGCAGACTCAACACAGGTATTCACAGGGGAATCTTCATATCTGGACTTCTGGTGCTAAATGTGTCCACCAGGAGCCTTGGGTCAGCAAATCCACTGTGAGATTTCTCTAGCTGCTTTCCCCATGAATGCTGCTAATAGACAAGGAACACTCCTAATTCACAGGGCACTAGGGCAGTGTCAGGAAGACATTTACATTTTAGTTTTAATCTCTGTGAATCAATTCAACAATTAAACCTGAAAATCAATACCAGGCTTGTAACTGACCTTTCATGGCTGCTCCCAAGCTGAACTGAAACAGTTCTGAGGGTACCAGATCCGCTTCTCTGTGTCCTTCAGTCCCACATCACCAATCCAAAACCAAATATGGATTAAAAATATTTAGGGAAAATGTGTTAGTACTGGGTATATACAAACTTTTTTTTTCTCGTTATTACATCCTAAATGATGCACTCTTATAGCATTTATATCATATAATATGTTAAAAGTCATCTATGAAGTATGTGGAAGATGTCTGTAGAATATGAAAATGCCAAGCCATTAGACGTAACAACTGTACTGCTTGCTGCTTACCACTGTTTAATCATAGGAGGTTAATTTTCAGTTATCAAACTCAGGAAACATTTGACTTTTAAAACTCTCGAGTGACCTCTGTTAAAAGCTAGGTTTAATGGTATAATACTGTGCTTTTCATTATTTCCCATAGGCTCATGCGAGCTAACTAGGAGTTCTACCACTGAGCCACACTCTCATTCTAAACAGTTTTGAAAAAACATTTCTAGCAATCAGTACTCAATAATTTGTATGGTGGGAGGAATCAGAAATATTGACATATCTTTCTTACTTATAGAATGGCCAGGAATAATGGCTATGAGGCGACCCAAACGCTAGCAATGTAAAGTATCAAGAAAACCCTTCTCAAACTCTATAGCAGGCTGAATACTGCCTTCCTCACCTCCAAATTCAAATCCACTCACACCTCAGAATATGATCTTATTTGGTAACAGATTATTATAGACACATCAGTTAAGGAAGGCAAGATGAGATTGCCCTTCACTTTCACTGGAGCCCAAAGACTGATGTCTATTCCATAGGAGCAGCAGACACAAAAACACAAAAAGGAGGCTGTGAAAGCAGAGGCAAACATAAACACTGAAGAGATGCCATCACGAACCAGAACCACTGGGAAGAAATCTTCCTGGAGCGGTCTGATAGTACCTTGGTTTTTTGTATCCTGAACTGTGACAGACCAAGTCTACTATTTTTGTTTTCACTGTTGAAATTTTGTTGCTCAGGGAAACTTCCTGTTAACACCAATGCTGCTTCTGCTGAGATCTGGGACTACAAGTGCAGAGGGCACTGCAGCTGGTGAGCTTATGGCACCATCATAGCAGCTTGAAAAAAATAGCCAATGCTCTCCCTGACTCCCAATTTTATCAAACTGTCTAAATCTTTACCTTGTCTCTCAATTTGAATTGCCTGTGTAAAATAAAGGTCCTTTTACAAATTGACTCACAGAGCCGCTCCCAGTTTTGAGACTCCTCCTCCACAATTCTCAACCTAGAAACTGACTTGGATGTGTGATAAAATGGGACCTACACTGGCTACTTCTGATGTAGCACAGCATAGAAAGCCCAAATGGAATTTTACTGCGTATGCACTGGGAGACTCTCCTCAATTAGGAGTTTGTGTGCTCAAATGCAGGACACTAACCAGCAGCTCTCCTCAGAAAGGTCTTTTATTCTTTCACATCCATGTTAAAAGCCTCTGTCCCCCACCTGCGAGCAGCAGGCAATAGGTTCAATGGCAGAGAGGCAGAGGTGCCTGCAGGCTGACTCCTGCCTAGAGGCAGAGGTGCTGACAACCATGGACAACAATACAACAAATAATGCCCTGGTTTCACATTTGTTGGAAGTCCCTGATCTGCACAGCAGATAATATGTCTCTACTAATTCTTCCGAGTAAAGCACTTCTGAGACAAGGCAAGAAAAAAGCATTTTTAGTGAACTTGCCGTCCTGGAGGTTATATGCCATTACACTTGGGTGGCCCAAACTTGTCGCTTCATTCTTTCCTCCTGGGGTAAATCCAGTCACCAATGACAACCTGGCCATTGTATGTTTTCAGTAATGTTTGGGGAGGTGGTGCCGGACCCGGAACCCAAGCAGCACCCTGCAAGTAGATGCTGACCTGTACAGCCTCTCCATGGATGCTTCAGTGTGATGACGTAGAGTATTCCAGCTGGCCAAAGAATATTGAGGAGGAAGGGCACAGCAAACCAATACTTTTAACACAGCTTGACCATCAGAATTGGTGTTAAGAGAATGAGAGGCTGAATGGACATTCTTAGAGGCTTAATCCTCTTGAGATAAAAGCTGACGGCCCTTTTCACATGCAGCTTAAGGAGATGAGTTTTGCCAGGATGGGCACGTGGGGTGGGAAAAGTGCTGGTGGAGTGACTGACTGAAAGAGATACTGTTCTGGCCTGAATCAACAAGCATTTAAGGAAACTCCTTAATTCCCCACTTTTATTCATTTGTTTGACTCATTAAGGGTCCACTGAGTAGCACATACTATGTAAAATGCTGGGTTTTTATGATGTAATATAAGTTGTATCATTTGCTTAAGTGAAAGCTTGGTACTGAAAGGGACATTGGTATGAATGCAAATAAGAATGCCATCACTGTGGATGTGCGTACTTCACAGGGATATGTTCTCCCATAATCTTACTAAGCATTACTTTCTTCCTTGCTTGATGTTTCCAGGGAAACTGACCACAACATCCTGCATCCTTCACATGGTTTCAGAGGTCCAGCTATGCTCAGGCTTGTCCCACTTTATAAAAAGCAAGCCTCTTAGTATAGCAGTGGACATTTTTGTAAGCTGTTCACTTCTCTTAGTGTAGCCAAAGAGAAAAGAAATGAATGGCTGCTCATCACTGCTCCCCAGAACATCCTTTTTAAACTCATCTGTTGCCATGATATACACTGAGGTCTACTTGTCCCAGATGCCCTGACATAGCTGCCTTTCTGTTAGTAAAACAAGAGTCAGAGTGGAGAAATGGAAACATTGAATTCTCAAGTTTGAACTGGATTCCACACCCACTGAGCTGGTCCCAACCTTTCTAAGTTTCTATTTGACCAGCAGGATGAGTTATTCAAATTGAGTCCTAAAGGACTATTATGAAAGTTAGAAGTGATTGAGGCTTACTGAAGGCAGGGGCAATCTTTTCTGTCCTTAGTTTCCCAAGATTCAGTCCTAGTAATGGGCTAGATATATTAAACATATAAATGGTGTATTACCTATCATAGACAGAAATACATTTATAGATATAACATTAATCTTTGTTTTATCTGGATTCTTTAGTAACACTATGCAAATAAGAAGGGTGTAGACTGTGACAATAGGATAGTCTGCAGGAATACTTGATTTTGTCGATTGGGGAAGATGTGCTGTACAAGGGACAGTCCATAGAAATCTTGGGGAGAAAACACTTTTTCTATGATGACTAATGAACCAGATGCTTTTGGAGGGATAGTGAATCTTTAAGGATGAACTCTGCTAAGGAGACTTAAGTTTGGGAGGATATAAGCAAGTAAGAAGGGGAAGTGAAGACATTAGAATGTTGGTTCACTGATTTCCTTAGTGTATAGCAAGAGTCACAGCCTCAGCATGAACGAGTGACATGTTCTATAAACAAACGTTCCTTCTTGAGGCCTTGCTTGCATTCAGGTTCTCAGCCCAGAATCTTATATCTTGAAGACTCCTAGCTTTGTTTTATTAAGTGAAGAGCTAGCCTTTGTTACTGATCAACACTCCACCTTTATGCACAGTAAATACTCTGGTTTTTGCATTTGCTCCTCAAATATACAGAGAAAGCTAATGTACCCTTCTCATGTTAGTGTTTCAAGACTCTTATTCCGAGCACAGCGTAATGTCCAAGCCTTCCCCCCAGCCTAGAAGCTGCCCTGGATTTCACCTTGCCCTCTTGCTTTCCTAGGCCCTTCCAAAATGAATGTAAAGCAAAGAGGTACACAGAGAAAGAGCCACAATGAAGAGCATTTCTGTGAGTACACTGTGACTCTCTTCAGACACACCAGAAGAGGGCATCAGATCCCATTACAGATGGTTATAAGCCACCATGAGGTTGCCGGGAATTAAACTCTGGACCTCCGGAAGAGCAGTCAGTGTTCTTAACTGCTGAACTGTCACTCCAGCCCTAAAGAGAATTTTTGAATACCAAAGTTACTATTATAACCTTCTGGTATACCCAAGGGACAATTTTATTAGTAGCTTTCAATCTTAACACGCCAATGTGATTTGATTAAAGTTGCCCCAGTCTTACTAGAAAGCAGTTCATTTACTAAGGAGGTTTCTTCCAAAATATGGGATGCAGAGAAACAACAAGGATAATTTTAATGTATTGAGAAAGCTGATATAGGAGCTGGAGAGATGGCTCAGATATTAAGAGAAAGCTGATATTCCAATTGGACCTGCTATTTTTTTTTTTTTTTGTAAAGATCCCATATATGAGCCTATGTATAGTCCATAGCATGTTTCATACACACACAAAAAAATTGTTAGCCGTTAAGAAGGACTTCATCACCGGGTGGTGGTGGCGCACGCCTTTAATCCCAGCACTTGGGAGGCAGAGGCAGGCGGATTTCTGAGTTTGAGGCCAGCCTGTTCTACAGAGTGAGTTCCAGGACGGCCGGGGCTACACAGAAAAACCCTGTCTCGAACCCCCCCCCCAAAAAAAAAAAAAAGAAGAAGGACTTCATCCAGCCTGGTCTATACAGGGAGTTCTAGGACATTCAGGGCCACACAGAAAACCCCTGCCTAAATAAACAAACAAACAAACAAGGACTTTATTTTCAGCTACATGACACATTATGAAATAGCAGCTCCCAATTTTCAATTTCTTTCAAATTCTTCTGAGAGCCTTCAACATGATCCTATGTATTATGTACATTGCAGAAAACAAGAGAGCACCCAGGGGTTGGCCTCAAAATATGCTATTTCCCTAAGTATTTTCTGCACAGGGTGCATTTTGGATAATGCTGCACTGTCCATCGACACTTACAAGACAGCACATCATGAAATACCTGCTGCATAGCCATCCCGTGGCCTCCAAAAGGATGTCTAGCTGCCTTCAGTGTTACCCTGTCACTTTGTACCCAAGTTGCAAGGTAAATGAGGACAGTGCTGCTGTGATTCCTTGGTGATGGCACTTCCAGCAGTGCTGCTGAGCTAGATCTTTCAAGAAATTGTCACTTGAGAACACAGCCTATGATTTGACTCCAAAAAGATATTTTTAACTCATCAGAAGAAAGTCTTGAAAGATTTCTGAATATGTATGGATATTCCAGGTAGTCCATAAGGTGGACTCAGTGATGAAGTGCAGGCTAGCTCCTGGGACCTTACCGATCAGGCTGTAGGTCTCTGGATCTTGTGCCAAGAGCCCTTCAGTGACTATGCCTCAGATGAAAGTATTGCAAGGCGTATGAGGCATTTAGACGTGAACCTCATGGGAGGCTCCAGGGTGCTTAGAGGGACAAGGGCCTTGGTGGTGATGACAGAACAGCGATCCTGTAGTAACAATATCTTAAAGTTTCCAGGACTCCCATGCTATTTGTTTGCTTGTTTAGAGACAGGGTTTCTCTGTGTAGCCCTGGCTGTCCTGGAACTCGCTCTGTAGACTAGACTGGCCTCCAACTCTGAGATCTGCTTGCCTCTGTCTTCTGAGTGCTGTGATTAAAAGTGTGCACCACCACCAGACCTGACTCTCCTGTGGTATTTTATAATGGGTAATGCTTTAGTATGCTAATGCATACTATTCTCTGCCAACTATTGATAGATGGAGGGTGGGCTGTTAGAATTACCACCTATTTTAAATAGTTTACAGATGAACCTTTGTGATTACAGGCTTACAGTCCTAACTGAAATACATTCAGTTAAATACTTCTGCACTCAAAATACTTCTTGTATTTACTCAAAAGTAAACATAAGAAAAATATAACCAAATATAACTGTGGATATCTGCAGCTTAGGGATTACCTATATTTCTTCTTTTAACAACAACAAAAACAAACAAACAAAAGTCAGAGGGAACCCTATCAGCATTTCCTCAAAATGACAAATCAAAACACAATGAACATTATTGGAAGAAAGGTTTAAGAGGAAAGAGCATCTTTGTATACTGGAGTGAACTATTACACATACATAATAACTGCTCTGCTGTCAACTCCATTTTCAAAACAAGAGTTCATTACAGAAATTTTAAAACTTGAGTTTACAAATTAACCATCATGCCATGAATTATATTACCATAAAGCAAGCCATTCTCTTTTGCTTGTAAACAAGAACAAAACAACCTCATATGCAGATGCATGCCTCAGTACCTCAGCAATGGTGTGTTTATGTGTATAAATATTTAAAATCAGACCTCTGAATTTATAATGAAGCAACATACCACTTTACAAAATAAGGATCTAGTAAATTTAGATGTACAACAAATAAGGTTCTGTTCAGAATACTAATTGCTGCTTGCTGACATTCCAAGCCAAAAAAACTGTAATGACACAATTCAGATTCCACCTATAAACACACCTAATACATGTGCACAAGTCTTAATAGGTCTTGATGGATGAAGCATGATTAGTGAGAATTTTAAACCACCAGACAGGCTTTTATACTTGAAGCTCGAGCACACTCTCTAGCTAGTGCATTTTTTAAAATGTCAGTTTTAAGTTCAGTTTCTACAGAAAAGAAAAAAAGTAAAATTAGAAACACCTACATTTGGTCATCTAGTCTCTTGCCGGGCCAACTGATATCCTCTCGTGGCCACAAGTTCTGAAGGGCTGTATGATGGGGATGGTTACAGACTGAACACTTGAAACGGGCACGAGAAGCTCAGTGGGCACAGCTGCTCACCAGCCTGGGTTATATTAGCACAGCTCGTATGCAGAAGTTGAGTGCATTGTCTCTCCACCTCGTGAAGTCACTGGACCCAGCAATGACTAAACCTGAATTTTCTTATCATGCAATGAGATCGAATTCTGTGACCGAAAGTGTAGGCACTGGTTGCTTTACCTGTGACTGGGGCTGCAGCTATGCTTTCTTCTTTGCTCTCATCTCCACAGCCACTTGAAACTTCTAAAAGATTAAAAACATAATAAATATGTTTCAAAATGATGAAACATTTGTTCTTCGGCAATGGGGGTTGGAACCTAGGGCCTCCCACGTGCTAGGCAAGCACTCTTCCACTGAGCTACACTCTTGGCCCTACATGCTTTGTTTTAAGATTTATTTTATGTGCAAGAATGTTTTGCCTGTATGCATGTATGTGCACCATGTGTATGTTGTGCCCGGTGCCTGCGAGAGGCTGAAGAGAGCAAGAGTAAACAGACAGCTGTGAACTGCCTTGTGAGTTCTGGGAGCCGAACCTGGGTCTTCCCTAAGAGCAGCCAGTGCTCCTAACCACTGAGCCATCTCTCCAGCCACTCTACATGGAGTTTTTAATATAATTCTTTTATTTTTTCACTCTTTCCTCACTTACAGTTTTTGTTAATTTATTTCTTGTCTAAAAGGTACTGTTAGTGTAAGTGACTAGCTTAAGATTTCTTCGCTAGAAGCTCAACAGAACTATACTTAGGGTTTCCACTGAGAACACACACATTAACTAAAAGGTACCATAAAACAAGCAACATACTATACACATAAAACCTAAGATGGGCTTTGGTTAACGGTATTTTATATGTATGCCTTGAGGAAGGATGTTGCATTGACTCTGAATGCCTTTTTGCTGTGGACACTGCAAACAATAGTTACCTTGTTCCCTTGTAAGAACACTGTTGAGCCGCAGAGCGGGTTTTGCTTCCTTTATTCCATTATTGTCATTCAGAATAGATGGCATGCTGCAAGATGATTCATTACTGTGAATAGCTGACCTATGGTCACATTCTTCTGTAAGCTCTTTTTTCAATAATGTTGTTGCCTACAGTGTTTCAAAGAAAGCACAAAAAAAAAAAAAAATCAAAACAAACTGGAACCCTCTTCCTCTTGCTCTCAAAGACTCAGATTTAAAATACAATTTTAGGTTAAGCTTTACTTAGAATTTAATTTCTTTCCTGACATTAAAATGTCCTCAAGATCAAAACAGCAGAGGAGGGCAGAGGGAGAGAGAGAACTAACATGAAGTCGGATGGGCAGGGAGGTATAGGGAGGATCTGGGAAGAGTTTGTGATCAAAATATATGAAAAACATTTAATTAAAAACATCACTTGGTTATTTTCCAGCACAATTTAATTCTATACAACAATTTTCATTCACAATAATGTTTTTGAGGACTTAACCTTATGTACTACACAAATGTCCTACTTGAGAAGAAGGTCTGTGAGACAAGATTACCTCTGCTTATCTGAGCTAGCCTATCCCTTTGGTATACATATAAGCAGACCCTCAGACCTCCTTTCTGAATGAAGATTTCTTCTTGCGTTGCATGAATCCTGATTTCTAGACTTGTGACAGAACGTTGGTTTAGGGGCTGGTGACAGGGCTCGGCAGGAAGAAGCACTTGCTGTTTCTGCTGAGGACTTGGGTTTAGCTTCCTGCACCTACATCAGGCAGCCTATAATTTCAGTTCCTGGGGATCTGATGCCCTCTTCAGACCATTACAGATGCTGCTTGCATGTGATAAACATATAGTCATACATATAGGCACATACACCTAAACAAAAATGAAGAAATATACTAAGCAAAAAGCTAAGTGACCTGTTCGTGAGTCTTAATCTTTAGCCAAGGATAAAAGTCTATGCTTGCCTTTGAGTCTTCTGAGAAGCTGGAGAAACTCACTTGCTACCAAATATCTTTTTTCAAAGAACATTAACTATCCCATCGATACAGGAAAATCAAATTTAATCTCAGCCTACCTGAGAAGCAATGTGAGGAAAACTGGCAATGAATGTGATCTGAGGTAACTAAGTCTTTTAATTTCTAGGTCAGAACTTTGCTCATAAGACATAAAAATATGCTAGGAACAAGAGGTGACTATCTAGCAGTGTCCCACTGCCAGAGTATACACTCTCTATTAGACAGTAGTGATTTGCTCCATCCTGGTGACAGTGGTGGTGGCCTGTTGATTGATGAGTATATGGGTAGTGTCCACCCAATCTGCCAGAAATGGGCCCAAGACACTACAAGCCAATATAACTGGAAGAACTAGACAAAGATCCTCAGGTTCTATGTAGTTAACTGGGTAACAGTCAACAAGGAGGAAATGAACAATTCTTTGTGGTTAGCACAGCAAAAGGAAAAGATGCTCTGACCTAAGAGTCATAGAAGCAGAGAACGGGAGATTCAGCCCTGAGCATTTAGCTCAGAAAATCCTTTAAGGCTATTGTCCTTGACACTAACATCACTTAGGTAGATCTCATGGACCTAGGGCTTATGACAGAAGCTAGAGGAACTGGTCTAGGGTGGTGTGTGAAAGAGTTGTAGTTTTTGCCCAAAGGCCCCGGAGTTGTTAGCTTCGTAGCTAAAACCTGGACTACAAGGCTAATGATTAGGTTCTCTGCCTTTATTTGTATCAACTGTCCCTGGATTTTACTTCTGCTCTGACAAGTCCATGCAGGCGAACTGCTCAGGACTTCTGTTTTGGCAGACTGGCTACAGACATGGTTCCTTGCCCCTGAAGCTAGGCCCAAGCTGGCTTCCATCAGCTATTATTCTGACAGCCCAGCATCCTAAATATCTTCACTGTGTATGCTCCTCAGGTCTGCATAGAAGAAAGCAAGCTTGCTTGGACTGTATCCTCATATAGCCCATGGTGCATTTTAGACCCAACCTGACCATATCTGCCCATGCCAAAAAAAATCCTATATATTAGCAAAGCATTTTAAAATATGAATTAAAAACAAAACTTCACCTTAAAAAATGTTATAGTTAAATCTATAACTTTTTATTTTCTTTGGTTTAAAATAATCTATACATTTTGACAGAACTTTGAGTGTATATTTCTAAATTATAATATGTGATATAGTTGGTAATAATTTCTTTTCCTTCTTTTTTCTTCTTCTCCTCAAGACATTTTTTTAAAAATAGACTTGGCTACCCTGTAACTCACTTTGTAGACCAGGCTGGCCTTGACTTTATAGAGATCCACCTTCATTGCCTCCTGAGTGCTGGAATTACTGATGTGCCACCACCACCCAGAGGTAATAATTTCTTAACCTCTTAATAACACTGTCATAGCATACATTAAAAAACCAAACTTGCTTAGTATGCAGCACCACTCTCAGATTTTTTTTAAAACATGGGTTCTGGAGATGAAACTTGGGTTGTCTTTACTGACTGAGCCATTTCCCAGCTACGTAACGATTCTTAAGGCATGTCTTTTGCAGATGTTCCAGAAATGTGCACTTTCTGAGGAACTCCCAATTCAAAGGAGCTTATCCATTACCGAGACACTCTCATAACAGCAAAGGAGCACAGGCCCAGAGTGGCAGCGTTAGGACAACAAGCCTTTTTGCACACTGCATACTAGAATTGAATGGGCTCTGCAGACTGGCGACTCACCTCCTGAAACAAGTTTTGTATTGGCCTTTGTTTCCATGGATCATGCTTATGAAGAGCCACGCACAGGCTTTTATCATCTGCGATTAATAAAGGCTCTCTTTTAACCAGGCACCTTTGGAGTCCAGGAAGCTGGGGAGTCTCCCGCTACTCTCAGCAGCCTGAAGCCTTAGCTGGGTCCCTGGTCTGCCTGGGGCCAGGAGACAGGGTTTGGGAATGAAATGCCCAGGCACACAGCAACTGTAAAATAACTGGTGTTGACACTTCTGTCTTTCAGAGCTGATGATGTCTAAACTCTTCTGAGTTTCTCTAAGTAGTATTTCTAAACCCACTGACTCAATTCTTCTAGATTTTCATCACTTCAGTTTAAATATGGATCCTGCTATGTTTGGAACTACAAGAGTAATGTGAGATGACCTTTAATATATATCCCAAAATTTGTCAAGTACTATAGTCAAGTACCTAAAAATGTGGAAGCAGATAAATGAATCTATTAGTGAAAAGGATATCATATCCAAAACACCCCCAATGAAACGCAAAGATCAAGCTGTCAAAAATACTGCAATGAAAGTATAAATCTATATTTAAAAGTTCTTATAAGTCAATAAGAAAAAGACATTGTTTACTAGTAGAAAAATAAACAGTGAACAAATAGGAAAGGAGCTAAGCACATCACAGCATGACAGTCACATGAACACAAAGAAATGCCATGCCATTTTCACCGCTCAAAACGGCTTCAGAATAAATAATAAATTAATTATTTAATTTTAGAAAGAACTTGAATAAATACTTTATTTATCCATTATTTTTAACTGTGAACCTTTCAGAGTAAGATCTAATATTGCAAAATAATTCTGTACCTGACAATTCTACATTTTATACCTATGAGTTCATTATAAGGAAATATGAATATTTGAAAACCTGAATTGTATAGGTACTCTACGAGCCTCTCTTAGTAGGAGGGAAATAATAAATTTAAATGTTCAACAGGTAATTAAAAGAAAAGCAGTCAGGGGACTTGCAAAGTGGAGTGAGTACATAAAGCCATTCAAAATGAAACAGAAGGATATGTGAACCTATTAAAGGAAACACACTTTGTGGGAAGCAGGAAAGGGAGGTTCATACCCAGGCAGTACAGTGTGTGTGTGTGTGTGTGTGTGTGTGTGTGTGTGTGTGTGTGTCAGGAAAGGGAGGTTCATACCCAGGCAGTACAGTGTGTGTGTGTGTGTGCGCGCGCGCGCGCGTGCCCCCGCGTGTGCTAAGGTCTTTGTGTATGCTAAGCAAGCGCTCTACCACCAAGCTATACTCCTAACCCTATTTGTAAATGCTTTAACATTAAAAGCCATACCTCATGTCAACAGAACTGTTTATGGACAGTAGCATTTTTCTGTTTGACATTTCAAGGTTTTGTTTTTATTTTTCTGTTTGTTTCTTCAAAGAAATGACATCTAATTCTAAAGAAATATGATTTCTATAAAGGCAGCAAAGCTCTAAAGAGACACTAAGTGTGAACGCACTTAGCAGAATTAATTTTTGTCTTTACTTGGACAATTCCATTCACACAGCTACTGACACATAACGGCACAGGAGGACAGTTCCCAGATTTAACTACCACGTCCTCAAAATCTTTCCTCTTGGTTATAGAGAAATATTTTGTAGTGTTTAAAGAAAAACACATGCACTGATACTGATTATATTTAAGTTAAAGGAAGAGATTTTATTTATGTAGCAATTAAAAGATGGAGAAATAATCACAAGAGCCAGGATATGAATATGTATGAGATATCAGAAAACAATATATCATTTAGAAACTATGTCTTCCAGTAAATAAAATCTGTGTGGGGGCAGGACCAGACCCATTCTGAGTGACATCAGAAAGCTTTTCTGTGTTAAAAGTTCTCCCATGTGGAAAAAGACCTCATGAGAATAAAGGACTGTTAAGCCACTTTGTATTTCAATGACAATCTCAACTCACTTTCCCCCCACATAAAGTAATTACAAATTTTTATGAATTAAAGGCACGTAGCTCAATTATGTAATTGTCTAACAGGTTATGCAGTGCTAACAGATCTTATCTAGTCTCCAGGGGACAGTGAGTTTCTATGGCTTTGGTCATGTGTTTACTCAAGAGAAGGGATTGACTAGAGCTGACAGCACAGAGACCCACAGGTAAACATAATTTACATGTGGCTGTTTAATTAGCCATTTACCCAAGAGATCAAAGTAAATACTTCTAGGCTTCATTAGACTTTGATTTTTCTAATAGAGCTTTCTTAAATTTTCAAAATCACTTACTTTTAAGATTTTCTCTAAAGAGAGAACTATTTAACCTATGGTTTCTACTAAATATCTATCCGTTTTCAATACACAGAAACAACTCAGATATCCTAGTTAATCATGGAAGGATGATGAGGGCTGGGATATATAGAGAGTAATGGTAAAAATGTGCTTAACATGAACAAGACTCTGAATTCAATTCCCAGCCCCTTGCCTCGACCCCCATCTTGCCTCCCTCCTTCCTCACCCTTCTCTCTCATGCACACAGGCACACAGGCACACTACATAAACCAAAACAGTTTCAGAAACTACAAAAGCTTTTTGTCCTGAAGTTTACAGGGCATTTCATCATTTTGGTGATAACACTGTTCTTTGCAATTGTGCCACACCTACACATTTCAGAAACCGCCTTTTTTTACTCCCATTTTTAAGGAGAAACCATTCTAGCTCTGTTCAAAAGTCTGCAGCAGCGTTTCAAACTCTAGGAGTTACGTAACCTTCTTCTGGTTTCCACAGGCACCGCATGCACTTGCATATACCTACATACAGATATACAGACACCCGCACATACACACAATTAAAAATAAAATAAACGAGAAAAAAAAGAACGGTTCCATTGCCTCATGTGTCAGGCTCCCTAGTCTGTTCTTTGGTTCCTAACAGCCTGTCACTCCAAACATCTTCCCCAGTCTCACTTTGTCAAAAGCCTATTTGTAAAGGGTCACCTTCCATGTCCTGATACTTCTCCCATCATAAGCTCTTCCCATTGCTTCTTCACGTAGCTGGGCTCCCTTTCTGAAAGCACACATTCTTTGCCATTTTATTATGTGCATGAGAGCTGCTAACCAGCTCTCAGAAGGAGAGGGACACATTTCATGTATTTCTTTCCTTCTAATGTATCTGGGCCAGTACCTGTGTATAATGTACAATAATGGCCAAAAATGTATTTGTTGGCTTAAGATCAATAATATTTTAAAGTATGGCATATACACAAAAAACCAGAATGTTATAGATGCTTCTAAACTCTGAAGATGTTGTGGTAGATATATTTAAGCTACCTCAGGAACCTTAATTAACATTAAGTCAGAAGTTAGATCCTTCTACAAAACCTGTAAAAGATATAAGATCAGAAAGTGAAAAATATTATCAGCCAGTTATGATACCTCACTTACCACTGTTAACATTCTTTCAAATGTTTATCATTCAGAATATGTTATTTTCCCAAACAAATATCTTGTATAATCTTGGAACTTATTTAAATAAAAGTTACTACTAACCCCAACCCTTGTTTTTGAAAGAAAATAGCCTCAACACATACCTCTTCTTTAAGAGAATTATCACGTTCCTTCATACACTGCCCTCGTGTCATCAATAAGTGACAATCTGGTACTTTTTCAGCTCTGTAAAATAGAAATAGGAAAGATACTATAAATCTGTAAATATATGTATAAATGAGTGAATTAGAATATTCTTACATTTTTAAAGGTCTTATATTCAAGTTATTAGAACAATGTTTATCAAGAAAAATCTGGAGCCTAACATATTTGGAATTATAAAACTGTGTTCAAATCCCTTCCATAGGTTGAGTATGTGTATGTCTGTGTATATGTGTGTATATATGTCTGGTTGTACTCACTTGTGTGTGTACATGTGGAGGTCAGAGGCCATTAAGTGTCTTCTGTTACTCTCCACCTTAATTTCTGAGACATGGTCTCTCAATGAATCTGGAATTTGCTGTTCTAGCTAGACTGGCTATCTGATAAGTCCCAATCCACTTATCTCTTGACCTGACCCCATTAAGCTGTCTTTCCCAAGCTCCTCTTTTTGTTTTTAAACTTATTTTGTTGTGATATTATTGCTAACAAGCATTCTCAACTTTGACTGCACATAGAAATAGCCAACAAGTTTTGTCAAGTCTGGATACCTAACTGCACTCTACTGAATCTCACAAAACGGTCTATACTGTGACCCAGACATAGTATATTTTAAGACTCACAGCATCATTCTAAAGCACAGACATGTACCCTGAAAGCATGGCATGGTTGGTTTCTTATGTGTCAGCAAGCGACATCAATCATATCTTCATCTCAACAACACCTTTTAGTAGCAATTTTATTATGACCTACTTACATTGAAAATAAGTGAGGCATTATTATGGAAGAGTGAAGAAGGATGTGTGAGTCACAACATTAGTACTAAAAGGCAGCTCCTTTAACAAGAGGCTCCTTTCCAGCCTGGTTGCAGGAAACACATCAGATGGACCCAAAGCATCATGCAGTATTAGAAACTAAGGATACTCTCAACCATGAAGACAACCTGTGTTGAAGGAACTTTCACCTGCTAGTGGTGGGAGAATTTGAATAGCAAAAGGGATATTGACTGCAATGCACTGAAATACAATAAATTAAAAAAATCTCACAAGTTCATTTAAAAGTAAATATAAAGAAAGCTTTAAAAAGTTTTGAACTACACACACACACACACACACAGAGAGAGAGAGAGAGAGAGAGAGAGAGAGAGAAAGAGAGAGAAAGAGAGAGAAAGAGAGAGAGAGAAGTGTAATTTAACGTAGTTCTATATAATCTAAGATGCAGAAGTGGATCTAGAAGTGAGAAAAAGCATGTGCACAGACTCATGTCTAAGTCTGGCTTATTCTGTTTAATAAGATGATCGCCACCTGCATTTATTTCCCATCCAAGAACATAATCATGTCATTCTTTATGTGGAGTGTTACACAATATTACACTGTTTATCCATTATTTGCTGTCACACAGCTGAGTCCATAACGGCTATTGTGAAGTGCCACAGTGAACACCTACGCGCAAGTCTCTCTGTGGCATGCTGACTTAATGAGTCCTTTGGATACATAGTAGGAATGGCATCACGAGGTTCTATGGTAGTTCCATCTTTAGGGTTTTTTTTTTTTTTTTTTTTTTGAGGGACTTCTACACTGACTGCCACAGTGGCTGGAGTAACTTTCATTTCCACTACCAGTATATAAAGGAGTTCCTCCCTCCAACCTTCCCATGCCCTCCATCCTTGCATCTGTCTGCTTAGTGACAGCCTATCTCATCGGGTAAGATGTACTCTCAGTGTAACTTTAACTACATTTCCCTCATGGCTAAGGATGCTTAACTGTTTTTCATCTGTGTACTGGCCCTTGACACTTCATCTTTTGAGAACCCTGTATTTTGTTTGTTTATTGACTGTTTGGGTGTTGCTTAGTTAGGGTTTCCATTGCTGTGAAGAGACATCATGACTAAAGCAACTCTTATAGGACAACATTTAATTGGGGCTGGCTCACAGGTTCAGAGGTTCCGTCCACTATCATCAAGGTGGGAGCATGGCATCATGCAGGAGTCCCACATCTTCATCTAAAGGAAGCCAGGAACAGACTGACTTCTAAGCAGCTAGAACGAGGGTCTCAAAGCCCACCCCCACAGTGACACACTTCCTTCAACAAGGCCATACCTCCTAATAGTGCCAATCCCTGCATCAAGCGTATTCAAACCACCACAGGGGTTTCATTTTGTTTTAGTAGTCATATATGTTTAGTAGCTATATATTTTAAATGCTAATGCTGTCAGGTGATAGCTAGCACAGTTTTCTCCATTCAGTAGCTGCTTCTTGACATGATCATTTCCTTTAGTGTGTAACGTTTTGGTTTATGCAGTAATGTTACTGAGTCACTGGAGACCTTTCCAGAACATTCTTGCTTTTGCCTAAGTCTTAAGTCCCACCCCCCCCCCATATAGTTTCCTATAGCAATTTCTGACTTTCAAATATTACATTAAAACACTTAAATCCTTTCCCCCCTGCAGGGTGAGAGACACTCTTCTACGTGTGGACATCCAGTTTTCTAGCACTATTTGTTGAGACAATGTGCATTTTTGGACACTTTATAAAAAGCAAGTGACTGAGGTTGTATGGGCCTTTTTTTTTTTTTTTTTTTTTTTTTGTTTTTCGAGACAGGGTTTCTCTATGTAGCCCTGGCTGTCCTGGAACTCACTTGGTAGACCAGGCTGGCCTTGAACTCAGAAATTTGCCTGCCTCTGCCTCCCAAGTGCTGGGATTAAAGCTGTGAGCCACCACTGCCCGGCGGTTGTATGGGTCTTATGTGGGTCCTCTATTCTACTCCACGGCTCCACGTGTCTGTTTTGTTCCATGGCTTTGTAGTACACTGAGATTGTGATGCCACTAGAATTCTTCTTTTTGCTCAGGATTGTTTTGACTATTCAAGGTCTTCTGTACTTTCATATGAATTTTAGATGTGCTCCGATTTGTCTGAAGAATTTTACTGGGATTTTGAAGAGACTTGGGCTGGATCTGTAAATGGCTTTTAGTAATATACATTTTTCAGTATATTAATTCTGCTGATCTGTGGCCATGGAAGGTCTTTTCATCTTCTGGTGACTTCTTCACTTGTCTTTTTTTCCCCAGTGTATTAAAATTTTCATTATAAAACTCCTTTGCTTCTTTAGTTATATTTATACCTCAGTATTTTTTAAATAATATTGTTAATGGAATATTTCCTTCTTCTTTCTAACATTTTTATTATTGGCATATATGAAAATTTCTGGGGTTTGCATGTTGATTTTCCATCCTGTTACTTTGTTTAAAGTATTTTTCTCAGTTCTAAGGTTTCCTGATGAAGTCTCTAGAGTGTGTTACATACAGGATCATATCAACCACAAAAAATGGACAATCTGACCCCTCTTTCCTATCTGAATGCCTTTTTTCTTTCTCTTGCCTTACTGCTCTATGCCTAGATTGAGTAAGAATGGAAAGGACGGACATTTTAACTTTATCCTCATTTTAGTGGATGCTAGGAGTTTTTCTTCATTTCGTGTAATGTTTGTCATACATAGCCTGAAACATGTTGAGCTATGTTTAGTGGTGCTGTACTTTGTCAAATGCTTTATCTACAACTCCTGAGGTCACCACTGGACTTCTGTCCTTGAGTTACAATCAGTAATGTTAAATGACTAAGATGATTTTGGTTATAATATTAATGTTAATTTTATTGTTAATTTTTATTTTATTGTTAAATTTATTGTTTAATGTTAATATTAATGTTCTTGAGTTACAATCAGTAATGTTAAATGACTGACTAAGTTGATTTTGGTTACAATATTAATGTTACAATCATTATATTACAATCATTGACTTTTATATGTTCAATCATCCTTGTAGTCAGAAAATGAAGGCTACCTGTCAAGGAAGGTGGAGTAGAAATCAGTTTGCAAGTAATATACTGAGAAATTTTCTGCGTATGATCATGAGGAGACTGGCCTGGCCTATGCCTTAATTTTTTTTTTTTTTTTTGTTGTTGTTGTTGAACGTTTAAACAAGCTTTTGGTATCCAGGTAATTCTGCCTCTGTGAGTTTGAGTGCCTTTCCTTTATGTTTTACAGAATAGTTTGAGGAGCATTGATCTTAGTTTTTTTACGGCTCTGGTAGAATTTAACAGTGAATCTACATGAGTACTGTTCTTTAAACAAAAGGAAAAGAACTACTTCAACTTCACTTCTAAAATTAGTTATTACACAGGCTAGGTTCTTTGTCAATTTGACACAAGCCCGAGTCATCTGAGAAGAGGGTGTTAAAACTGAGAAAATGCAGCCATAAGATTAGCCTTTGGGGCATTTTCTTAATCACTTACGGATGTGGGAGTGCCCAGGCCACTGTGAGCAGTGCCACCCTTGGGCAGGCAGCACTGGGTGTATTAGAAAGCAGACAGAGCAAGCTAAGAGGAGCGAGCCTAAAGCAGATGCTCTGTGGCCCATATTTCATTCATGCCTTCAGGATTCTGTCTCGAGTTCCTACCCTGACTTTCTTGGATAATGGACAAGTTGTAAAAAACCCTTTCATACCCAACTTGGTCTAGGTCATGGTGTTTTACCACAGAAATAGAAACCCTAAGACTTAAGCTCTTTATATCCAGTTGATTTAATTTTTGTGTATCATATGTGTCCTTTCATAGATCATAAGTGTCCATTTTTTAGTTCATTTGAATACAGGTTTTCAAAGTACGCTTTAATTAACCCATGACGTATCACTGATATTTGTTTTAATGTCTAACTTTTCATCTTAAAGTTTACTAATTTTATTAATTTGGCTTCCCCACTAACATCCCTGGCCTATAACTATATTTACCTGGCTAAGCTCAAACTTACTGCAATCCTCCTGCTTTATCCTCTTGCATACTGGAATTACAGACAACATAACTGCTGTCTGTCTCTAACAGTTTGGTTAAGAGCTAAGCAATATTATCTTTTAAAGATCTAATTTTTTGTTTCATTAATTCTTGGTACTGCTATTTTGGTTTTCATTTCATTACTTTCTGCTTTGATCTTATAATGATCATGTAACCTAAAACAATCAAAACACCTAGGAGGCTAACAAGCAGGGAGCTCCTCAGCTCCAGGCCAACATGTACCCTTTGAGGAGGCCCTATACTTAAAGGTTTGTAAACAGAGAAATGTACAAGACAAAGTAATCTTCAACATTTCATTTTGAATATTAAATGGTATCTGTCTCTATGGGTCACTCGCATGAGTGCAGACATGGACTATCTATAGCTACTTTGCTTTCGTTTCGCTGGCTATTTGGGTCAGAACCTCTGTGGTATTTACACTTCCTGTGCTGTCCTTTGTACTGTTGGCCCTGAAATGACAGGGTATATGGGCTGGGCAGAGGTACCACAATTAGAGGTGTCTTTCCAGCTTTGGATGTTGAAAAGGCTGTCAGTAAGACTTCTGCTGGCCTTCCTTAGATCCTAGCACTTTTAAGCCTGGGTCTTAAACCCAGGACTGCTTGTCCCTTTTCTAGAGACCTAGTAAGTTTCACTGTAGTTTGGCTGATGGTTCAGACCAGATTTTCAGTATGTGCATGGTGCAGTTCTAACTTGGAGCCCCTGAGCTTTATGACTTCGAAAAGCTAAGCTAACATCAAGCTTTCCTGCAGATTTGTTTAGGACACCTGGGTCAAGGAGTTTACAACTGTCCTTGAATGAAGTCTTTCTCATGTCTCTACATAAACACACTAAGTGCAAAAACTTACAAAGAGGCACAAAAAATTAAAAGAAATTTTATTTACTTTATAACGCAAAAATTTAAGTTTGTTATCACATAATTTAAATACTTCTCTAATTATAATCCAAACAAATGTATCAGCTTTTCCTTAACTACAACTGACTTATACACATTGAGAATTTGACCAACGTTTTAAATGCACACACAGTAATAATTGTCCTGAGTTTTATTCTGAACTTAAGTAGAATAAAACAAAGAAAATTTTGCATTCTTTGCAATTAATGTAAAGCTTACCCCATGAGTTTAAAAGAATAATTATATTTGAAAGTAGATACTAGAAGAGAATTAGATACATCTGGAAAAACTACAACAAATGATGAATATCTTACTACATTTTGCATATAATAAAATTATTTAAAGGTTTTGTTGAAAAAAGAACCCAGCAAATGTAAATAATTTAATATCCAAATGATGTGAATCATATTCATTCCTAATTGTCTAAAATAAGAACTTGGCCCTCTACCCAGTAATAGTAAGCTTTTATATGAAGCTCTTGGCATAACACCAAATTAATCCTTGGCTTAGCTTAAACTGGTAATGATGAAAGCGGTTGTTTTATCTTTTTTCTTCTTATTATTAATTTGCTTCTTTATGTGAGTAGGAATTCAAAATCTTCACATTTTCTTCTGGAGTATGTTCTTGGGTAGGTGTTCTACTTTATGGGTAAGATTAAAAAGACATTATGAATGCCATGTTTTGCCAGGAGCCAGGCAGGGCCACAATCATACCAATATTCACCTATTCAAAGGCTTTAGGGATTTTATAACCTGCTAAGCCCTTTTGCCTTTCCTGCCTTATAATTCTATGACATTTGAGTCATTACCTATTAGACAACAGAAGTAAATCATTCTCCCCAAGTCTGTATCTCTGGAATGGCTCACCAAGCTAGCTTGCTGACTTTTTGGGCCCTGGGAAGATCACAGGAGTATTTTATTTGGGGAGGTTCTCTACTACAACTCCTGGGTACTAGTGGGTGTAGCAAGGTTGTTGCAAAGAAGGCAGAGGAGAGCCTGGTGATTCAAATTCACCAGAAAGAATCTGTGTTTCAAAATCTGACTGCTTGTCTCCCACAGGACACAAACAATATTTCCTCCCAAGGCTAGAGAGTGAGCTGGTGATCATTAGTGTTTTATAAACAGCACCTTTGGTGACAACATACACTGTAACTGAGCATAATGTTGACAGATATTTCTGACTTCATCTGTCTTTAAAAAATAATCACAGTAAAGAAACATCTTGAAGACTATTAATTTTACAATTTGTGTCGGTCATAAAGAATCACATCTTATGGAAGAAGACTGATGTATGAATAAGTGTAGCCTGAAAGTCATAGGAAATCATTTATAATGGAAATCAGCCCTGTTATGAATGAACAATCCTAGTTTAGTCAATGTAGACCTATCTTATCACCATATTCTCAGGTTTAAAGTTACACAGTGCATCATTTATTATAAATGCAAATGTACTTTCTATATCACAAATGTGGGTTATACCAAATTGTATATAAAGAGATATAAAAGGCAGCAGTAAAAAGCCATAAGATTAGCTAGAGAGCCTTGTAACCTGTAATCACCAAACAACCCACAATGCTCAGAAAGACCCCTCCCAAGTCAGCTTCTTTCACCACCTTGTGAAGCAGGATTTTAAGACAGCAGGTTTTATTCTACATGATAAAAAATATGATAGAAAATGAAAAATTACTGACCAGGAAGGTCACTTCTAGCCTCCTCCAGTTCAGAGATCATAAATGGAAATGGAGAAGTATTGTGAATTGGGGCCACCTAATCCACTTAAGTTTTCTATGTCAAGATCTCTCCAGAGACAATTATCCTGACTTCTATCTAGTCCATGATGGAACCACATATCTAGACTTAAGGTGAATTCTACTCTTAAAAAAATGTACTTCTCTTTACATCACATAAAATAGCCTAAGTGGCCCCTAAAAGATAGAGAAGACAGTGTTAGATGGAAGCCAAACAGATACAAAACTGCTTTCTTTCTTAGCTCATAGAGTCCAACTGTGGTGGTCTGAATAAGAATGGTCTCTGGAGACTTACATGTTTAAATACTTGGTCCCCAGATAATGGAACTATTTAGGAAGGATTAGGAGGTGTGGTCTTATTAAATAAGGTATGTCACTTGGGGCTGACTTTGTGGTATTAAAGATTCTCATCATTTCTAGCATCTGTCTCTGCTTTGTGGATGTAGACGTAAACTCTTAGCTGCTGCTTCGGTGCAATGTCTGCCTCTCTGCCTGCTGCCATGCTCCCTGCCATGATATGCTCCTATCCGTTTGGAAATAAATCCTGCCTTATATAAGCTGCCTTTGTATTGGTGTTTCACACATTTCTATCATTGTTATAGGAAAACAACTAGGAATAGATTTCTGACACAACAAGGAGATATATGAATCTTGGCTCATGCTGCAACAACTCTTGAAACCAGTAGCCTTCTCACTTTCTCTCATCCCAGCTTTACATTCGTTTAAAGTTCTTAAATAAGAGCTCATTTAGGCTCCAACCTCAAGTTCCCAAGTCACTGCATCATTTAAAAAGAAGTTCCCAGCTCCTGTTGATGCTGCTGGTCCTGAAACCACATTTCAAGAACCAGCTCTGGACTACTGGGTCTGAATCTAGAGTGAAAATGGAAATCTGGGAACCCCACCTGCTGAGGACTTCCTTGTTGATAGCTATGGTGGATAAATCCTGGGTTGCTCACTTGACTGTACATCAGTCAAAGGCTACACCTCCCTCCTCCTGCCCACTAAAGTAAATGTTTTTATATTTATGGACAAATCCAATCTTAGAAACACTGCTACAAGAAGGTGCTGAGTATCTAAGTTCACTAATAATAAGAAACAAATGCATTTATAGACAAAAAGATGAGGCTGTCCATCAAAAGACTAAACTGGTGGTTACAAACACTGGCAGTGTAGACTAGTTTCACCACTTGTCAGTGTTCTGATTTTAAAACACTGGGACAAGACAGATACTTTGCCACAGCAGCCATCTCATGCCAAGTATCTGCTCTTCACTGCTGTTGCCCCAGCTTCAAGTCTGGGAAGTTGTGAAGGACAGCTGTTCTGCAAACTTCAAGGTCTTCCTTCAGAATGTCACTGTGATTACAGAGCCTATAAAAATAAAACAGGTGCTGCCAGAGATGTTTATTTAAGCACAGGCTGCCTGTTTCTAGAGGCTCCGGTGGTTCTTTGTGGTTTATTGAAATATATCTGCAATATAATCTAGACATAAAAAATGCAGCAACTATACGTCTCTCCACAAAGATGTAAAATGAGGCAATTTGAAAAACTTGTTTGTGTGTTTGTGACAGTTTTACATGCACTGAAGGAAGTAACTTTTAACTCTTTGATAACTTTAATGAGGTTCAAATCCACCTAGGCAATCTCATTCCACATTCTATATAACTGATAGGAATGCTGATAATCTTAACAGCAGAAAAGGCTAATTTTCTATTGTCAATCATTATGAAGTTAGATCTCCACAGCCTATGAAATTTATTTAAATTGTCACTGCTAAGAAATCACAATTCTAGCTGAAGTGTGGGTTATATCTTTTACCCCTAAGTGCAGAAAATGACTATTATTTTCCATTCAGATTCCCCTGCTGCAAAGTTTCTTTAATTTTAGTAAGAACTGGACGGTATGGAAGAGTAAAAATGCCTATTTTACTAACTGGGAGAATCAATTTGGCCACTACTTTAGATTAGCTATGTCACTGTACCAAGAAGCCTCCCAGAAGACTGGGTAATTATTACCCCAAACTATGTCTATTGGTGGGAAGCATGATTCTGAACTACTATGGGAGAAAATATTAAAGCCAAAACAGTGTTTCTATTTTGAAGTAGCTAATCACACTGTGAGGTGGGAATATCCAGTATACATATACAGAAAAGAAAATGATGATTATTTATAAAACCACTTATTAAAGCACTATGCGAACCTGCTTGTTGGTAATTTAGTAATGTGGCATGTTTTTTAACTACTGTGATATGTGTTTGATATCACAAAGATAAAGAATGCAGGGTGGCTACTATTGCAGGGTGAGGACCATGCAGACTTGTTCACCCCAATTCTGAAGCAGGTCTTTAGAGAAAAAAAATATAAGTGAGCTGCTGGATTCAAGCCCGCTCTTAACTGTAATCTGTGATATTGGTACTCCAACTGCAGCCAAGTGCCAAGCCTATAGCCTGGGTTTTTCGGTCTCTGGCCCAAGTCCTGTGTTGGGTCCTTCACCACTGAGGTCTACTGCCTTAAACCTTCTACACCGGAGACCAATCTGACTTACTGTACCTAAGAAAATTTCTAATTGCCCAGGCAGAATCTGGATCCTGGCTCTTCTTGGAAGGTTTCATCAAGTAACTCCTTCATTCCAGAAGATGCCTGCCCTGAAGAAGAAGAGGGTCCCCCAGAAGTAAGCCAGTTTCAGAGCAGTAAGGAGAGTCCAGAGTCAATGGTGACTGTCACCACGTAGGTGAACAGACTATCTGGAGCTATGAGGTAAAATAAAGAACCCTGGAGAAAACTGGAAAGAAAGCAATGCCAATTCAGCTAGTCTAAACACATGAATAAGTAATCATTTTTTTAATCATAGAAAAAAGATACTGTGTTTTTTAATTTCAGAACTGCAAACTGAGGATTACATAGTAGTGAATATATTAAATTCCTGTGTGAAGAGCTACAGAAATAAAGCTCTCATTTCTACCCGATGACTTCATGTTTCTGTGCACGTTATCTTTTGGAAGACTTCAGTTTTGTGTTTCAGTGGCTGTGAAGTATGCTTGATCTGCTTGACCTGGTGGTTTTATTTTCCATGGGTAAAAGCAGTCTCAAATGGTCATAGTATTGAGCTCAATCACATAATGCTACTTGTTTAAAGTTTTAAATAATATTTTAAATAAGACAAAATAATCATAAAACATTGTATTTGTTCATACCTAGAATAAAATTTTAAGGAAGTGCCTTAGTCACTGTTCTTCTGCTATGAAGAGACACCATGACCAATACACCTTTTATAAAGAAAACTTTTAATTGAGGGCTTGGTTATAGTGGTGCTTAAAAACTAGTTGAGAGCAACATCCTGATCCCAAAGCAAAGAGAGAAAGAGGAGAGCCTGGGCCTGATGTGTCACCCCCAGTGACTCAATTCCTCTCACAAGGCCACACCCACTCCAACAAGGCCATACCTCATAAACCTTGAGACTAAGCATTTAAATAATGGAGCCTATGGGGGCCATTCTTAATCAAACCACCACAGGAAGGAAACTCAATTTCCAAGTGAACAATAACAAAAGGCATCAACTTTTAAAGAGAATGTTCTGAATGAAGAGTTTAAGAACAGCCCACATCCACAGAGGTAAGAAAGGAAACAAAGCAACTGACCTTCCAATTCCAGTGTTTGATAAGAATTTCTGGCCCCATCTTTTTTCCTGGTCTGGGTTCTTATAAGCCCCATTCTTCTGTCCTCCAACCACTAACAGGCAGAGCTATGAGGAAAGGGGTGTTCTGCTTCGGTTGGAGGCAGGGTCAAATGGTTCCTGTTCAGTTTGAATGTGAAATATTCCCACAGGTGGTGCTGCTTTTGGATCTAGCTAGGGGACAGAGGCCACTAAAGGGGGTGTGGGGGGAGTTAAGAGTTCAAAGCTGGCCTTACTTCTTATCCTTTCTGCTTCATGTTCACTGTGACATAAGGAGCTCAGCCACATGTCCCCGCAGCTACAGACTCTGGCATAATGGACTAAAAATTATGAACCCAAATCAGCGTTTCCTCTGTCAAGCTGTCTCTATGAGAGGGACAAAACCAGTAAGCAGCACAGTTCTCAACAGGAATAGGGAAAGGTCAGAAGTGGAAAACTAAGATATTTCCTGTAAGAGCTCTGGGAAGCTTGTTTGCTTTTCTGCACTAAACTTCATTCAGCCTCAGAGAGACAAAAAGACCAAAGGTCTGTTGAGAAACTTTGGTATGTGTGTCCATGTTTTCTGTCTTTGGTTTTTAGTTAATTAA
Organism: Rhabdomys pumilio; assembly: GCA_030674055.1. NCBI lineage: Eukaryota > Metazoa > Chordata > Mammalia > Rodentia > Muridae > Rhabdomys > Rhabdomys pumilio. The sequence continues at coordinate 208,761,704 of JANHMN010000002.1, read as the reverse complement.
TTAAAAATACACTTTCTGGGCAAGCATAAATAATAGAAGTTCTTTTTAAAGTATAAATTAAAGATGGGTTCTTTTCTCGATGTTCTGTTCTTATTTGGCCCATATGCACAGATATACAAAAGAAAAAAGAGCAGATATTATTCTTTTATAATTATTTCACTCCTAAAACATAATCTCTTGCCTTTATGAGGCTGATTCAGTCATTGTCTCACAAACTCTGAAAGTTAAAAAAAAAACCCAACAAACTAATCTAATTATAGTTGTTTACTTGGAGTCTCCAAAGGCTCGGCTCTCCAAGGCTCAGTGCACCAAGACACTGCGGTGCACCAAATACCCTTAAGCTCTCCAATATCCTTTCACTTCATGCATTCAACTCCAGAGCAGTTTGGGACTAGTACTGTCCCTGCCTCAGCTTACCTAGTGCTGGGGTGATGGGTGAGTGTCACTATGTCTCACAGTTCTCTTAGCAATTCTTAGCACACTTAATAAATAACTGTGTCTTCCTTCATTCCTTCCTTCTGTCTGGCTTATGTTACATGGAGAACCTGGAGACTGAAGGATCCATTTAAATTATATTTTCTATCCTGAATACTATAATATCAACAATCCATGCAATTCTTTTCGCCTCAATGATTTCAGTGGCTAGAACAGGGTCTCCTGTGGGGCGCATTTACATGTTTTGTGAATAAATGACCAATTGTTTTTTTGATGGAGCATTGGTGATGAAGTAGCCATTAAAATATCCCAAGTTTCCTATTTCCATTCCCACCAAGTATCTTTTATTAAATTCAGCTAAATCATAACTGTGTCTTCCTCTTTATATGACCTAGCTTCCTTTGCAGCCCTTCTGTATTCAGAATCACTGCAGGTCAGTGCTGGGCTGCCAAGACTCACAGAGCCACTCACACTGTGTTAGTGAGAAGACAATTTCATCTGATGTCTACAGGACATGCTAAACAAGGGATACCTTTAAACTGAAACGATATGATTTGGACAGAAAGGATTACTTTTTAAAACTACTATTCCCTCAAGTTCTCTTTTTTCTTATGACTCAGTCCCAAAGAAATCTGACTACAATTTACAACATTTAAAATCCTCCCCAAACCATGAAGGTTCTTACGTTTAAATATTTGTAGTAGAATGTATTCATACACAAGGGGCCCACCTGCTATAACATATAACTAATGAGCCAAAGCAAGTCTGAGACACAGATCAAATCTGTGTGGCATACTGTCACCCAAAACTGTTTAGCACCTTCCCTAGTCAGAGAGAGAGGTCTTGTGACCTCCCACCCACAGGTACACAAACACAACAGGGCCCAGAGGTCTGTAAGGATGCAAATTAAGATTTAAACAGTGGAACAATTGACTAGAGCTAATCCTTTTACAGAGGTGTAAATGGCCATTGAGAATTGAATTCCAGGCTACTGGCTTTTGTTGAGTAGTATCACAGACAAATTTTACTGGAGAGGAGGGTCCAGCCGCCAGCTATGAGGACTACTGGTAAAATAGCTAAATGAAGCCAATGGAACTTGCTTGTTTTAATATCAAATTTCCTAGCCATAAATTCAAGAACGAAATAAAACCACAGCAAGAATCAGTGCCCTGGGAAAATAAACTGGTTGTGACTATCTCAAGCCTGACACCCAACTGCTGGAACCACGGTATGTGAAGCCACTGTGAAGTTTGTATACCCGGTTTTGTTTGCTACACACACACACACACACACACACACACACACACACACACACACAAAGATTGTAGAAAGGACAAACACATACATAGTTAAACAGTATTTTTCTTTGACGGGTTCTCTTACAAAAACCTATGTTTTGGTAGCTACCTCATCCCTATTGTACAGCCCCCTGGGTGGTCCCTTCCAGGGGGCCACTTGAAGGGAGCACAATGCCCAGAAGGAGAGAAGGAGGGGACAGCAACACAAAGGCCAACAGAGCAGGGCGGTCTGCGGCAGGCTGAAGAGCAGGGGTCAGCAAACGTCGCTGCTTCTCTTTACCCAGGAAACAAGGGCTCCTTCTCTTTACCTGGAAACACTGTGATTAAGCTGACAGCTCGAATTATGGGCTACCTTTTGTAGGGTGCCATCCGGCTGTGCTAAGGTCCCCTTCATTGTCGCTGGCAACACCCTGGCCTTCCCCCGCCTTCGGCCTCCCAATAGACCTCATCATTCTGTTCCACTCCCATCCTCAGAACCAGCCCCCTCCTGTTCCACTCCCCCCCAAAACTTCTTAATGAGGAGCTGGAAGGCCTGGGAGAATTTATAATGGATGTTTCCCTCCACCCTTGAGCAGAGATAAGCAGCCTGAACCTGTCACTGTTTCTAGTAGCCAAGAATCATTAGTGACAGCTGTAGATGTCTTTTAAGGAACAGATAAGTGTTTTCAGGCCATTCTCTTTGATAACTATGGATTCCACACTTAATATACAGGTCGACAAAACCCTAGCTGCAGATAGTAGCAAGTAAAGATGGGAGAAGCGGATTCTTACTTCTGTGGGTCGCTTTTAAAGCAGAACTGACTGGCCAAGGGGTTTAATTATAAGGGTGTTAGTTGAGTTTTCCACCAGGGACGAAGAAATGGATCTCTGGGGCATGCAGAGGTTCATCTTACCTTGCTTTAGTATTTAATGAAAAACAGAGTATCCAGGGTAAATGTTTTATAACCATAGAACTTCACACCTTTCCAAAATTCAACATAATTGAACCCTGTATTTTGGAAAAGTCTTCAAAGCAATACAGTTATATTACTTTTAAGTATATACTAGATACTATCATCTTAAGTGGTTGTGTAAGCTCATCCAGAGCAGTGGTTTCATCCTTTCTATAATGCTGCGATCATTTAGTATAGTTCTTCATGCTATGGTGACCTCCGACCACAACACTGGTTTTGGTACTACTTCAGAACTGTAATTTTACTACTGTATGAATCATACTGTAAACAACTGTTTTCTAACAGTTTTAGGGGGCTCCTGTAAAAAAGGTCATTCATCCCCCAAAGGGGTTGAAAACCACTGCTCTAGAAGGTTCTTGTGGGGAAAGATACCTCATATGGTCAAGGTTGAATCATCTTTGCTGGGGCCTAGTGACTCATACAGCAGCAAAAAGCAAAGCAACTGACTCTGCTGCTTTGTTACACTCGGTGTCTGCACACACCCGTGTGTATGTGGGAAGGAAAAAGACCGGGTGCTCAGAGCACACGTGAAGGTTATGCTCTGTAAGTAGAAAAGGAGAATTGCAGGTCGGCTGGCTGAGGCCAGAAGATGGGCACAGTGGTACATGCCTGTAATCCCACCATTTCAGAGGTGGAGGTAGAAGGATAGTGAGTTTAAGGCCAGTCTGAGTTATAAGTGACACTATCTCAAACAAAACAAAATGAAGATACAAAACTGAAATGCACACGTCCTCAAAATGCATCACTTTTTCAGGATAATTGAGTCTGTCTCTATGTAGGGCAATTAAGGAATTGCCTGCCTCATTCTAAGGAATGAGAATGAGTCCAGCATAGAGCCTCATCTTCTGCTGGGGGCATGGTGATAAGAAAAGGGGGGCAAGTGCTCCCCAATGTTCTGACTCTGTGCTAGGCCAACCTTTAGGGTTACAAGGAAGTGAGAGCATCCAGGGGAAAGTACCCTCCAAAGGACTCAATGCCAGTAACCTTTGCCTCCTCTGCTGAGTACAGCAGAAGCAAAAGAGGACTGCTGAAAGACTGCTGGGCTATAGCTGAACCCTTCAGAGTCAGTCAGCACTGTGCTAAACTCAAAGCGCTAAATCAATTTATGATTCAAATGCTCATTCACCTAAGAAGCTGCTGAAAGGAGCCACCAACAAAAAGACAAGATAAGGAACAAGTGAAAAACCACATCATGGTGAATAAACAGATGGATGGATTGTAAAAGACAGCAGGCCAATGTAGGAAGAAAACAACAGAAACTACTGGCTCTCCTCTCCTCCATAAAGAGTCTGAGAGCCAGATGAACACACTGCTCCTATCGGTATTAGAGTTCAGGGGATGTGAGCACAGCCCAAATGTTTCATTTTTCTTTTTTATTGTTTAATTAATTAACTAATTAATTAACTTTACATTCTGACCACTGTTTCCCCTCCCTCTTTTCCTCCCAGTCCTTCCCTCCCACCTCCTCCCCCATTCCTGTTCCCTTTCTCTTCAGAAAACAGGAGTCCTCCCATGGAGTCAATCTGCTTTGGCATATTCCTACTGAGGCTAGACGAGACAGCCCAGTTAGGGGAAAGGGTCCCAAAGGCAGGCAACAGTGTCAGAGACAACAACCCCTGCTCTTGCTGTTAGGAGTCCCATATGAAGACCAAGCTGCACAACTGTTACATATGTGCAGAGGGCCTAGGTCAGGCCCATGCAGGCTCTGTGGATGGTGGTTCAGTCTCTGTGAGCCCTTAATGGCCCAGGTTAGTTGATCCAATGTTTTCATTTTTCAAAATCGCAGATAACAATTTCACACGCAGCCTCAGCTGAAGATGGGATGATGCTACTGAAGCAACCGTGACCAGCATCATGCCCAGCTTTGTAGTAAAGAGTATCAAGGCTCTGGACCCAACACTGGAAGCAAATTCAATTGTCTGGAAAGCAGTGATTTTTCAATCACTGAGATGCAGAACACTCAAATTCACAGTATCACTGAATACATAAATTGGGAAAACATTTACTAGCAGGTAGTGTGTGTGTGTGTGTGTGTGTGTGTGTGTGTATTATAAGAAGCAAGCCACTGGCACATATGCCCATGATTTCTAAAAAAAAAAAAAAAAAAAAAAGAATCTATCAACGCTAACAAAATCATCTATTTCCAGAATGTTATTCTTTTTTCATTTATTTTGTTATCTTCTAGTAAGCAAATTCTAGCAGGTATCAAGATTTTAGTAAAGGTATTTTTTTCAGGTGAGTAAAGTGTGGGGCCTTTCACAGGCTAGGCAAGCACTCTTCTACCACTGTTGTGGGTCACTATCCTCATGACCCTCAGGGCAACACAATGCTCTTTCCACCTTGCAATGAAGTGGCAATGCTTACCCATGCAAAATGGGTGTATGAACACTCCCTTGGAGAAGAGCAGGGAAGTCATTAGACATACACCTGAGCCACTCTCTCCCTCCTACCTCAGATGCAAGAAGCCTCTGGGCAGTGCTAGAGTGCATAGTAGGTAGGTTTACTGAAGAGGGCACTTGTGCTTCACTTACGGAGCTGTGGGACATCTTCACCCACGTTCCCTTTCAATGGTGCAGCTGTTTGGGGCTTCACTCATATTCCTGTAACTAAGCCCAATAAAGTCACTGGCTCACCAAGCTGGACATGGATGGAATAATTCCTTTAGTCTATGTTGGTACCTTATCTGGGGTTTATAGATAGTTGTTCACAACTCCTCGGGATGTCATGCCAAGAACCAATGAATGGTTCAGACTCTAGTAGGATGATCTTGACAAAATTTCCTAAATTACAAAGATATGTTTCCTTTAAAATTTAGGACTTTATTTAAAAATAACCATGAAAAAAAGGAAACAAGTTCAAATCTAAAATCACCCCTACCACATTTACTCATATAGCCTATTACAAAGACAGCCACATTGACTAATTTACATTGGCAAAAGAAAAAGAAAAAACTAGACAACCTTTGAAAGCCGAGAAAGACAGGGCTTCAGAACTGCTCATCACATCTCCCCTGTGGGCAATGCTCTATCCTTACCAAGATTCAAAGTCGTAAGAGTCACTATAGAAGTGCAGAAAACACAATAGGCCGCAGTCTATCCATGTGGCCTACCTGCCTACACTTGCCTCTCACTGAAGGGTAGTGCTTCCATTCCAGTCACCAAGTTTGAATATTTTTTTCAAATCCCCCTTTTTAAAAAAATTGTTTTCCATGCTCATGATTATTTCTTTAAAAAAACTTGAGATTATAATTACAACATTTCTCCCTTTTCTTCCCTCCAAACCCTCCCATATATCTTTCCTTGCTCTTTTTCAAATTCATGGTCTCATTTACATTGCTATTACATGTGTGTGTGTGTGTGTGTGCACGTGCATGTGTGTGTGTATGCGTGTGCACATACATGTGCATATATATATATTCCTAAATGCACCCTGCTTGCCTATGTAATACACACACACACACACACACACACACACACACACACACACACGTTTTCAGGGCTGACATTTGGTATTGGACAACCACTTGCTGTGCTCTTCCCTGGAGAAGACTTCTTCAGCTCTCAGCATGTGAGAGTCATTGTTGTTCTTTGTGTAAGGATGAGGTCTGGTGGGCTTTTCCCATCTACTTTGGCATGCCATCCTCGTTCAGTTCATGTTTGGGCAGTCATATTGGTAAGACTTGATGAGGGTAGTTGCTGACATTAATAGAAGACAGCAAATCCTTTCTTTAAAATAAATCTGGTTTTTTTTTTTTTTTTAAACAGAAGTCTGTCCCCAATGGCTTCTAAGACTTTTCTTCAAAGGTAATAACTAAACAGAGAATAAAAGAGAAGGTGGGCCACATGGAACCAAAGGAAGATGTCAATGAAAATGCAGAGTGAAGCCGTGATGAAGAGGGATAAAGTACTATGTATTACCATTCAGCCACTAGGAGCAGAATGCAGAATCTGATGAGCTACCCACTGCCCCCCCAACCCATGTACACTGGGTGGGGCTAGAGGTGAACCATAAGGTCCAGGTATAAACTAATGGTACACTCCCCTTTGCTAGTGTGGTTACGTAGGGGTGGACATGCGCTGTGCTCACAGTCAAGGAGAGGTTCTGATTTAGCATGCCAGGACAAAGACCTTAGGTTACAGTCCCCAAGAGCTGACCATATCCAGGAGGAATGGAGCCAAGAGACAGACAAGAATCTGAGTTCACTCATTCTTACCTTCTGGGCCTTGGGCAAAGGCAGTCTGAAGACTGGACTGCTGGGTTTCACTGACAGTCTTAGCCTTGCCTACTTGCCCCATCACCCCACTTAAAAAAGCTCAAAATAGATTCTCTACAATACATAACAGAAAAGGCCCCAATAGATACATAGAGAATAAAAAGAGATCAAAGCTAAAATATATAATAACTTATTGTTTCTCCATCAGTTTTACCTTTACTGTATGCATGCTAAACATCTGACTATAAACTATGGTGTGTTTTGAACAGCATGAAGAATATTTGGGGTGTGTGTCTGTTTAATGATCATTAAAAGCATTCCCATTATATTATTTCCAAGGCCACCAGTGAAAGCTATGATGTGTTACTAACACAGAACCAAAAGTGCTTTTGAATCCACGAGCAAATACCGAATAGCTGTGGTCTATGTATTTAAATTTTAGGTTCAGGAGACAGTTTTTTTCTTTTTTGTTTTGTTTCATTTAATGTGAAAAATATTTGTTTGCAGGGCTGGAGAAATGGCTCAGCAGTCAAGAGCTTTGACTGTTATTCTAGAGGTCCTGAGTTTAATTCTCAGCAACCACATGGTGGCTCATAAGCCATGGTATGGAATCTGAATCTCTCTTCTGGTATGCATGAAAACATAGCACTCATACATAAAACAAACATAAATCTTTAAAAAATATGTTTTATGTATATGAATGGTTTTTGCCTGCATATATGTAAGCATATCATGTGTGTGCCCCATGCCCATGGAGGTCAGAAGAGGACACTGGATCCCTTGGAGTTACAGATGGTTGTGAGCTGTATATGTAGATTCTTGGAACTGAACCTCTTGCAGAGGTCAAGAGCAACAAGTGCCCTTAACTGCTGAGCCACATCTCCAGTGTCAGGAGACAATATTCTTATTAAGCAGTTTTATGAAGATATAATTCACATACTATAAAACTAACAAATCTAAAGAAAACATGTCAGCAATTTTTATCGATAAGTTACTGGGTTGTACAACTACCATACAATTTCAGTTTAGAATATCTATAAAACATGATTTTGAAGGCTTATTCTACTTTACTTTTTTCCTTTGATTATAAAAGCAGTATTCTTTTATTATAACATTGTCAAATGTGGCATTCTAACTATAAAGCCAACATAGTCACATATCAAGATTCTTCCTAGAACTGAGGCTGGTGGCACAGGCCTGTAATCAAGGTCCCTGAAAACCAGGCTAAGACAACGGGACTATAAGTTCAAGGGCTGCTTGAGCTAGGTGAGTTTAAGGCTGGTCTAAGTGACTCAGTATAAGAGCAGGCTGAGGTTCAATGTCCAGTACCAAAAGCAAAATAAAACTCCCTAAGTAGAGTTCTGTCTTTATATCTTGTCATCATTGCAAGCTGCTCTGTCTGGCTCCTTCCTGCAGCCATGACTTCTCTTTTCTTCTCCAGGGTCTCATGTGTGCTAATGCACATCCTGCCACTCAACCACATCCTTGCTCTACAAGCTCCTCTTTCTTTTGAGTGACAACTCAATGTCCCTTCCGCTTCTTCCTTTTCATGGAACCTCATCTTTGATTAGTAATCAACATCTCATATTATACTCAGAGGAGAAAAGCTTCATGCTTGAGTCAGATGTAAATCCTAAAAGTCTCAGCCATGGGTCAGAAAACTATTAGTGTGGAAGATATTTAGTTTTCTACAAAAAAAGGTCTTTTCTACTTCAAGTCAATTATAATATACACTGCCCAGGTTATTTTCATAATGGGCCTATGACCAAATATGATACAAAGAGATGAAGAGATGTCGGCTGAAGGTTTTCCCTGTTTTTCACAAAAAAAAAAAAAAAAAAAAAAAAGGAGAGAAAGGAGAAGAAGAAGAAGAAGAAGAAGAAGAAGAAGAAGAAGAAGAAGAAGAAGAAGAAGAGAGAGAGAGAGAGAGAGAGAGAGAGAGAGAGAGAGGCTTCTTATCTTTGAAAGCTGAAGAGCCTACATGAGATCCTTGGCTCATCTGGTAAATTAGACTTCTCAGAGAACTACAATAAAGTGTTGTAGACATCAAGCTTCAGTGACCCAAATCTACACCTCTCATTTCCACAGGCTGGGAAGCTGAAATTCAAGGGGAGGCCTGGAGAGGAACCATTCCTAGATTTATTTGCAAATGGATACCTTCTTCCTATGGTCTCCCAGAATTGAGCTTTCCTGTGTCCTTAAGAACACTTAATTCTATGGTGAGGACCCTCCTCTTATGATCTCATCTAATCCCAATTACTTCTCAAAGGCCTCACCTCCACATACCATCACACAAGAGATCACGGATTCCATTCACAATAAAATTACTATTGCCTTTTTACTCGTGGCCTCAGGATGAGACCAACAGAAAATGGCTAGACAGAGAAATGCGAGTACCTGCGTTTCTGTGGGCAGAAGTGAATAAAGAGCCAAGGGACACCACACCTCGGGCACAACAAATGTGCCTGTTCTTTAAGACATTCTGACACAGTGCTCCTGTTATGTGACTCTAATAGTGTCCTGACACATCAATGTAGTTAAGAGCTGAATGTACAAGCTTAGAAAGCTAATGGGAAAGCTTGTCAGCAATTCAGATTATTTTTGTTTAAATGCATTTAAGAAGTATGTTAAATAACAAATCTACGACTTGCCTCGGCCCTGTCAAGTGTCTCTTGATTTTTCTTTTCTTTTTCTTTTTAATGTGAGCTAGGGCTGAAGAGATAGCTTAGTGGCTAAGAGCTGGTTGTTCTTCCAGAGGACCCAGGTTCTATTCCCAGTACCCACAAGGTGGCTCATAACTGTCTTTAACTCTAGTCCCAGGGGATATGATGTTCTCTTCTGACCTCTTTGGATACTACACACATGTGGTACACAGGCATACTTGCAGGCAAACTGGCCATACGTATAAAATTTAAAAATTAAACAAAAATTGTTTTAATTTTAATGAGCAGCAGAATCCTTGCCCTTGGCATGTCTTGGCCATCATGAAGTAGGACTGGGTGAGTGCTCATATGATGGGGCTGGAAGGGTGGGGAAGAGTTGTGCTGCTCCTGAAGAGATCCCTTTGGTCTATAGTAGTGCTGGGCACTGGCCAGCCTTCTCTCTTCCTTTTCTCTCCATTCCCTTCATACTGGCATGGAGTACTTTAATAAAACTGCAGTAGTAATGCATATACATATACATATACATATACATATACATATACATATACATATACACACACACACACACACACACACACACACACACACACACACACACATATATATGAGAGGCTAGAGAATCGCTTTACCAAGATAGCTCAGCAGTTAACATTTGCTGATCTATAGAGGACCTAGTTCAGTTCCTAGTATTCACATCATCCATACCTCCAGTTTCAAGGGATCTGACAACATTTTCTGTGCCCCGCCATAGGCACCTACACACTCAGTGCACTCAGTGCATTTACATACTCCGAGGCACGTGCACACACACACACACACACACACACACACACACACACACATCCATCCAAACTAACAAATTACTAGGTAAATTAAGAAAAAGGGATATTTAATATGATGTTAATTACCTTGATATTATGATCATAACATTACATATATTCAAATATCATACTGTACCCATTAAAATATTTACAATTATTCACCAGCTAAAGATAAAAGAATTGAAAATCAGGTGTGGTGATGTATGCCTGTAAACCCAGTACTCAAGAGGCTAAGGAAGGAAGATGTGGAAGTTCAACTCTAGCCTGTGATATACAGTGAGATCCTCTCTGCAATCATGAACAGAAATGCTAAGATTATTATTAATACTTTAGATGCTAACTTTATTAAAATGTTTTAAGTAAAACAATGATACCACATTGAAAAAAGTCTCAAGAAAAATTAGTAATAAAGGAGGAAGTGTGACAACTACCAAGATCAAATCGTGAAAGACATAAAGTCTGGCTAGATTATCCAGTAAGGAGACTGTATCAGTATTCACAGCTTCCCAATGAAGCATGAGCTGAGGACCTGATGCCTCACTGGTAGTTTCTGCAAAATGTTTTAACACCAATCCTTCTCAAACTCTTATAGAATGAAAAGTCTGAAATTCATTTTATTAAGCCAGCATTACCCTAATGCCAAAGCCAGACAAAGAAACAACAAAAAAGAGAAGTACAAACTGATATTCCTAATGCAAAACTGTCAATAGGTGGGCCTTTAATCCCAGCACTCAGAAAGCAGAGGGAGAGGCAAGTGAATTTTATGACTTCAAGGCAAACCTGGTCATCTAATGAGTTCCAAGCTAGCACAGACTATACTGAGAAACCTTATTTCAAAACACCAAAACCAAAACAAAACACAATACAACACCCCAAAACTAAAACAAAACAAAACCCCCTCCCAACTGTCAAGCCCACTGTCAATAACATATCAAAAAGATCATATACCAGTATTCAGTGGAATTTATGCAAGGGTTAATCAACATACAAAAATCAAGCAATGATGTGAGGAAGCTGGGGACAATGGCTTGATGAGTAAACTGTCTGACAAGCCCGAGGGCTCGGGTCCAATCCGCAGTACCCAGGTAATGAAAAGCCAGGTGCGATGCATGCACTTGCAATTGTAGTGCTGGGGAGGCAGAGACAGACACCATTCTTCTGCTGCCATCCTCGTCCACAAGATCAGTGTCTCTTCCCAGACCACAGGGCTCCCTGCTTGTACCCTTTCTTCAGTTACTTTCTAACACAGTAGTTGGTTGTGGATTTGGTCTAATGCTACATGTACTATGTTAATTTGGTCCCCAAAATTGCACGAGAATCTACACATAAGACATTGAGGAACCCTGCCCTCAGTTGGTTTGATCAGTAAATAAAGTTGCTGGTGGCCAATGGCTGGGGCAGGGAGACAGAGGCAGGACTTTAGGATTCCTGGGCAAGGGACTGAGAAAGGAGCAGGGAGATAGAAAGCTGGGAAAGGAGAAGAGGCCATGCCTGAGAAATGCCAGACAGAGAACATAGCAACTATGTAGGTGCTATAGAACTCAGCCAGAGAGGGCTGCAGGCCTGGGTCTGGGCAGCTAAGATGGAATATAGGTTTTAGTAAATAATAACTTAGGAATATCGGAGAGGAAAGTGTTAGCCATGTTGAGGTTTGGAAGTGGCCCAGCCATTGAGCTATTTAAGGCTGTGTGTGTGTGTGTGTGTGTGTGTGTGTGTGTGTGTGTGTGTGTGT
>JANHMN010000002.1:208727740-208749579 GCA_030674055.1 Rhabdomys pumilio | reverse complement strand
TGTGTGTGTGTGTGTGTGTGTGTGTGTGTGTGTGTGTGTGTGTGTGTTCAGGGACCCAGAACATTGGGGCAGGTAGTAAGGACAGCACAGCCATTGCCGGGCAACTTGAATAGTTATTTGGGTTCTGCAACAGTGGTCCTTCATTTCCACTAGAAGTACAATCTAAAATTCTGCACATGTCCAATAAGACCCTTGATGATGGTGCTGTCTCCTGCTTGGCTTCTTCTGCCCTCACCTTTTCTGGGCCAGCTATACTGGTCTTTACTCTTCTTGGAAACCCCAAATACACTCTACTTCACAGCCTCTGACTGTGTGGTTTCCTTTACTTGGTGTGTTCTTCCTTCCCTTTCTCAGATATATGTAGAAAGAGGGACTATAAATAAAGGAAAAAATACAACAGGTCAAAAATAAAATGATAAAGAACAGAGCGATTAAGTGGACAGAGAATATATGAACACAAGTAATAATGGCTTCCCTATATACTTCAGGTCTCTCTACTCAAATTCCATCTTAACAGAAGGACTTTTTCTTCCTATCTTCTATTAAAGGTACTCATGTCTTTTCTAGTTACTCAGCATCATTATTCTTTTTCATAATACTTTTTATGCAGAATGTTCACCCATATATATTTTTAACCTTCCCACTTCTATACATGCATGATCAATACTACCATAGGGGTAAAAACAATCCTGATATACATCAGAGGCTCATGCTTACTGTTCAATTAATATACTGCCTTTTCAGTTACTTACAGGTTTCTAACCAGCTACACCCAAAACTCAGTAGGTTAAAACTAGAACTTATTGTATCTCACAATTTTGTAAGTTAGGAACCAGTCAGAGCTTGGCTAAATGAGCTTTTGTATTACATTATCATGAGAGATCATTTGATTATATTGTAGAGTGATCTGTTAACCAAGCCCCGGAAGGCTTTTCCTGTGTATCTGGCACCTTTGTGGGAACAGCTGAAATGGAACGGCTCAGCTGGGAATACAGCGCATCTACACATCATTCCTTTAGCACAGCAGCATCACAAGTCAGATTTTTAATAGGATGGATCATGGCTCAAAAACTGAGTGTTCTGGAAAACATGGTAGAAAGGTGGATGGCCCATTATAACTTAGCTGCCTGTTAAACATGGCTGTTATAAGCCATGTAGTAGCTATCCCATCGTGCTTTAATTGTCTAAAGAAGACATAAGCCCACCTAGATTCAAAGAAACACTGAAGAATCTGAAGCCAGCTTGATTCACAAAGTCCCAACAGTCACAAAACCCCATAGCTCACAGTACAGAGTATCAGGAAATTTTGGTTAAAGTGAAAACTTAAAGAAACTAAATTTTTAATTATGACAGTATAACTAGAAGAGAGAATAATTTAGTTTTAATATATAGACATAGAATAAATTTAAATGATCTATCCTTCTCCTCACCACCACTTTGGTTTTGTTACTGTTACTTATGGGGACATGATCTGACTGTGTAGCCTAGGCAACCCTCTACCACATTATTATTCTAGGCTGGCTCAGTCTGTCTGTTTCAGCCTCCCAAGTACTTACACCATGTCCATCTCATCTACATAATTTCAAAACGGAAACTTAGGTAAGAGGCAAACTCACTGCAGGAGGTCTGTGATGCACCTGAGTCTTGAGTTCCCTTTATCCTATCCCGAGCACCTCTATGTACGTGCTCATGCTTAAATCTTTACGTCAAAATCTTTGTGAGAAGCCTCAACTCTGCCTTAAAAAAAAAGTCTGTGCTGAGCTTACTAGTAGAAAGAAGAAAGTTTAAAAAAAAAATGGAGAAGAGGCGCTACAAGCTGATTTCAAAGGTAAAGGTGCCCACTGAACAAAGTCGATTGCCTGAACTCAATCCTCGGATGTCACAATGGGGAGGAAAACTAACACACAAAAGTTGTCCTCTGAGCTTCACAAGTGTGCAGTGGCACTGGCACACACCTGCACACACACATACACACGGTGGTGGAGGAAAATAAAAATTTTAAGTTGTTTTTTAAAAAGAAAAAAACCCAAGGAGCTAAAGATGTAGCTCAGTGGCAGCTTGCCTAGAATGCGCTTGCCTAGGTTTGATTCCTAGCATTATAAAAATAATTAGAAAGAGAGCAAGCAATCAGTGGCCAAGTGAGATGTCAAGACAAAGGTTATTGCTTCTTTCTTCCTTGAGCACCAGAGTTTGGAGTCAACATAAACAAAATGGAGAAGACAGGAAGGAAAGGCATGAGATTCAGTGAACTTGAAGATAATGTCAAAATAACCCAGAATTGACATGTAAAGAGAAAGAAGAAGAAAAAAAGGTAACTGGGTATATAAGAACTGTGAAACTACCACAAATGGTATGCATGCCCACTGTGAAGATACCAGGAGGAGAGCAAATGAGTAGAGAAAGAGAAAAATACCTAAGTAACAATGGCTAAGAAGTCCAAAATAACTAGCACACCTCAAATCAGAATCTGGAAAAGTCATAGAATGCCAAGATAAATGCCAAAAAATTCTACACATAGGAATGTGTACATGCTTAATGAAATCAGAATGCATAGATTAAAACTGGCAGAATCTTAAAGAGATAAAACCACAGTTACAGTTTAAGACTTGAACCCACTTCTACCCAGTAGCTGACTGACCCAGTGTGCAGTCAGTCATGAAGTGGCAAACTAAACAGCAGCATCAGTGACATAAAACCGAAATGTGTGGAATCATCCAACACCACCATGATCCATTCTCAAACTCAAATAGAGCATATACTGAGAACATCCCAAGAACATCACATGCCTTGACAAACTTAAAATAATAAAATAATTATTATGATTAAGAAGTATGATTTTAAGCCAAATATGAGAGACACTACAGACCTGGTGGGTATAACTCAATTATATTTTTCATAGTTTTAGGGGTGGAAAGTCCAAGATCACGATGACCAATTCAGTTCCTGAGAAGGCCTGCAGGTGGCCACCTTCTATGTATCCCCATATATCCCCAGAGCAGAAGAGAGTTCTGGTGTTCTATAAAGGCACCAGCCCTGAGATTAAGGTGCCACCTTTATGACCTCAGGTAACCTTTGGGACATTCTCACAGGCCTTATTCCATATGTTGGTAGTTAAGAATTTCAACAAAAGAGCTGATATGTGGGAAGGGGGAGTTAGAAGACAAATATTTATTTATATCAGGCTAAGAGAGGATAGGAAACAAATATCAGACATTACAAAATTCATAAATGACAGGTCTTTTCTGTCATTTATTACTGTTACAAATATCAAAAGGAGAATAAAAGAACAGAATATGAACAAGTATATGTCTACCAATATGATAATTAAAGAAAATGGACTGATGACTTTTTTTTTTTTCAGCATTGGAAGACTTTCTTTTTTTTTTTTATTGGATATTTTATTTACATTTCAGATGCCATCCTCTTTCCCCATTTCCCCCCCTAGGAAACCCCTATCCCGTGCCCCCTTTTCCATTTTGCTTTTATACAATTTTTTTAAATGTTAATCAAAGGCTTTATAAGTATGGTAATGCTCAATCAGAGGTGTAATCAAATACCCAAAATAGATATATAAACTATCTTTGACTGGTGGAGGCATGTGAACTTCTGCCTCCATGTCCCCTCTCTCTTTCTCTCTCTCATCACCTAGCTTCTCCTCTACTTCATCTTCTCCTCTCCTTACTCCATCTTTTCCTCTCGGTGCTCCTTCTCCCTTAGCTCCTCCTACATATCACCCTTCATGTTAAAATAAAACTTTTCTCTCAAAATACAATTAGAGAATAATTATTCCTATTTGTACCAGTGAGGTACAAGAGGGACTGATGACTTAATGGACAGAATCTATCACATACAAGAAGAAATACG
This sequence comes from Rhabdomys pumilio, assembly GCA_030674055.1. Classification (NCBI taxonomy): domain Eukaryota; kingdom Metazoa; phylum Chordata; class Mammalia; order Rodentia; family Muridae; genus Rhabdomys; species Rhabdomys pumilio. Next base: position 208,745,715 of record JANHMN010000002.1, on the reverse strand, counting down.
TCACTTAAATAGGCCTACAGCCATTGAATAAGCTGAATCAATGTTTAAACTTCCAAATTGTTTCACTAGTGAATGCTAGCAAACAGTAAGAAAATGAATTTTACCAAGTCTCTGGAATCTCTTCCTGGAAAATAAAAATAACAAACAAACAAAACAAACAACAACAAACAAACACCAAAGCCCAAGAGAAGACATATTCCCTTTTCATAAAAAACTACAACTTCAAATGTAAAGCTAGTACTCAAAATAGAAAAATTTTAATTAAAATTCAACAATAAGAAAAATAAACAGTCAGAATTAAAAATGGAAAACAGAGGGCTGGAGAGATGGCTCAGTAGTTAAGGGCAGTTGCTGCTCTTCAAGAGGACTTAGGTTCAATTCTCAGTGGTTACACTGTGGCTCACAATCATCAGTAAGTCCAGTTACAGGAAATCCAACGCACTCTTCTAGCCTCTGTGTGGATACATGTACTACAGAAACATACATGTAGGCAGAACACCATACATATAATTTTTTTTTAAATTAAAAATGTTTAAATGGACAAGAGATTATATAGATTCTTTAAAGATACTTAGGTACAAAATAAGTAAATGAAAAGAATCCCAATATCATCTCACATTAATAAACTGCAAATTAATGAGATACTACACAGCCACTTAATAACTAAAATTAAAAACAGAATCAACAAAACAAAGTACAAGAAAGCCAAATGCAAATGCTGATACAAACTGGAGCGATTAGTATTCTCGTTCACTGATAGTGATAATGTACACTGGTACAGTAATTTGGAAGTTTCTTTTAAAGCTAAATGGAGACTTAGCTGGGCTCAACAGCCCAGCAGTTGCTCTCTTGATTACCCAATTAAGTTGAAAGTGTGTATGTCTAAAAAAACAAAACAAAACAAAAAAAACAAACAAAAAAAAACTGTACATGGACTTTTACAGTAGTTTTCTTTATAACTGACAAAACCTATAAGCCATTACAGTGTCTAGTAATAAGTAAGTGGACAAATTGTGACATATACTAGAATATAATTCATTGTTTGAAAGAAAATAAGCCAGAAAGCCACAGAATGACAAGAAGAAACTTAAGATGAATACTGCTCAAAAAGCCAGTCTGAAAGGCTGCATGTTACATTCTTTTGCCTCTGGTACACTGAATAGCCAAAGCTATAGAGATAGTAAGAATAGTGCTTGAAAACCACACCAATCAGAATGCACAGATATAGCCAGTGTGAAGGCTATATCTACAACACAGTAACTGCTGCACCTAAGGCCCAGGGATCATTGCAGAAGTGGGGCAGGAAGACTTTAAGGGCTGGGAGAACAGGGAGTTTGCTATGAGATGGTGTCTCCTAGGAATGTCCAAAGCTATACCCACAATGTCTCATCAACATGGCTGTTAAAATATGACCTGAACAAGAACAATAATATACATGACAAAGTAGTCAGACTACTACAATAATATACATGACAAAGCCTCATCCCTAGACCAAGAACTACAGGCAACTAAGGAATACTGAAAATGAGAGAAACAGTCTTCCCCAGGGAAGACCAGATCAATTGGTTATTCAACACCAAATGGTCATCCCAGAAAACATACAGAGAACTAACATTACACAGATGAAATAGGTTGTATTTATGAGTTTAGGAATACACCCCCACACACATACACACACATACAAGCTATGAATTTGAAAGAGAGCAAGGGGAGGGGTATATGGGAGGTGCAGGAAAGGAAGAAGGGAATAGTGTAATTATATTATAATCTAAAAAAAGGTTTAAAACTTCAGTATTTAAGAATGGATAGTACTTGCCAACAGTTGAGGCTCAAGGAGGAGAAGAGAGCTGTGTAGGTGGGGCACAGGGAGTTCTAGACAATGAAAGTATTCTACCCCACTCTGTGTACTCCCGTGATGTGGATATATGTGTTTGTAAGAAGAATAGAATACAAAGAAGCTTAATACACACCACACCTCCTAGAGACAAAGCAGAGACGCACAACAGGAGAAAAACTGCTGTTGATGCAGATGTGCACAACTACTCTTCTGGTCTCTACCTGCCATGCTCTACTCACTCAGATCTGAGCATGATGATGAGAGGTGAGGGAAAGCCCGAGTTATCTTGGCTACAGGGCGGGCTCCCCTCGACTATATTCATTGTCACTATGTGCTCTCACGGGTTTCACACTTCAGAAGCCTAAACATACGACTCAACCTTCTGTCATTATAGACAGATGCTTCTGCTCACACAATCCTTGAAGAGATGCAAATCTCAATTCCAATTCTTATATTTACCTTCTACTGCTGTGTAGCAAATCACCACAACTCTGGAACCTAACACAAATGTATTAGCTCACAGTTTCTATGGATCAGGATCTTGATATGGGTGACTGAGGCCCTTTGCTCAAGTCTCACCAGCCTGAAACTAAGGTGTCTGCTAGGGTTGCAATCTCACCCAAGTTCCAAATCCATGAATTCCTTTTCTTCTTACCGCTGGAGAACTGAAATGTGTGCCTCAAAGGCATAAAAACTATCCCATGCTACTAGATGGCATTTTGCTTCTCTTTGTCCATCTCACCTGCTCAAAATCCAATCTCTTTTAAAGTCTCTTCTGATTAGGGCAGGCCCACCTGAATAATCATGATTAGCCCAAAGTCAATTGATTCAGGACTTTCAGGAAATCTGCAGAACCCTTTATCTGTCGTATAATATAGAATAGTCAGGAATGAAATCTACCAAACTCTCTGACATTTGAGGCTATGGGATTATGCAGGGGATGTGCAGCACGGGAGAAGAAACTTGGAGCTATCTTAGAATTCTGCCTACCATGTAGAGAACTAATCCTGAGGAAGTCAATGCTGTCTAACCCTTGTAAAGTAGGCTACTCCCCACACTGTCCTTTTAAAATAATCTTCAACCGTCGCACATGACACAGAAATTGAACTCCAAATTCATTATTCAAGGTCCATCTCCCCTTGTCCTAGTAGATGCTGGAACCCTTAGCTTCCAGAATCCCTCAGCAGTGAGTTCTCACAGGGGATAAGGGGGGAGTAAGCCCATGTCATTGGTGTCCTTTATGTCGGTATACCTATTCTTTCCCTCCTAATTTAAAGTCTATTCAGACTTCAAGAAGCTTCACTGAGCCTCCTACAAAAGCTTTCCTGGCTCTCTGGGTCCTTGTTAAACTTTTCTTCATCTGAGTTTGCTCTGAAGTACTAGCACAGACTGAAAAAGAAAAGCATACACTCCCCATCCCATGTGCACATGCCTTTGCAACTCAACTTTGAAAGCCTAAGAGATAGACTGGATCATGTGACTCTTTATTCAATGCAATGTCAGCAATCATGATGTAAGAAGACACCTGCACAGCACCTGTGCAGGGCTAAATGCAGCTCTGTAGCAGAGCACTTGCCTAACATGAGGAGGCCAGATTCTAGCCAAAAGCACAGAACAAAGACAAAGTAAGCACTGGGGAGATGAGGCTTTCCTTCATGCTGTCTTGAGGCCATGCTACCATTAGTGACAGGCCATACTGACCTTCCAAATAATGAGAGACATGAAGCCAAGTCACTCCTGTGGCCCCCAAGAGACCATGGGTCTGTCACATGAAAAATAACAAAGGTAGTGATTCAAACCATGGGGCTATATACCAACTTGTACTTCAATTTATTTATTCTTTAAAATGAGGAGATTCAAAATCACCCTTTTTTAGTAACAATTACTTTACTGTTTCATTTTAACATATATTTTATTTTTTAAAATTTATTTACTATTCATGTGTATGTTTATGCACAGATGTATGCATGTATGGTGTAAAAGATGGCATGACACAGAGTGCATGTACATGTCAGGGGAAAACTTGTGGAGCTGATTCTTTCCTTCCAACTTTAGGTGGGTTTCAAGGATTGAACTTTGACCGTCAGGCTTGTAGAGCAAGAAATGCTGAGCTATCTGTCCAGTTCTTGGCATGTTTTCTTAGAAGAAGAGTAAGTTCATTAGACTTATGCTGAAGAAACTGTATGAACCAGTTTTCAATATCTGAAAGCATCTATGAGACTGGGTCTGGAAACTTACCCAAACACTTAGCTTAAAAAAAAGAGAGATTTTATTTATTTGTTTATTATTTATCTGTGAGACAGGGTTTCACTATGTAGCTCCTACTGGCCTGGAACTCACTACATCAACCAGGACAGCCTCTAACTCAAAGAGATTTATCTGTCTCTGTCTCAAAGGTGTGCACTATCATACCCAGCAAGATTTTATTTTATTTTATTTTATTTTAATTTTATTTTTTCAAGACAGGGTTTCTCTGTGTAGCCCTGGCTGGCCTGGAACTCACTCTGTAGACCAGGTTGGTCTCAAACTCAGAAATCTGCCTGCCTCTGCCTGCCAAGTGCTGGGATGAAAGGCGCGCACCACCACTGCCTGGCGCAAGATTTTATTTTATTTTTCTACTTATATGTATATGTGTGCCTGTTGTGTAGGTTTGTGCCTATAGAGGCCAGAAGAGGGTACTGGATACCCTGAAGCTGGAGTTACAGGAGGTGATGAACTGCCTAAAATAGGCTAGAAACTGAACTCAGGTTCTCTGCAAGAGCATTACATGCTCTTAACTACTGAGCCATCTCTCCAGACTCTCAAAGCACTTGATTACCAACCCAAGTATCATTAAGAGTTAAATACACAAATGATTTGTGGCATGTCCATATATAGAAATATTATTCAACCATAAAAAGAAATGAGATTTTGATACATGACATAACATGGATGAACCTCAAAACCACATGCTAACTAGAATTAGGTAGACATAAAAGGGGTAAGAATAACTGTACTTACAAGAATTATTTAGAGTACCAATTTTACCTATACACCATGAATGTAATTAGTGTTACTGAGTTGTATATTTTACAATGGCAAAGTTCATGTTATATATTTATTTACAGGACTTAAAATTAATGGTGTAACATACTCAAATCCATTGAACTGTATACTCAGGAGACTTGAATAGCTTGTGAACTATATCTTAATAAAACTATTTTTTTAAATTAAAAGCATAAAAATCAGCACACCAGACTCATTGGGTAAAGGTGCTTGCAGCCAAACCTGATGGATGTCCTGAGTTCACCCCGCAGGACTCACATGATGGAAGAAAAGAACTGATTCTTACAAGTTGTCCTTTGACCTCTATATTTGTGCCATAGCATGTGCAAGCCACTTCCACATGCATACTAAATAAATAAAAGTAATTAAAAAAAACCAACCTTCAACCTAATTTCTAGAAAGTGCTTTCACCACCAAAAATCAATAGGCTCAAATTTAACAGCACAGATAGTAATTAACCACTGTTGACTGACCTCTTCATTTTGAGGAAGGGAGGTTATCAGCACTAATATTGAAAAATTCACCAAATGCCCATATTTTCCAATGACTATTTGAAAACTATCTTGAAAAACTCAGGTACTTAGATTTTGAATTATAGGAAAAAGTCATTCAGGCAGGAGATTAGGACAAAGAATACTCTTGATTTCACCATCATCCAACTCTTTGACCTCAGAAAATTATCAAGTCCTATATAGTGGGGCTTTTTGCGGGCCACCACTGGTATAAATAATGGCACAGAGGCTACTAATGTAAAGCTTAGGTCTTTAGCTGAGACAACCTCCAGCTAGTGTTTAACATAAACTATTCTAGTCTACAACCTGTCTCGTGGCTTAGGTCTGCATCTTTCTCTGCTCTGCTGCAGTTGGTGTCTGTTCCTCTCTGTCTGCTCTTGAATCTCTAACTATGTTTTCTTCCCCAGTCACTCTCTCTGTCTGGGAAGTTCTGCTCGCCTCCTTTATGTCCAGCTACTGACCATCAACTCTTTACCACAACCAATCAGTAGTGAGACAATCTGATGCAGGCCATTGCCTTAGGCAGGTGAGGAAGGACAAATATTTACAAAATAGAAAATCTGGTGATGGGGCATAGAAAAGACAAGTCCAAAATCCTGCTAACATTTAGCATTTAGAATTTACAACTGAAAACACAGAGGCACACCTTAACACAATGTGAAAAAAGGTTACCTTAACAGTCCTAAGTTAGCCTACTGAGGTACAACCCTGCTCAGTATGTTACCAGAAGAAAGAGACACATTCTCTCTCTAATCAAAAAGTTTCTGATGTACTTCTGTATGATGTAACACCTAAAAGTTCTTTGATGTAAGAAGCATAATAATATAAAAATCCTCTAGGCTTCTCTCTCTAAGGATCCAATTTCTCAAGGAGAGCAACCAGCCAATTCTGTGCACAGGGCTTGTACTCTGTACCTGCTCTTAGAAGAACATTCACTTTGACATTCACTGCCCCACACTGCTAGGACGGAAGGCAATCAACATGTTGGTGCAACTGAAAGTTGGGGGTAGAAGTTAGGAAGGTAAGTGCTCTCTCTCTCTCTCTCTCTCTCTCTCTCTCTCTCTCTCTCTCTCTGTGTGTGTGTGTGTGTGTGTGTGTGTGTGTGTGTTCTGCCCCCAGGTCTATGTGACACTGCTGCATTCCTGGTTTTAGTTTATTCACTTATAAAAGAAAGGCCTATCTTAAGCTATTTATTCAGGCTCTTTCTTCTCCTAAAAGAAATTTGATTGATTGGTTTATTTCAATTAGAGAATTTGTCTTCAATACCTAGTAAGTTTTCTACTCAGAGAATACAGAAAAACTTCTATTTGGTCCAAAATTTCCAATTAATTGTAAAAACACATACCTTGCCTTTTATGAGTGGACATTTGTTAAGTGCTCAAAATGTACCACACTGAAGCTCTAATTGAATACCAGGGATTCTCATATTTACACCCAAAAAGGGAAGTCTGACTTACAGAAACAAGGATAAATATTACCTCATTTTTTTTAATAATTTGTTTTTATTTTATGTGCATTGGTATTTTGCTTGATGTATGTTTGAGAGTGTCAGATACTGGAGTTACATACAGTTGTGAGCTGCCATGTGGATGCTGGGAACTGAACCTGGGTTTCCTCTGGAAGAGTAGTCAGTGCTCTTAACCACTGAGCCATTGGTTAAGTCTTTGGGTCAAGTATTACCTCATTTAATGGCATGAGGAAATAAAAGATATCCTGAGAAGCAATACAAAAATTAAGTGTATATTTAGATATAAAGTTGAGTTCCCAAAGTTGAATTTCCTAGTAAGTTCGGTTACTTTTTTCTTTTGTTGGGGGTAAAATGTCAACATTTAATGGTAAGAGATTGAAAAAAATATAAGGGTAAGTAAGGGTTACGTCAAGTGGCTTGTACATTTACTAGGATTGCCTGGGTATAATTATAAAGTGTGAATTACCACAGTTCAATGCCACTCAGACTTTTAAAAGCTACCTTAAAATTTATAAAAAGGAAAGGAAGAAAGAAGGAAAGAAAGCAAATGAGAGTTTACCCAAAAGCCTACTTATAAGATTAGGTAACTTAAATGAGCTTTGCTGGGTGTTCAATAATATTTTCCACTCGAAACAGACCCTAAAAGACACAAAAACAATGACTATGAAAAAAGGAATGGCTTACTGTCTTGGTGAATCTGGGGAGGGTTCCCTTTTTGAATCAGGAAAGCTTTGGGTCTGCAAAACACATTCAGTGAAGAGCGAATCTTCTCTCGGTTCAGTGTAGCCTGATCGTGAAGCCTGCATTCCATCTTTACCAGCTATCTTGGCTCCAGGATTTGACAGTGCCTCCAGACTCTCTAAAATCAGATCATCTTCACTTACAGAGACTGTGAGGTCACTGCTGCTGCATGAGCTTTCCTCCTCCTGCTCTTCCTGAACTTCTGGGAAGGCCTTCTGTGACTTTGGGTCCCCATGGTCAAGATCATCTGTAAGAGAATTGTGGGCATTGCTGGTCACAAAGTTCTCAGAGTCCAAAGAAAACAGAACAGAATTTCATTCCTTTAAAAAACTTATAGAAACCTGTCTGGTGTGGCAATGCACACCTTTGGTCTCAGCAGAGGCAGGAAGATTTCTTGAGTTCAGGTCAACTTGGTCTACTTAGAGAGTTCAAGGCCTCCTAGGGCTATACAATGAGACTCTGTTGAAAGAAGAAGAAGAAGAAAAAAACAGAAACAAAAAAATAAAACAAAACAAAACAAAACCCCAAAGCAACAAACATGCAGAAGCACAGGACTGGGAGACAGCTCAGTCAACAAAGCGCTTGCTTCAGAAGCATGAAGCCTTGAGTTCAATGCCCTGCTCATGCACATAAAGATGCAGGCTGCATGGTATGCTTATGATCCCAGTGCTGGTGAGGCAGAGACAGGAAGATTCTGTGGTTCACTAGCCATTCAGTCTAGACTAACTGGTGAACTCCAGGTCAATAAGAATCCCAGTCTCAAAGGAACTAGGTAGCCTTTCTTTCTAAAATTAACACCCAGGCTTGTCCTCTAGTTTCCCTGCACACACACACACACACACACACACACACTGCCCCCAGATAAATATATTTATACACACATATACAAATGCATGAAAAAATGTAGAAACAATTTACAATTAACAGTATTTAAATCTTTAAAAAAATATTCTTTTAAAAAGTGAAGATCAAATGTACTCAGGGCCTCAAAATAAATACCACTGAGCTGAACACTCTCAACTCTCAAAAATATTTTAAATGCTTTCTAAACACGATTTTTAAAATTAGTGAATTCATCTTTTGAAACATTTCCATAAACATATATAAGAAGTCATTTGGATGGAACTCATTGATGAAGTTACTTCTTTGTTCAAAGAGATAAATTTGTAGATCACGATGAGAAAAGCTAGGCACTAAGAAAAATCAGCAAACAAACTCAGTCTGTCATCTCACCTGAGAAAGCTTCCCAAGCAGAATGCTTCTCTCCAGCCCACTTATTTGCAGATGTACAGTGTTCTGAAACTGCTATCACCGGGACCAGCGGGCTGGCTCTTTCTTCCTCGACTTCAATATGTTCTTGTGTCAGTATTTCTCTGTCTGATCCTTCTGATCTGCTGGAACTGTCACACTTTAAATCAGTGATTCTGTTCTCTGGACTTAATCTTTCCTGTAACGAGGAATGGAGTTCAGCAGACTTTCTGCCTTCAGATAAATTACTCTTGCTATGACGTGTGCTGCTTCCTATCTCCAAGCAATGAGTTTGTTCTTTCTCAGACAATACACAGCTTGTGACTGGCGTTTTCTTACCAGTCTGAAGAGATGTCTTTCCATGTATTTTGTCAGACTTATTTAAGCACTGTATGTCACCATTAGTCTGCACTACACAGCTGTCTGTCACACAGCTGTTCTGGGCTGTCTGTTGGTGTGAATGTGGGTCAGAGATTGAAAAGTTCTTTGTGGGTTGGTTAGATTTCTGCTCTGTACTGAAATCTTCAATGCTTGAGATGGCTGACATTTGGCGGCCCATAAAGATTGTTGCTGGTTGATACAATCCTCTTGACATAGCTGTCCCCGAGTTAATTCCTGCCTGCATTGCATCCTGCAAAAGAGGTAAGAGTTAAACATGTTGCATATGAGCAGTGAAGTCGAGAGGGAAGGAGGGAGAGGAAGCATGACCACGGCTATCAACTCCTACCATTGACAAACATGCCTTCCCACTTCATGAGTTAGCCAGCTCCGCTACAGCCCAGATTGTTACTGTAATAACAACACTGCCGTACACAGCAACCATTGCCAATGAACTATGGAACTCATTTCTGAAGAACAAAATGCATGCGTTTAGCCCAGCTGAAGTACGTGGCTAAAAGGAAATGGCATTAGTAAACTTTAGGTTATGCACATTGTACCCCAGTGCCAATCCCTTAAAAGTGGTGAGTTTTAAATGTACTCTATACAGACTCATTCAGCACTGCTATAGAGAAACTTGACAGAAAAACAAAAAAACAAAACAAAACAAAACAACAACAACAACAAAAAAAAAAAAACCAAGGAAATACATAAGACAGAGAGTAAGAGGGTTCAAACTCTATTTCTAGTGCTATATAGAAAATAAAAACTACCAGTGGTGACCTTCATAATAAGAGTAAAGCATATCACAACATATATAAATATTAACATCAAAATTTCCTGAACATCTTCAAGAAATTTTTAGATAATTTAAATTTACTAGCATGTATGATAAATTTACTAGTATGAGAAAATCTGAGCCTGGTCTTTGAAGGGTAGGAGAAAGGAGAGAAGACAGAGGCAAGCTGAGCAGAGAACATGGCTGGGACTGGGGACATGGTGCCAAACTCAACTACAAGTAACAAGCTGAAGTCTTCCAGAAGTTAAGTGCTTTTCTTCCAGAAGGAGCAGAGTGCTCCCACAGGTGAAGAACTCCTTCCCAGAGGCTCACACTGTAGGTGGGGAGATGTGAATGTATCTGCACCTTTCTTCCACAGATGGAAATACCAAGATCCCAATTGCAAGATAAGAAATGTTAAGAGAGAGGGCTGGAGAGATGGCTCAATGGTTAAGAGTACTGTCTGCTCTTCTAAAGGTCATGAGTTCAATTCCCAGCAACCACATGGTGGCTCACAACCATCTATAATTGGATCTGATGCCCTCTTCTGATGTGTCAGCAACAGGATGCTCATATATATTAAATAAATTTTAATTAAAAAAAATTAGAAATGTCAAGAGAGAACAATGATAGAATCCAGACCATATTTCTCCTCAAATGTTGTCTCTTCTCATCCTGGAATAACAACACTAGTTCCTCCACCCCACACACAGTCAACAAATCAAGGATGCCAGAGCAAGGCAATGGGATCAAGAGCACTGATAGCCTTTGCTCTGCAACAGAGGTGAGGAACCCCAACAGCTCTTCAGAACTCTGGAACTTGACCAGCTTTCTAGAAATCTGGGGAGCATTTATTTAAGAGAGCCAGTTAGATCTTGAAAAACCAGGAAGCTTCTGGGTTCTCAGGTTATGGCCAACATGACCACTGAACTCACAGAAAAAAACCCAGCCAGGCAGCCAATGGAAAAGGAATGGAGTCAGAATTCTTTTGAAGTCCCATTTCCAGACAACAGTCATCATTTGACTATCTGGTAGCTCCTTGGGGTACTCTATGCAGAAAATTGTTTTCCCTTGACCCAGCTTTGAATTGACCCAGTGCAAATAGCTGTGATCCCAAGCCAAGTTTGTTGAAAATAATCAGAACCAGTTTTTAAATGTGGAAGCTGCCCAAGGTAGGCAATACCACTCACAGTAAACAAAAGGCTACATACATTTTAAAGAGAAAGCTGGTCAAAGTGCTGCCTTTTGGCTTAAGGAACTCTGGAAGGTTCTAGTATACTCCTGGGACTCTATCCAGATGACCAACTACATGCCCCAGCTGTAGAAAGTGTTCAAGAAAAGTTTCCATGAAGTAAGTGCCTGAGCTCTCACCTCTAGCTCACTCGGAGGCTCTAAGCAAGAAGTGAAGGCCAAGGTGGAGCTGTGAGTGACTCAGCGGAGTGTGGGTATGTCCAATGTGGACCTAGAACCTGAATGTGGGTATGTCCAATGTGGGTCTAGAACTTGAGTGTGGGTATGTTCAATGTGGGCCTAGAACCTGAGTGTGGGTATGTCCAATGTGGGCCTAGACCTTCTTAGCAAAGATGAGAAGAATCATAGGCTCAGGCATCAAAGAAAGCTGATGGTTATTAAGTAAATTTAACAGAAACTTCAGTGACCATACATGAAAAATAACACACATTCAACATAACTAGGTCACAGCAATTAACCAAGGATTCTGAGAGGGTAGGACTGTCACAATTGCCACATTTAATTATTACTTAAAAATGAAATGAAAAAAAAAAAATAAATACAGACAGTGGGCATTTACGATCAATAAAAACTATCTCCGAGGAAGTCCAGGTGTTAAACTTACTAGATAAAGACATTAAATTATCTAGAATTAGCTAAATAAGCATAAACAGTTAAAGAAAATCATGTCCATAGAATTAAAGTATCCTACCATCTAGAGGCTGACTCTTGAGGCACCCAGAGAAATGAATGACCTTGGAGCCAGCAGATATGTTTACTGAAACCTACCTCAAAAGTGGGATGAACAGGGGAGAGGGAGAGACAGAGACGGACAGAGATTTTAAATATGAGAATACAATGTTCTCAAGTAGAGAACATTATAAAGATGCTTAAATTCTAGGGCCGAAGCCAGGTATGCCTGTAATCCCAGAAGTTAGAAGGTAGAGGCAGGAGAATAAGTAGTTCAAGACCAGTATAGCTACATAGAGAACTCAAAAGTCAGCCTGAGATACATGAGATACTATCTCAAAAGAATTTTTAAAAATTTTAGGGCTAGCTTGGGTACAGTAGGACATCCCAGCACTCTGGCAGAGACAGGCAGATTGTGGTTTCAAGGACAGCCTGGTCTATGTGGAGGATTCCAGGCCAGCCAGGCCTACATAGTGAAGTACTGTCTACACAGTGAAGTACTGTCTCAAAACAAACAAATTATGGAGCTAGAGATGTAGCTCACTTGCTAAGTATGAGTAAAGCCTAGGTTTAAACCATATGTAAGAGACATAAATCCCTTAAAAAGGAAAGTCCGATCACTGAGATGAAGAATTGGAAGGGCTTGGCAGCAGATCTAAACAGACAGAATTAGTAATGCTGAAATAGGTATATTGAAATTATGTAATCTGAGACAAAAAAGAACAAAGAAAACTTTAAACCTCAGAATATCATTTACAATATCAAGTGCATTAAAACCCAGATGAAAGGAAAGGCTATGGGGGAATCAGGCAGTGATGATCTTTATAACTTTGGAATAAGCACATTTCAAGGGTACCAAAAACTTAAATACAAGTGAAAAGGTATTATTTTCTACAAACCCTAAGCCTGACCAGTATACGAATCTTATGAAAAATGCTTATTTTTCAGTCATGGTTTGAATCTAGAGCAGAATGCATACTAACGATATTGACACAATATGGTAGTTACCAAATCAGGCTAGCCCACCAAAACCCAAAGTAATGTTTCATTGAAAGCAGACTCTTTCTGAATCTGTATTAGTATTTGACTACAAAACCAAACTGTACTAACATCTGAACTGTCTTCTCACTCCCACATACCTTACAGCTCCAGCCACCAGGTGCTGACATCTCAGTAAGTTCTGGGTTAAGTAGTCACGACCACTGCACTGATGGTCAAAGGGGACTGAGGATCTTTCCTTGCTGGTCATGAAAGGTTACAGTTATTGTTGATCCTTTTATGGCTTAAGGGGAACCATGACATCTGAAAACTAGAAGATAGCAGGATAAGGACAGAGCAAGCCCCACCACTGCACTGGAACACGGCCCTAGACTTCAGAAGGGGTGCAGCAGCCACAACCACTCTCTACTCTCCTTCCTCACAAGAAAAAACAATATGGTTTCCTCAAAAGTCTTGTCAATGCTTGTCTTTTACTGTAGTAAAATAGTTTGCCCCCATGATGGGAGCATCACAGTTTTTCAGAATACATGCTATATGCATGCACTCAGAATCTCTGAAGGCCTTTTCTCTTTGTCTTTCTGTCTCTGAGTGGAGAGGTGTGGAGGCTCTTGGACATTTTCTTTTACAACGGACACAGCCTGTTTAAAAACAATCCCATTTTCGTCATCATCATTTGTTTCAGCCACTTCTGATTTTTTGTCTTTCTAAAAATGGCATACAAACTGGCTAGGCCCTGGCTGACTCGGAGCTTCACAGGAGGGTCAGGAGCGCCCTGTGAAGCCTTTTTCTCTTTTTCCTTCTAGAAGCCTGAAGCCTCCTCTTTCATATAAGGTAAAGCAGATGGGAAACACTATAATGAATTCTTTCTTCAGCTAATCTCTTCCGGAGTAACTTTTGTTTCCTTTTAAATCACTCTTCTATTTTTGGCCCACATTTCCAATTCTGATTATTCCTTTTCACTGCTGGATATGATGGTGAAGGAAATAGCACATTCTACTCTCTAAAAAGCTCTACATGTACTTTTTCTGTTGGCATAAAACAACACAGCTGAAGTCTTTCACTGAAACGGTAGTTGTTCGTTATTTCCACAACCATCTTGGCAACATCCTCAGACTCCCACTCCACAAAGGCAGAGCTACAGCTATTTCCAAATCCTTTTACTTCTAGACAGTCTGAATCTTGTAATAGTGCCAACATGGGAGAAATGTGCATGGATCTAACTTTTACAAAGTGCTGGAGGGAGGTGTTCCAGCTTGCTAAGGAAATGGGGGAGTCATATGCATATGTGTACATGTTTATGTGCATATGTATGTATGCACAAGAAGGCCAGAGATCCACGTCAGATGTTTTCCTTGGTTTTTTCTTATTTTTTGAGACAAAGTCTGTCAGAACCTGGGGCTGTCTGACTAGTAAACTCCAGGGATTTCCATTGTCTCTGTTCACTAGTGCTGGGATTGCACATGTATAGCACTGTGTGGGCTTTTTTACATTAGAGACAAGGGATCTAAACTCAGGGCCTCACGTGTACAACCAAGTATTCTAACTGAGCCATCTCTGCAACCCCAGTAATGTTTTTCTTGATATTTCTGCTTTGTTGCATGTTGGCAAACCTGTTCCATCTCCCTCTGAAACCAAATCAGTCTTCTCTGCAGGCTCAGGAAAAGACTTGGCTTAGCTGGGCCAGGAAAACCCACCATTCAGAAGGTGGTCAAGCAGCACGGTTCCACACAATGCTTTCCAACAATAGAGTTCTGAAGAAATAACAGGAAAACTTCCCAAATTAGATGAAAGACATGATCCTACATAACAGAGCTCAACAAAGGATAAACCAAAAAAATATCTATACTCATTAGCTTCCAAAGGAAAATTAAATCCAAAGCAAGACGAAAGGCAAGAAATAGTAAAGATAACAGCAAAGATGTCATTCAGAGAACAAAGACACTAAAGGGGAAGCAGCAAGCCAAATGGGGAGTCTTTGAAAAGATCAACCAATTAAAAACCTTTTGAATAGGTTCGTCAAGAGAAAAGAGCAATGACTCTATTCATTACAATCAGAAATGTAAGTGGGTAGGTAATTTGCTACTAATCTTTCATTAAAAAATTTAGAGGAGAAATTCAGGAGTAAGTTTATACTAATAAATAGAAACATTGCAGCGAATTCAATAAATTCTTAGAAAGGTACTACCAAAACTGACTCAAAAAGAAGTACAGAATATGAACAGACTTATAAGTCAGCTGATTCACTCAGTGATCACGATTTCCCACAAAGACAAATCCAGGAACAGTGAATTTTACCACATGTTTAAAGGAGGCCAATCATTTTCAACCTTTTGTAAAACTAGACAAGGAAGAAATATTCACTCTCTGAAGCTGATTCTTCACACTAAGATGAAGCAAGGACTCACAAAGAAACTAAAGATCACTACCATGCTTGTAGGTGAATAATTCCCAGTGAAATAGAGCAAATGGAACCAAGCACATAAAAAGAGTAGGGAGCTCAGAATATCAAATCTCTGTCCACAGTCAAAGAGGCTGCAAAGAGCAAGATCAAAAGCAGTAGCAGATTTAGGGTCCAATAAGACTTCTCTTTTTCATGGACTGTGCCTTTTCACCGTGTCTGCACATGGTGCAAGGCTCAAACTCTTGGGGGGCCTTTTCAAGAGAGCACTAGAACCAAGTATGAAGGCTCTGCACTCCTAACTTAACCATACCTTCAATACCATGGCCTCGGGGTAAGGTTTTCAGCATATGCACTGGGGAAAGAACACAAAGAATCAGGCCACAGTAACTGCTACAGTAGGAATTCAAGCAATAACAAGTGTGGCTAAGGATGTGAGGACAGTAGAGTTAACACTGAGGAATATAAAAAGATGCAGCCACCTTAGATAAAAAGTTAGGGAGGGGTGAAGAAACAAGATCTTACCAAGAAATAACTCGTATATCTAATTTAAGATTAGAAAGAGAGAGATGGCTCAGAGGTTAAGAGCACTGGCTGATCCTCCAGAGGTCCAGAGTTCAATTCCCAGTAACTAGATGGTTGCTCATAACCATATATAATGAGATATGATGCCCTCTTCTGGCCTGCAGGCCTATATGCAGGCAGAACACTGTATACATAATATATAAATTAAAAAGGGAGGGGATGGCTGGAGAGCTGGCTCAGCAGTTAAGAGCACTGTCTGCCCTTCCAGAGGTCTTGAGTTCAATCCCCAGCAACCACATGGTAGCTCACAACCATCAATAATAGGATCTGATGCCCTCTTCCGGCATGCAAGTGGACATGCACAAAGAGTGCTCATACATAAATCTAAAAAAAAAAGATTAGGAAAAGTATGCTCGTGCCAACTGATGATGTGGAAGAATATGAAAATGTGGGACAAACAAGCTGTCTAGAAGAAAGAGAAAAGGTTTCCCTTCGGTTTCTTCAGTTTTCAACTGAAAGACAGCATCTCTAGTAAGTAATAGTAACAATTACTCTAGCTCAACAAATTCTTTCCTTTTTCTAAACAAACTGTTCAAATAGATGGTTCCAAGGAATGGGCTACTACTAACCAGCCTTGCCAAGGTCTTGATTGGAGGCATAGCAGTAGCTATTTAACAGTGATTTGAGGCAAATCACGGATTGCAAATCTAAGTCTCAGAGGCCTTTGGTTTTTCACTTTTAAGACCAATTTAGGGAGTTACAAGACTGTCTACCAACCCAAGGACACAGAGGATACAGCAGTTCTAATAGTCTCTCTCTCTCTCTTTTTTTTTTTTTCCTAAGACAGACCAAGACACTAAACAAAAGACCAACTCTACCTCAGGTGTAAAAAGTCACATGGCAAAGACCAAACTGAAGTGTCAAGTGAGTGATTCCACACAACCAGTGATTCTCAAACCTTTCTCTGACCCACTAAGAGAAACAAAAGACTTCAGGTCCATTCCCAGTGGACAAAACCCAGAGAACCAACCCAAATGCCAGAAACAAGATGTCCATCATACAATGAGGGAAAATAGCACATGAAGGAATTGTATTCACAGTGATGCTTCTGCCACGCAGGAAGGGAAAGCAATGAATGCCCTGTTACCAGAAGTTTGCTCCTAGCAAAGGGAAGCCACAGCTCACAGCAGCAGTGGTTCAGCGCTCTCTGATTCATCCAAGCATGGCCAGAATTCCCAGAATACTGGATTCTGAGTTCTTCACAAACTCTAGCAATGAATGAAGATATCAGATTTTAGAGGCCTGTGGTAAATAAGGAGTTTCATAAAAATGAAAGTCCACAGTAGGGCATCATTCAAGCAGGCAACTCTTGAGGATCTATGAAGCCTCAAGAGGGAGTTCCTAAGTTTTTAATCTGGTCTGTTGAATGTCTAGCTGTCATTGTCCATTTGAAGTGATGTGTGTGACTGCATATGTATATCTATATGAGATTTTGGAATCTGATACAATTTCAAGCTTACAGAAGAGTTACAACAGTCTTAGAAAACAGTAGCCTAACACGCTTTAACAAGATTGACCAATTGTTTGCATTTTCCTTATTTCTTGGCCATTCTTCCATGTTCTATACATATGTACATGTACACACTCAGAGACACATACATACATACATATGTGTATGTATGTATGTATGTGTTCTGTGTTTCCTGAGGCACTGCTGTGTTCAAGGGCACTCTTTGTCCCAGCAGGTGGGCTTCATTACTACAATCAGAAAATTTAATGCAGATATAATTTTGTGCCTATTTTGTAGTTTATAGTTTGTGTTAATTGCCCAAATAATGTTCTATATAGCTAGTTACCTTTGTTCTAGGTTGAAGACTCAGTTTAGGCTCGTGTCTCCTGCGTCTCCATTAATCTGCAGTAGATGGCTAACTTTTCTGTCTCATTCTTGTCTTTGACATTGTTCAAGAATATAGATTATCTGCCTGCATATTGTTTCTCAGTGTATTTGATGTTTACTTAAGGTTACATTCATTTTGTTTCTACTTTGGAAGGAGGGAGAGTGAGAGAGAGAGAGAGAGTGAGAGAGAGAGAGAGAGAGAGAGAGAGAGAGAGAGAGAGAGAGAGAG
>JANHMN010000002.1:208705662-208727730 GCA_030674055.1 Rhabdomys pumilio | reverse complement strand
AGAGAGAGAGAGAGAGAGAGAGAGAGAGAGAGAGAGAGAGAGAGAGATTGATTCCTAGTTTTCTTACTAGTAAACAAAATAATTAGGAATACTCTCTAAAGTGGTTTCTTTAAAACAAGACTGAAAACAATGTAAAACCATTTTATCTGTGTTATATTAAACTTTCAAAAATCATATTGAGAAAAAGTGTCTGCCACCGAATCTGATGGCCCGAGTTCAATCCCTGAGACTCACTGTGTAGAAGGAGAGAACCAACTCCCATAAACTGTCCTCTGATTCCCACATGTGCACCATGGTGGATGCATGCTTTTACACATTAAACACATGCACATACATATAATAAACAAACAAATAAATAAATAAATAAATAAGCAGAAATAAAATTATGTTAAATACTGTATTGGGCCCAGGGATATTAACAGAAAACCTGGTAAAAATCTAACTGAAGTCAGAAGTTTACTTGTTAGCAAACCATGGTCCTGTGTTTCTTAGATCAGCAGCTTCCAACACTGTAACATGAGATGCTAATGGTGGTAAGAACAGGGTGTGGGGACAGAGACCCTCCACACACTAGTTCTGTAACTTTTATGAAAGTCTGAAAATTTTTTAAATTATAAGATGACCATAATCATAAATGTTTTGTAACATTTCCTAGCACTTGGAAGGGAAGTAGAAGCAGGAAGACTGTAAATTTGAGGCCTGCCCCATATGCATTTATATTTGAAAAAAATTATATTTGAAAAAAATGAGAGTCCTAAACATACTTCTTTTTGATTCAGTAATTCTGTGTGGAAATTCTTAAGGAAACAAACCTAACAGAAAAGCCATATAAACAAACAAAAAAACCCAACCAAATAAAATAACAACAAAAAATACTACAGAGACATGCTAATTCACATAGAGATCATTTATAATCAAGAGAACTTGGATGCAACCTATAAATACACGATCAGGAAGCATTATGACATCATCAAAATGAGACACATAAAGGTTAATGAAATAATGAGAAAAATGCTCAGATGTGATGAATGAAAACCAACAAAGAAATAAAGCTGAACCTAAGTAAAGATCATTCTAAACAGTAATAAAATGTGCTCGTGTAAGACTGTCAGAAATGTAAATATAGTTATTGTCTTGTTCTTTTAACTTAATAAATTCAACTTGATTTGAACTTTTAAAACTAGTTTTATCAAAATAGAACTTACATATTATAAAATCTACCTTTTCAAAGCACACATTTGGGTAGTCTAGTATTTAGTCTTCATAGAATTATATAACTACTGTTATAATTTTAGAGCCTTTTGGATCACTCCAAGAAGAAACCGCACATGTTCTAGCAGTCTTCCTCAATAGTCTTCACCCAGCTCCCTGCCTTGGCAACAACTAACTTTTCTCACTTTATGGATTTGCCTATACTGGGCAATTTGTATACATGAAATTATACAGGATATAATCTTTTTTACTTTTTTCACTTACAACAATGTTTTCAAGTTTCATTCATGGCGCAACATGTATCAGTATTTCAATCCTTTTCATGGCTTAACCAAGATATGTATGTGTGTGTGTATCATATATGTATATCATATTTTGTTTGTCCTTTCATCAAATGATACACATTTGAGTCATTCCTATTGTGGCTATTGAAAATGCTGCTGCTGTGCACTTCAGTTCAAGATTTCAGGAAGATATGTAGATATGTGTGGGATTTCTGGCTAACAGTCATTCTATCTTTAGGAGTTGTTAAACTGTTTCCTAAAGTGGCTTCACTACACCCAAGCCAGCAAGTATTTAACAATTGTTAATTGTTAACAATTATTTAACAAAAGTTGTATGAGAAACTTGCAAGTAACTTCCACTTGCTTTAGGGTTATTCCTTACTTGAACTGACTTAACACTTGCAAAATCAAACACTCTGGTCAAGGACGAAGAGGGCTTCTATCGGTAGGCAGCTTTCCAGTTTGCTGTAATCAGGTTCTAAGACAGATTTCTCTTATCTTTTAAAATTAATCTTTACATCAGAAAAAATCTTTTAAGTTCTGAGTCTTCTCGGAGCAGTTTCTGACCCAGGGAGAATTTCCAACTCTTCATTCTTGTTGATACTGCACCAGCATAAGGAATTCAAAGGCTTCTAAGAGACACAGTCAAAAGAAGGCACTTGATCAGTATTTAAGGACCTGACATAATATCTAGCTTGTCTATGTCCTTCTATTATGTTGTAGTTATATTATAACCTGGCAGTAAATCCACCATCTGAGATTTCTGTTTTGTTCTTCCTTTTCCTGCCCCAGTGATCCATCTTCCACCTCTTAAAATTTGGTGCAACTGGAGAGAGTAAGAGCAAAGCACATGAGCATAGCTGAAAATACTTACTGGCAACCAGAAGGCTCACTACTGGGGGCTTGGGGGAGAGAAAGGGGACAGGCATACGGATATCAACAAGTTTAGAACTGGTGTACTTAGAAACTAATTTCAAAGTAGGTAAGTCTTGGTCCTTATTCTACTTGGAAGTGATGCATTTGTTTACACCAGTGTTTTGAAAATTGCTAGGAACATTTTAGTTTTTTGTTCCCCTATAGCCAGGGGAATGAGAAGCAGCAAGCTGAATGCAGAACAGAAAAGGAGCTGTCACAGCAAGCTTCCAGCTGCACACCAAATGGCTTTTCTAGTGATATAGTATTTTACTGAATATAAGCACACTGAGATTTTAAGTAGACCCTACAACGACCAAAAAAAAAAAAAATATATATATATATATATCAATATATATATATACATACATATATATATATATATATATATATATATATATATATATATATATCAATATATGTTTTTCTCTAGAGCTTCCCTTGTACTAGGTCAGAAAAGGAAAGAACGGTTTCCCACAGCACACAGCTATCTTTGTTAGGCTGGCTCCTGCTTCCCTTGCCCTGCCCACACTCTTTTCACTTTCCCCTCATTCCACAGGACATGCCCTGTATCTATGAGTGTAAGTTTCCCACTTTGCAACTTCACATGCTTTCACACACTCCCACCACAGAGGTGAGCAAGGGAAGATAACTATCTAGCAGAAAGTTTCTACAACAGGTGCTTGGACTGTGGGAAAGAAGGTCCTTTAAGAGTGGCCCTTTCCCACTATTTTCTCAAGCAAATTATTTTATACGGTAACTAAAAAGTAGGTTGATGGACATATTGAGACTCTTGACCAAAATAAACTTTAAAAACAAAAATAATGTTTTTTTTTCTTTTCTTTTTCTTTCTTTCCTTTTTAGACTCCAGATGAGTCTCTTCTGTTGAGATCTAAATTCAGGCTCTAGCACTCACCAGTGTGGGACCTAGGGACAAGATACTTAACTGCTTTCAGCCAGCTGTCATTTCCTAATCTACAAAGTAAATAGTAAAATACTTTGGGTTTTATAAGGCTGTTTGTAGGAATGTGCACACACACACACACACACACACACACACACACACACACACACACACTCGCAAATGATACATACCCACACACAAATCCCTAGAAGAAGAGCAGAAATAGAGTAAGAGCAATGCAAATGTTAGCTCTGACTAGACTCTCACTTCCCAGTAGACACTTCCCAATAGACAGTTCCCAGTAGGGAACTAGTTAGGGAACATCCAAAAGGAAGCAGGGTACCAATAGTACAGGCTCCATCTGGCCTGTTATTCAGGTGAAACAGGACACACCTTTCACACAGAGAGAACGGCCCTCAGAGTTTTCTCCTTTGCTCTGAGGGAGCTATTAGCACCCTCTCTGTCTGTGTGCTGACAGAAGAACATTTCCTATACAACCCTGAAAAACTGGTCTGTGTACTTAGTTTATAGAAGGTTTTGGATTTGTTTAAATAACTCAATCTTGTTTTCTGAATTACCAGCATACAAATTAAAAAGCTATGAAAAGGGCCGGGGTGTGCCTCAGGGGCAGTGTGCTCCCAAAGCATTTCTTAGGACTTGTGTTCAGACCTAGCACCGAAAAAAGTATTAATAGAAAAAACACCAAGATGAACATAGAATGACTATCTTTACTCATCATGGCTCAGAGTCAAAGGTCATTCTAACTTTTAGGATGACAGGAGGGAAGGTCACCATCCCCTAAAAGACCAACTGCTCAGAGACTCTCTCTAGAAAGAGTCTGTATGTTTCCCTTTGAGCAGTGACTACTCAGGAAGCCGTTGATGAGGGTAGCACTGTGAACTGGTAAGGTAAGAAACTGGCTTTTTTAGATATCTGTGGATAGTAACCTTCTCTGCTTATTTTCCTCAACAGCTAGAAGAGAGCCAGCCCCAAAGTCCCGGGCTCTCATTATCCTAGGTATGAGCCTACTTTATCCTGTGCCATACCTGTGCTTCTTGGCCTGTGAGCTTCTGTTGATAGCTACGTAGCAACCAGAAGTGGAGTCAAACACACAGCTCAGTGGCTAAGCTGGAGGACAAATGCCTTCCCTCCCTTCTCCTAGGGCAGAATACTCAGGATACTTCTGGAACACGTTTTGTTCAGTCTTCCCAGGGTCCCCAGTAGGGCTGAGTGCCAGGTGCTCACAGTGATAACCTATTCAATCATATACCCACTGGCTGCTTTCCCTCCCTCTGTCACTACCCTCCCTCCTTAATTGTGCCTCTGGAACCACCTCTTTAAGTAACTACTTGCAATAAATCATTGTCTTGGGATTTGCTTCCAGAGGATTCCCAAGTTATTTGCTCTTTCTAGAGGGGCACTTCAGCTTTAGGATTCCTTTCCTTGTGCAAAGACTGTCCTGATTTTATGAACACTACTCAGATGCTCACAACAGTAGTCAGTTCTCAAGCAAGAAAGAATGGTCTTCACCATGTAACACTAAGGTGCTGCCTCTCCTACAGTGGGGCTGCTCCTAATAGCAGGTAGGTCACCTTTGCTAATATGCTCAAGGCAGTGGTTAAAGCTGCTGCAATGCTCTATCATGCCCAGCAGGCTCACCTTGACTCTAGTGTCAGTGAAGCGCTTCTTCATTCAAACTCTTCTGTGGAATCAAGTCAACTAGAACAGATGATCCTATTGTTGAAACACGAACAGTTTGGAGGTGGGCCCTCTGCTCACTATAGTTCATCCTATTCAGTTGAACTTACAGTACCAAGACAGATCAATTCATTCCTAAGTCAAAAGTACAGCACAAAAGCTTCCTTTATCTCACTGAGAATCTGCCCTAACCTCAATGAGCATTTCCCCAAACTTTGTTGGAAAGAATTATAGCAAAATGGCCTGGGTCTGAATTTTGGGTCCAACTCTATAGCCCTGGGTAAGTTAACTAACCTTTCTTACTCTTGCTATAAAATGGGATAACAACCACATCTAAGACCATGGCTGTCAAAAGGATTAAATGTACTGCGGCAGAGAAAGTGCTGCTGCAGCACCCCACTCGGCATGGAGGAAGAGCAAAGGCTGCTCTTACAACTGGGGGAGCAATCTGCAGAGCTGTCCTCCCACAACCCTACAGTAGCAGAGCTGACACCCCACGTAGCCTTTAGTCCTGTGATGAGCTTCCTAGGTCCTCTGCAGTTCTCCAGCCCTGAAGAATATCATCCGTACCGCCTGAACTTCTGATGTTTCTGCCTCTACCTCCCAAGTACAGGGATTACCAGTGCATACCACACCTAATTTATGGGCACTGGTAGACTGAAACCAGGGAGTTTTGATGCTGAGAAACATTCTAACAATTGAGCTGCATCCCTAAAACCATCTTTTTTATGATATAGTCTTATAGCTTTGATCTAACCTCTCTCCAATCAATGACTTCCTCTGCAATGGCTACCCTAATACTTCTCAGATCATTCTTTTCATCTGACTCTGATTTCCCCAGGTTCATCCTGGCCAGCTTCACTCCTGTGATATGCTTCTTTATCTGTCCCAACACATACAAGTACACACACAGATACACATTATCTATCGTTCTAGGAGGAAAGCTCAGTTCTTAAACATGAAACCTTAGTTATGGGTACCTGAATTCCATGGTACACCTGTCCAAGTTCATTTTCTAGTGTGTCCTAACATCTCTTTAGATTTAGCCTGACTAGACAATGACCTCTGGGCTTCCCCGTTCCTACTCTTTTACTGGTAGTGCTACCACTACCAACAGTGTCCACATATTGCCAAAGACAAACATCCTACTCATTCTTCAGGGCCTGCCAAGCACCATTCCCTCTACTAAGACTTGTGTTACACACTGCAGAGGAAGCAGCCTCATCTTTCTCCTACAGCTCAAGTTCATTCTGTAACTAACTAGCATTTACAGCGCGTGACTCTGTGCCTCAGAAAGAACACTGCTTTGTGAGAAACATCTGAAAAGCAAGGATTAAGACATTCTTGAAGACACCTACCATGGCTTCTCAAGAGAACAGTTGCATAACAACTAGGCTATGCATTAGAAAGTCCCAGATACCAGTGACTGGGCACAGAGACAAATTCCTCTGACTGCCTAAAGGGGAGGAGCTTGGATTCCAATAAAAAGTACAACCTAATTCATAAGATAAGGACTCATTCAGGAATTAGCATTTAATGAGGATTAACTAAGCCATGTTTTGCCACAGTGTGTTTACCTTTTAATTGATTAGATATCAAGGGAAAATTAGAAAAGGTGAAATACAAGTTCCTCGAAATGTTATCTAATTGATTCTTATTGCAGCCAATAGTCAAAGCTTTTGAGGAGATGACAGCTCTCAGTACAAAGAAAATATCCTGTTCTAATTATCTAGTGGAGACCCCATAACTACAGGCAAGGTAAGGAGTCAGTAGTGCAAATGGGGGCGGGGGTGGAGGTGAGGAGGCTCTCTCCCATTTTACTTAAGTGTCATTGATACAGCCACACTAAGAATGTGTCTATCAGGAACAACAGAGAAAGAATAAACTGGAATATGGAATATGTCTATTAAGAACAGCAGAGAAAGAGCAAACTGGTTTGTAGATTAAAAGTATGTCAATTATTTCCCGACCAAACGTCGAACAGTTTCTGTTGGTCTGGCTTAGAAGTCTATCACATCACACCACATTTGCCCTACATCTAATGGTGTACGAATCACTTATCATTAAAGGCCTTTTTATATAGGTCAAGGTTGCAGGGCTTGGTGTTTTGTATCTTACTGTTTAAAGAATGCTCTAAATTCTAGCTTTTTAACTTTTTAATCTATGGGAAAAGAAAACGAAAACTTCCTGTAAACTCAGATTAATGCCTGCTAATGCAAGGAAGAAAGGAAAACTAAACCTTCCTTCTACCATAAAAACAAAATAGTGTGGCCTCTGTTTCTTTTCTGATAAGAGTCTTAAATACCAAACAGTTAACTGCATAATAACATTTACTGGCAGCCAGGCAGCCTGCTTAGCAGATATATAAAGCAGGTAAAAGGAGAAAAAGTTAATTTCTTGGCTGAATGATTCCATCGGTAGCTATAGGGCAAACCTGAAAGTCTTTTAGTAAAGTAGCAGTTGATTCTTCTATCAATCTGTAGCACACATACTCTTCCAAGGAAAGCATTAAATATGAAAATCATATCCCGTTATCATCTGTTTCCAGCTTTCAGCCCAGTAAGCTTTTCTTAATGAAGGCTGCAGCCTAAGGAACAAGCACGCTGTTGGCTTCTCTGAATAATGGAGTGATGCTACCATTTCTGCTTATTACAATATCGACTGGCTGAGGGGGTTTCACACATAGTCACAAGTGACTACTCTTGCCAGCATGCTCCAAGTTATTACAAGATGTTTTTAGACATTTCATCTAAAAGAGCTTTACTGCTTTTAGTGAAGAAAACATCTATGGTCTTGAGCAGAATCATTTATATGGAGATAGGCAGAAGGATTAGAAGCCTGTATTACAGCAGATATATAGCAGAATTTATTTAAGTATTCCTTGCTGGTCTTTTTGTCTATTGCTTAGATATGCAATCTTTTCTTTCCACTTTGTCTGTGAAAAGGTTCAAATGTACAAAATTATACATACAGAGGAAAAAAAAATCAAAGCACCACACTTAGTTTATTTTCATTTAACACATTTCTCAATCCAATAAAAAGTAGCTACAAAACACTAATCATGAAAATACAATTTTACCTTCTGCAACCCTGCGGTTTTCTGTGAACTCCTAAGTCCAAGTGATTGTCTTTCGGCAAATTTAATTAAATTAGACACTAAAACAATATCCTGTAAGTAAAATTCTTTAGATAATCATGGTTCTATCAAAAAATCTCTATAATAAGATGATTTTATTTAAACATCTCAACATATAAGCATTCTAAAAATTTTCTGGAAACATAAAATTCCCCGCTTCCCTGAGCTACCTTTGCTCGATCTTCGTCACTTGTTCCCAGGCTGTCCTTTGACAGGAGGCGCATCCTCTTCATTTCAGCCTCATATTCCATCTAAATATAAAACAGTCGAGTTTTGTGGCAGATGCTATTGCAAGTAAACCCACCTATATCTTGCCTTCTTTGCAATATAAAAGGTACAACACAGTAAAAAGAGCTGACATTGCTGACATTGAAATTCAGCTTACCTTGGAAAACAGGCAGTTTCACAAACAATATATACCAAGAGTTGAACTCTACAAAATGTTACATACATTTTAAAGTGAAACAAAGCTTAATGGATTTTTACTTAGTTTTCCATCTGTTTATAAAATAAAACCTCAATCCTCAATACACACATATACCGATAGCTTGATATTTTCTTTAAGCTATCATGAAAACCCCTTTACTTGATTATAAAAGTTAGATATTAGGTATCTATTTTCAAAGCCTAAAAAAGAAAAAAGTAAGTCCTACCATTTGTTATTACATATTATATCTTACATTATCATGATCCTCAAAGTCATAGCAAATCAGTTTTATTTTCTAAGAATAAGATTATAGTATAAGTAGTCACCAATAGCATCAGAATCAAGTTTGCTCTGGCACTGGTAACTTCAAGAGGTCTGCATCATTACCTCACTATAACCGATGAAAATGATTTAAACGCAAAGTGTCTTTCTCCAAAATGCACAGCATGAAAAGTACTTTGATTCAATATATTACTACTCAAAGCCTTAAAAAGCCACTGATTGCGGCCCATCACAGATAAGTATCAGAATGTTTCTGAATTAAGCAGTTAGACAAGCAATTTGAAACATATCTAAGAGATAATGAATTAAAGGCTGGTTTCTTAGCTTTCAGTCTGAACAGAAAATAGATCTGAAATTTATTTTAGTGGAAAAAATGCATAAGCAACAATAACCCAAACTGAACATTTGCCTTAACATTTTAAAAGATATTGTTCATTTCTGCATTTTTAATAACATGTGTGAACTTTTTCTTCTAACAGGTGCTATTAACATAACAGAGGACAGTAATGATCAAATAGATATATAGCTAAAATTGTAAAAGGACCAGGACAAATGATACAGTAAGATGACAAAGTAAACAAAGATCATGGAAGAAGGCAGTTTTGATCAGTATTAGACCTATCTGATCATTAGGGAATCATTTCAGAGACACCTCCCAAACACAGACAACTTTCTCACAGGAAAGTTTATCTCACAATGATTTTATTTGATTTACTATGTTGAAGCAAAATGCATATGATAACTGCATAAGAGTTTCAAAACAACAGTAAGAAATGTATCCTCAAGAGCATGATCCAGATTGTTCTCAGCACATTTGAAAATTGAACTGAACTCTTTCTAAATTATGGATCAAAAATTGTTTAATAAAATTTTAAAACCAGAGTGATGCTACCATAAATTGATATTAAATATAAACTGTATCTCTGTACCCTTTAGAAAAATCACCACCTAAAATATTCTGTTCTTTTTCTTTGTCCTTTATAGGACATTTAGTAATTACCAGATCTTCTGAATGCTAGAAAGTCTCCAACTGTAGCTAGGAGCTCCCTAGTTCCACCTTCTCTCCCACTGCAATTAAGCAAAGGGTTCTACTCTTTTTAAAAGCTCATTTAAGGATGAACACACACCAGCACATCCTAGCACTCAAGGGAAGGCAAAGGCAGGAAGACGGTGGATTCAAGTGCGCCTGGGCTGCACAAGACATGTCTTGAAAAGTTTTGGTTTTATTTTTGTTTTTTTAGGTTGGTCCTAAAAATATTATGCAAATTAATTATCCCAAGACTTTTCTTGCTGAAAGTGTCTAATGTGACATCAGAGGACATGTCATTGTTTGCATCTTCTCCTCCAACTGTTACTCTCTTGTTTTATTCCCAATCTCTTCTCTCATCAGAGCTTAGAATATATCCTTTCTAATAGAGACCCCTGCAGCCTTTGTTTTCTTTCTGACACATGGACTTTTCATGGCTAGATTTGTTGATTTGACAGACAGGGAAACTCATGTTCCAGTAGCATCGCCTGGTCCAGAATCCCTAGGATGACCCCGTTATCATTTCCTCCAACCTGAGAAACCTGTTTTAATAAATGAACAGCACTGAGTTAACCCATGTGCTGATTCACTCTGTCAGGGACTGTACTGCTTCACGGTACCAGTGATGCTGCTCACATAATTTAAGAGGACCTCTCCCTTCACTTCCACATATGCACAAGCAATTGATTTCAGCTGAATCACTGGGCGCTGTTAACAACAGGATGGACCATGGGGAAGAGAGACAGGCATTCTTACAGGTATTTCAGGTCTCTGAGATATCCTTCCATGCCCACAGCACACCTCACTTCCCACTGCACTCCTTTGTATTCTCACTTGCACTACCTATTACTCACTGCCCTTTTCCCTTGCTACATTCTTTCTCTCCCTGGTGTCTGAAATTGCACAGCTGATTCTCAGTTACAGACTGGGGGTGGGAGGGGACAGTTGAACTACACAGATATTTAGGACCACCTCCACATGTTATAACTCAAGATGGGCACAGTGACAAATTGTTCAATTTGATTCTTAGGTGAATTGTTGGCTTTCTCTCCCACTAGTTCTTCCATTATGCATGCTTTTTCCTAGATAGTGGAATCTCACTAGAAGACACAAGAGAACATTCAACTAACACGACAAGAAAGATACTATGGTTGCTGAAAATGACTAACAAGAAAGACATTATGGTTGCTGAAAATGAGCTTTGCTCCATATTTTGCCTTATAGGACCCTTAAGATCATAGCTTGCCCACAGTATTTGTTACATGCTTAGTCAGGAACTAAATAAGAACTCAAAAGATCTGTCCTCAAATGTTTTCCCTCTTAAGCAATAATCTTCTGATAACTGTCCAGGAAAATTACATCTCTAAACAATGAGACTGTATCTTCAGAATAACTTGATATTAAACATAAATGCTTCCTGGGAAGGTATACATAGGATGTAATTAACAACACATTCGTTCCCACATACGTGGTTACAATCCATAAGAAAATCAGCCCCAGGACATAGAAGAGTTAACTTTTAATAAAGTCTCATTGCTTACTGAGTGCTCACTGTGAATCACATTCTGGGTGGGACACAGAGCACTGACATACTAAGACAAGGAACCACAGTGAAGTAATAATAAAAAAAGATGCATAAACAATTAGAAAACTATGAAGGAAATACAAAGGTGACACAGACTTAAGTCAGGACAAAGAAACAAAGGCAGGTATGAGATAATGCGGGGCATTCAAGGAAATGGAAATTTCTCAGCGGGTTAAAGCTGTGGGTATGTGTGACCATAAAAAAAGGGTGTACATGTCCAATAGAAAAAGATTGTAGAAAAAAAGTGGGAGGACACAGGGATGAGGGGGGGGGGGAGAGAGATAGAGAGGGAGAGAGAGAGAAAGTTGTGAGAGAAAGGGAGGGGGAAAGAGAATATGTGTATGTAAGTATGGGGGTGTGCATCATAGGCTGAGGCTGGAGGTAGTGTGCAAGTAGAGCCCAGTACCTCGGCTCTGTCCTAAGACACTTGGGCTACCTGAGGACAGACGGAATCAGGTGAGTCTCGCCCTGGTGATGAGCATTCCTGAATTCTCTGACATGCTGGTGCCACGTCTGGTACAGTGTGGTAGGCTGTGCATATCTCCTTCCTGGCATTCTACTGATTTCAAGTTCATGTGCACTAACTGTCCTCTATTTTGTCAGGGACAAACTCTGTAGCATTTGGAGGTGTGGGCAGTGCGCTCTGCATATCTTTCTCTTTAAGCAATTTACCTAAGGTCCTCGGCAAAGGAGGTAAAGATCTTGACATCAAAGTAGAAAAGCATTAAGAAGGAACAGATGGCTGTGCTGTACCTATGACTAATGCTGGGGACTGGACTAAAAGATCAACATCTCCCATGACAAACCTCTGCTTACAGCTAAACTAACAATGTCACTGGCTGGGTTTCTGACATTAGTGTTGGGTTCCATAAACATGTGGCAAGCACACAGCTTTAGATTCAGAGTGACTGCTAAAGCCCAGTGCTACATGAATACCAAGTCTTTCCATATGTAGCTACATGGTTTATTCTTTTATCTCTTCAACAGAGCTTTTTCAAAAAAGGAATTCTTACCCAAAATTCAAAGCAACATAATCTAAGTGATTTTTGAAGCATTTTATAAGTAAAACTTTCCATATTTTTATATAGTATTGTTCTTTTCTGAAAAATGGTCCCCTGGGCTTATACTCTTTCTTAGCTCATTATACAAGTTTCTAAGACATATCTGTTATATATAACTAATACTCTCAATTTTAAAATATTTAAAAAGATTATTCCAAATCTTTCCTCCTACATTTGATTATAAGAAGAAATCAATAATGGATAAGGCCATGATGTAAAAATAAGAGGAAATTTTCTTTTATTTTCTTTATTCCTGTTTTGTCCACTGCTTTATTTTCTATGTGAAATCTCTGAGCAGTTTACAATGTGGATAATGGAAACTGCTTCTTAACCTTAAGCATGTGATTGGAATACTAAGAGGCAAAACTTGCTAAAGCTTAAACACAGTTAATCCCAGAAGCTGGTTTCTAAACTTTGCTCCCCACTTAAAGACACTACAACTCTTTGGGTAAAGGCTAAGTTTGTCTGAAACAGAGAAGACATGAGGCGCACTTAAGAGCATCTTGCTATGCCCCTAAGAAAAGAAGGCTCAGAATCCAAGTGGTCATACAGAAAGGGCACGGGAGCCTTCTAAGGACTCCCAGTGGCTGCAGGTATAGCTCAGTACATGTGCTGAGCATGTTTAAGGTACTAGCTTCAATCCCAGGGACCAAAAATAGAGTTCCACTGGCAATGTTTAGGTCAGTAGGAACAAAAGTAACTATTGATAATATGCTAATTAAATATAAACTTACATGTTCATCATGCTATTGAAAAGGAGGGAGGGGGCAAGTAAGTAATTTCTCTTTGTTACAGAAGAAAGTCAGTTAATGGAAGTACAACTGAAAATTGCTACTCAGACATCCTCCATTACAGTAACTCTCTCAGGAAGGCCCATCCACAGAGCCCCAAACCACTGGGTAAAAAGCTAGTGGAAACAGGATCTTCCAGTGATGCCAAGCCATCACTCCACAGACTAGTTACTACATTCTAAGGGACCTTAAAACAGGTCTCTAGAGATTACCATCTTAACCAACAACTCAAAGATTGTCTCACTCATATAGGACCACGAGACCAGGACTCTTTTAATGGACACTGCAGAAAGCATGATTCACCTGTGACTATTAACCCAAATCAACTAAAACTGCAGCATAGGGCAAGCTACTCCATCAGGTTTGACAGATATGTACGGCTGGCTAAGTTGATGCTGTATCAGAGAACACTGCATAGACACAGAACATTCTCAGGACTGCAGAAAGTTCTGCTGGGCAGTGCTAGTCTAAACCTCATTTCCAGTTCACAGGGGATGGAGTCAGAGGTGGGGGCAGGTTCTGTACCAGGAAACCATAACTTAAATTCCAAGTGACAAGCAATTGGCTGACTTCCTCAAAATAGCTAATGCCATTGAAAAAAGAAAACAAAAACATCTGAGATCGGTAAAGCAAACTATATTCTAGGGACTTCAACATAAATGGTGTTAAATGTATTCGATAATAACACAAAACCCAAGAAAGGAGAAGCCTATAGTTGTGTTTTGTAAACTACGAAAATTGCTAGAATATGTTTTATTTCACTAGACAGTCATTCCCCCCACCCCACCCCCTGCTATTTCTTACAATATAGTAACTTCTGGAGCAGCCGGCTTATACTCAGTTCTCTTTTCCCAGGGGCTGCTATCAGGATTCCAGCACACCAGCATATGAACAAAGCCCCTGTATATTTTTTCTTCTCTTTATGAGAAAAGCCTGACTCCTTAAATGCAATATCAGAGCCCTGTGATTGTACATAGGCATTCTGCATCCACAGAAACACTGAGATCCTCTTAATAAAGGAAGGGACAGCCTTCTGTAAAGAACCCAGTTCCTTGAGATCCTTGCTTTCTGAACACTGTGTGTTCAAGGTCACCAACAGTGATTCCTAAGGGATCTCTTCCCAGTGCTTAGGCTGACTATCACAGTCACCTAGAAGATCAGTCACAAGTTTAGAGAGATGTGTCAGTGGTTAGCAGTGGGTACTATTCCTGCACAGGACCCAGATTCCCACAACCTACTTTGAGAGAATCACAGCCACCTGTGGGTCCAGCTCCTGGAGATCCAATGTCTCTAGTCTCCTGCACCTTCATGCACAAACCCACACAAACCCACAAACCCAGACCAAGACCCACATATACCTAATTAAAAATAAATATTAAAAAAAAAAATAAAAAGAACTCAAAGCAGTCACAAGCCACAGTCGTTTTATTCTACTTGTTTTGACCTAATTCCATTATGAATATGGTTTGTCTGTTGGTAGTTGCCATACCTGTGTGTGATGGTCATTAATATAATTGTTCATGCTAGTAAAATATGCATGTATGTTTCTTCCTTTACTGTGTAAAAGTGATTTACTAATGTCCTATCATGATTTTTATGCTTTTCCATTATGTTTTCTTTTAAATCCACAAACAAACATTTTATAGTTTTTTAAAACTTTGAAATTAGATTAAAATAGACTTTAAAGGATCATGATGATAACAATATATATCTCAAATAACATATAAATTCTAATGGGTTCACTTTTTAAGGAAAATGGAAAACTCTGAATATGAGCTGAATATTAAATGACACTGTGGGTTAGTTATTTAGTTTAAGGATGATAACAGATAACAAAGCAAATACAGAAGCATATTTATAACTGTTGTATCTAATGGAGATGGTGTCCATTAGAACAAGTCCTTTCATCTATAAATTGAGCTCTATGGATTCCATTAGACCACCTCAGGCCCCTGTCTGCCTCCGACCTTGACCCACCATGCCCATTCCAAAGCTTCTGTGTCAGTAGTAATGAAATAGACTTCTGAGTTTTAGACACGGTCCTATTTGAAATTTTTGCAACATAATAGGCTAAGGAGGAACTGATAGAGCATAAAGAAAAACCCACTCAAACCACCTTCTCTGAGTACTTTGTTGAGTTAACCTGGACAATGACCCCACCACTGCAGACAGCAAGTAAGAAGTCTTAACATCTGGCCCTCCAGATGGTGTAAGTTGCAAAGGTCACACAGGCATGCATGGAAAGGACTGAGGGGCCAGAATGAAAGGGAGCTTTCAACAGTAGTCATTGTACCCCCAGAGCTCAGAGCAAGAAGGTGATATCCCAGGAACATTTCTACCCTCAGTGCTCCCCATCCCTGATGGACTCCTGCCCTGAAGAGAGCAGCCCAGATAAAAGAGAACAAAAAATAAAAAAATAAAAAAAACAAAGAAAACCAAACAAATTAACAAACAAACCCAAGGACGCAATATAAAGAGGGAATTGGTTTCAAAATGGAACTTAATGCTGCTTAAATCCACACAATCTACCAACAAATAACCCTATTCAGACAACTGAAAGTGGTGCCTGCCACTGATCTGGAAAAGCTTTTCAAAACACACTGCAGAAAACAAGATGTTACCTTCAGTTTTTGAAGCTTCTCTGTATTTGTGGTCAAGTGTTCAACATATGTCTGGACACACTCAAACTTCTTTAAATATCCTTGGTTTCGAACCTGAGCCCTCCTCTCAGACTCACATACTTCCTTCAGGTATTTCTTCAGTTTTGCACATTTCAGCTTAGCTCTTAAAAGAAAAAAGAACAGAATTAATAACAGAATTCAAACAAACTTAAGAACAATTTTCTTTAACAAAAGTGTTAATGAGACAATTAAAAATCTAAGAAATTTACTCAAAGCCCAAGAAATAGAATGCATACATAGTTAGGAAATGCATACAGTACCATTTGGTAACAGTAAAGATTTATGTAATGTTGAGACAGGTCTCATTGTACAACCTAGTATGGGCCGGAACTTGCAACCCTCCTTCCTTGGCTTTCCCAGTGTACAGATTATAGGTGCGCAGTACCGTGGCCAACTGTAGCATGCCCAGATACATGGATTGGGTTCCTTTCTATCTTTCTTATTTTGTCTGGTTTACTTTTTTCTTTTACACAGGACTTCTCTGTGCAGCCCTAGCTGTCCCAGAACTCTCTCTGTAGACTAGGCTGACCATCTGTCTCTGCCTCCTGGGAAGGCAGGGATTAAAGGTGTGTAGCACCATGCCCAGATCTACATTTATTTCTTAAACTGAAACAGGGATTCAAGAGTGGCATCTCTTTGGCCATATTCAGAAGCATACATAGCCTATGAGCAGTTTTTATATGACAACCAATTTTTAAATTGTTTATATAAAATGAAGCTATAAACTGTAGTCCATAAATTCAAGAAAATCAAAAATCTAAAATACAAAAAAAAAAAAAAAATCTATCATTTAAATAATGTAAAAATGTATTGGACATTGCAACAAACATACTACTGAAATATTTTGTAATAATATATAAACTCTGAGAAAACCTTGGAGACTCTTATCCAAGTTGTAATACTAAAAGACATACTAAAGAGCTCAAAGTACACAACCTTGTCTTCTCAGACCAATACGCTAATTTTCTTCCTTCTTCACAACTATCTGAACCACAGATGAGCACCTACTATGGAGCATTTACATTACTGATCCAATAAGATATATTCTCTCAATCACATATATATTCACCTTCCAAGCAAATTTTTGAAGATGCTAGAAATTTCTAAAATTAATCAACAACAGACCTTAAGCCTCTAACTCTAGGCTAACAAGCTTTAAGAAATCCCCCCATCTCTGGGGAGGGGTCTGTGTGTGCGTGTTTTCCAGCGCACGTCAGAGGACAGCCGTAGGTGGCAGTCCTCACCTTCTACCTTGTTTGAGACAGGGTCTCTAGCTGCTCACCACCACGCATACTAGTTGACTCACAAATTCCTGAGATGTTCTGGTCTCTGCCTACCATCTCCATGTGGGATTCCAGACATGCACCACCATGTCTGGATTTAGGCGCACTCTGAGGATCTGAACTGTCGTCCTCGGGCTTGCATGGCCAGGACTTATTCACTAAGACACCTCCCCAGCCCACAAATGTTTATCACGCTAATGACACTGTGCTTCAGTTACGGTTGGCTGACTTTGGTTTTCCTTATGGATAATACAACCTGCCAGTGCTTTTCCTGCTGCCCATATCTGCATTTTTGACTCAAATCACAGTAGTGGAGGAAGACCCTGACATACTTATCTAGGTACTTAGTAAAGCTGCTTAGTAATAACCATGACTTCTCCACCCAAATGCTTGCCCTCATCCTTGCTATTCTTGCTAAAGCTGCCCATGTGTGGCATCCATCTGTCCAAGCAATCATTAATATATTCTGCTATGCAAGTATAAAAACTGTCTACCCACAGTCAACAGGAAAATAGGCTATTGCATTGTAATGAATGCTCTGAGGGAAAGTAAAAGGAGCCTTTCAAAACAACCAGCCTGCCCTGTCTGAAGAAGCACAGAGGCCCTCCCAGCAGCAGCAAGTGTTCAGGAAAGGGCTAAAAGATGGACAAAAGCTAACAGATCAGCTGTAACGATGACATGCCTTACTCTCTGCAGAAGGTAAACATGTTGAAATAAGAATCAAAAAGACAGCCTTGGTGGTTGGGGTGCATGAGTGCCTTTAGTCCCAGTACCTGGAGGCAAACTCAGGTAGATCTCTAAGTTCAAGGTCAGCTTGGACTATTGCTCAAGTTCCAGGGCTCCACAAAGAAACCCTGTCTCAAAAACCCAAAAAAGAAAGAAAAAAAAAATAGACTATACTGCTTCATTTTAAAGTATTTAAGCAAAACCACATTCCTGAACTAATACAAAAACAAAATAATAAAAATAAAACATTTATTAAAAAGTTATATAAAACTATAGAATTTACTTCAAATTATTATGCATTAAAAATAAAAGAATGATTAAAAATACTCCAACTATAAAAACTATGACATAATAGTAGGGTTGTTTGTTTGTATTTTTAAAAATAGAGTCTCTCTATGTAGTCCTAGACGGCCTGGAACTCACTATGTAGTCCAGGCTGGCCTCAAACTCACAGAGATCTTCCTGCCTCTGTGGTACCGATTAAATTTTGGCTAACAGCTGCAAAAACACTGGACAAGCATCGCTGTCATCTCTCACCTGCACTTATCAGACTTGTTGTATTCATAAAGCTTGTCTTCCAGGTCCAATCTCTTCTTTTCACTGTAATACAGAAAATATAAGTCACTGTATTGTACTAACTAATGAATTTAGACCATGGTGTCCCCTGAAACCACATCTTTATTAGACTATCCCATCATCTATTTTTAAAAAGGAGAAAATGTCATGGGTGGCTGAAAGAACTATCAACAAGCAAGTAGAAGAAACAAAGAGAACACCAGTATGAAGCAAAAACTCAAGACTTTCAACATCAGTAAAGCACATGCTTGTAGACCCACACTTCAGAGGCTATAGGAAGAGGATCAGTACAGCTGAGGCCAGCCTGAGCTACATAAGAAAAAACCTATCTGGAAAACAAAAATTAACAAAGATTCTCAAAGTAAGAAAAAATGTTTGAGGCCAAAGATACATGAGACCTTGTCTCAAAAAGCAAACAAACAAAAAGACTGAACTCAGAATACAAGTGAAAAGAACATGGTATATTTGTTTCCACATTAGAAATCTTGACTGGCGTCTTGATTATTAAACCTACAAGGGTTTTATAACCAAGTGGGTGCCTAACTCATGAAAAATGAATGGCTAGATGGTACAGGTACTTTGTGCTTAAATTAAAGGACAGGAAGATCTTTAAGTACATCTAGGACTCTCTGCTGCCATGGTATACTGCAAGACTGAGTGACTGACGTCTGATCAGACAGAATCAACTAAAGGGCCCAGCCTGGGGGTCACCTTCTAGAAGACATGTTATACTTAAAAAAGTGTCAGGAACATGACAGACAGGGACAGACCAAAAAATTATTCCAAGAGGACAGAAGCAACACGGCACACCAAATCTAAGCCATGTTTCTCATTAAACCCTAGACCAGAAAGGACCACAAAGAAAAAGGGACATTGCTGGGACGACTTGTGTCTGGCAGTGTGTGTGAATGGACACACAGCAAGGCTGAAGGGTAACTGTGAGAGCTGAGCCATGGTTATATAAAGAGCATGGTGTCTTTTTTTTTTTTTTTTTAAGTACACTGAAGGTTTTCATGATGTGGACCATCACATACTTACATCACACCTTCGAGTACCTAACAGAAGGGCACTGATTTTAGATAGGTATATGGGAAAGGAAAATAAAAATATAATATCATTGGAACTTCAGGAGAATCTTGGTGAAGGAAATGCTGAGTCTTTGTCTCATGTTTGCATAAACTTGTCAACTTTGCAATAAACTTGACTTTATTTTAAGATAATTTTTAAAATGAATCTTCAATCTAGGGGAAAGGGAGCATGGTTTTTTGTTTGTTTGTTTTGTTCTTTTTGAAACTCCTTCACCTCAGAAATTGCAAATTCTTTTTTAATAACGATGTAAAGATCTCTGTTCTCAATTCCCTCTCTCATGGGTGCAGACACCTGCTGGTCACACTGCTCGTCCCTCTCTGAACACTTCATATATTAGCAACCACAGACACATTGTGGCTCTCTATTCCATGTAAAAATAGTGCCCATCTTGTCAACTCCTCGTCTGACTCCCTCCTCCATGCTGCTGCATCTCCAAATAGTAATGCTTCATATGACTTTTAATCATAAGGCTAAACACTTTACCTCAGTGAAAAGCCAAAGGGAAGGCTTATTGGTGGGAATCACCTTGTAATGCCTACATATCAAATCTCTGTTTCAGAATCTCTGAAATGCCCAAACCTGAGATACTTTTAGAGTCTATGTTTCAGTCACTTGTAGCCTTCATCTGGGTTTTACAGCTGGCCTATTCTTACAAGGCGGAATTTTCTACATTTTAAGGCACTTATTCTGTTTGTGTCTCCATACCACAATTTTCCATCACCCTCAACTCTACTCAACTAATATCTCGGCGTCAATTCTGGACCATTATGATATGTTGCCCTGAACCGATATCACCATTGAAAATAACTGGGGCTGGTTAATGGACCTTTCAAAGGATGTTTTTATATACAGTAATTGTTAAGTATCAGGTGCACTTATATGTTTCTAACACACTTGTGAGCACTATACACACTGCAACATGTCACTCCATTAGACTCTTTCAGATTCAATTACTGACTTTCACAACAATGGAGAGAAAGCACTACATACACATAGAAAAACATTTCAGCTATAAAATTACACCTATGTGTGAATACACAGAAAATGACTGGAGTTTAAAATACAACAGTTCCAATGAAAAAGCCCAGCTATCAGATCAGCTAACATTTCAATGACTGCCTCTAAAAGGGCCAAGATGGATGACCTGTATTTATTGTTGCTGTTAATCTCCTGATTTCCCAAAGTTTCCAAAGCGATAAAAGCATTTCCAACTGCAACGCAATTCGCAATATTTAAGATGACCATGGACTTTCAGGAAATAGTGGTCCCTATGCTGAGACTGCCTTTGATTTTTAAACTATTACATTTAGTGTGTGTGTGTGTGTGTGTGTGTGTGTGTGTGTGTGTGTATGACCCCTGTTGAAGGTCTCATGATTTGTCATGTTTCTATGCATTTACTGTTTACTATGCATGTACTACAGCGCCTTCTCTAAAGTTATTTGCTTCTATCTTGTGGGCAGCACGCATTAATTAGAGTTACTTACAGATTCTTAAAATGAAAAATGATCACACAGAGCAACAGATTTACACTGACTTAAAAATAAAACAAGTCTTCAAATGCAGAACCGTGAACAAGCCATAAAATCTGACTCCGATTTCTTATGTAACTTCAACAACCTTACCTTGCTTAATAATTAAAGCAAGGAAGTCCTAAACATAAAGTGGATAATCACTACTCAGTTATTGAGCCATAAGGACCATGAAGAACCAGGTGTTCCTAGCATGGGAGGCAAAAATAACTCACCGTTAACCTAGTTCAAAAGGAATGCCATTTAAGTCAGTAACATTTTTAAGAGCAGATCTTTGGCTACAAAACACAAATAAGTAAAGGCCCAAGGTAACTACACCACTCTTGAACTACAACAGACAATAAGGCACTGAAACTGAAGTTCTTGCTTTTAAATTATCTGATATAGTATGTAGAGATCTTGTATCACCTTGGGTGACTGGAAAAAAGATCATTATTTAGTGACAAAATGAGGTCACAGCATTCTACATAAGGCATTCGTAACACCTAGACACTAGTTAATTGACTCTTGGATTTCACCCATAAATTCAAATATTTTACAAAACCCCTCCTCCAACCACTGCACTACACGGTGAGCAAAAGGGTATCTTAGATGTTGTTTCTTCTTGACTAAAATTCTCAGTGTAGGCACGCTTGAGCTCGCATGTGCATACACACACACACACACACATACACACACACACACACATACAGTATATTGTATTCTCCCTGAGATCTCAGTAAGCACACTGAAGGTGCAAACATTAGGAAGTATTAAGAAAAGAAAAGCTCTATAGAAAAAAAAAATGTTTTGCGCGTGCGCATGTGCGCGCACGTGCGTGTGTGTGTGTGTGTGTGTGTGTGTGTGTGTGTGTGTGTGTGTGTGT
>JANHMN010000002.1:208673108-208705652 GCA_030674055.1 Rhabdomys pumilio | reverse complement strand
TGTGTGTGTGTGTGTGTGTGTGTGTGTGTGTGTGTGTGTGTGTGTGTATTTTTTGAGATAGGGTCTCACTATACTGCCCTGGCTGACTAGAACTCTCACGTATCCCAGGCTGGCCTTGAACCTGTGGTCCTCCAATCTTTGTCTCTTCAGCCTAGACCATTACTGGCATACCCACAACTGGTTAATTTTTTTCTTAAGTGGGAGATAAAGAGATCCCTAGAGTAAGTGAGCAGGACTGTGTCAGAAAGAAAACAGGATTCAGAAAGAAGATAAAACACGGAAAGCAGCGTTAAGGCCTGTGGGAAATACTTTACAAATAACTGACAAAAAAAAATAATAATAAGTCTAGAGTAAAATGTAATTCCCTTGAAAAATCACTTTACCTCACCTGCAATTACTGTTATCATCTTAGAATTGTTACAGCCCTCCTGTTCCATCTGAATGATTCTCTAACTTTAACACTCATTAAATGTTTTGTTTATCAAGAGATCCAAAAATCTATTTCCTTTCTTGTTAACTAATGAGATTTCTAAGTCCAATTAATTTGGCAGATAAATAAGTGTTCCAACAACTTATCTTTCCACGTGGTTATTTATAGTCAATTGCTTTATTCTTTTTTCTACTTATGCATTCTTAGAACTAGCTGTTTCCAATGGTTCTCATCTTTCATGTCTTAATCAAAAGCAATTCCAACCCTCAACGCTGAACTCGTTGAAAATTTTGTTCCTTTTCTAGAAATTTGGGCAGCCCCAGACACTTCTAGAAGACTACAGAGCGCTCGCGCGCGCAAACACAAACACCATTCCAGCCTGCGTTCCTGGACCTGTCATCTTTGATGCAGTGTGGCTGTCAAAGTAGGATGACAATTTGAAGAGAGAGTGAGGAGAGGGCGTGTAGGACTAGAGAGGACTAGAGAAATTCACAAGGTTTGATCAAGACTGGCAGGCAAAAGAAAAGAACCCCCACTCTCACTTCCAGCTGCATCCACAGGCTGAGTGACCTGGCTTTGGTTGCCATGAGAGACTATAGTCTCTCTGCGCCTAATCAGACAAGGGGCATCTGTGGTAAACTTGTACTCCCGACTCCATCTAGGACTAGTTGGGGGTCGCAGGCGAGTCCCGAGCCAAGTCAACCACTGGCGGGAAATGGGCCAGACACGGTACCCCATGCTCTTACTGGCGCCGCTGACTCCCTGCCCCGTCCCGCGGCCGTACCTGTCCCGCAGAGCCTGCTGGAGCTGGCCCACTCTTTCGTAGTAGCTGGGGCTCGCCAAGGGCGCAGTTAAGGTGGGGGCCTGGCGCAGGCCACTACCACCGCCACCGCGCCCTCGCGGCATGGCCACAGGGCAGCTAGCAGGCCAGCTAGCAGGCCAGCGTTGCCCAAGGAGACGGCCCCGACATGCACCGCGGGTAAACAAGCCGCCTAGCCGCCTGAAGAGGGCGGAGGCAGAGGCGGGGCGCCGAGGAGGCGGGGCTAGCTGCGGTGTGGATCCGGGAGGGGCGAAGGCAGAGAACCTGGCAAGGCTGCAGCTGCCCAAGAGGTACAGTCAGTCTACTTAGGGATGAGAAGACAAGAGAGCTGTGTCACTTTCTCTCTGCTACAGCTGTGTTTCTCTTTCCTACTTCTGCTGCAGAATCCGTCCTAACTGCATTCATTTTGTCAGATGCAATTTCTTATTTACCTTCCTAGAATTTGCAGTGAGAGACCTTGTGACAAGGTTGTTTTGATACCAGCACTTTAAAAAGGAAAACAAAAAGCTAGAAGAAAACAAAATTTAAGAACCTTAAGTATGCGGGTCTGTGGTGGCACAGGCCCTTAATTTTAGCACTCTGGGCAGAGGCAGTAGGATCTCAGAGTTTGAGGCCAGTCTGATTTATAGAGTAAGTTGTAGGACAACCAAGAGTACAAAGAGAAACCTAGTCTCAAAAAACCACCCCCCCCAAAAAAAAACAACCAAACAAACAAAAAACCCAAATACTCAGATATATGCCATCCCACACTGGAATGGTTTTCAATGCTCAGGTTGCCATCAGTCTTTTTAGGAGAGAAAGATTTGGTTTCTAACTAGTTACTTGTGAATCAAACCATTTACTTCTGCAGTCAATCCTCCAACAAGGCCCCAAGTCAGACTGCATTGGCACAAACCCACAGCTCAGCTGTGACCATACAGAAGCCTACCTAGGTGCACCAGAGTGAATCGGACAGGCTATTGCGGTAAGACTAATTAACCTTAGATCATTTCAGAGGAACTAGTGGTTATGGGCCCAGAACATAGTATCAGTTTTTATTCTTGCCTCCATCAACATGACAAAAAGCTTACTGGAGAAAGACAACTGTATTCTAAAACCCACTTGGAAGGAAAAAAAAATGTTGTACATAAGTACTTGTACTCAATGTGGTTCCCTTATTCTAGACTTTTTTTTTAAGTTTCTTTTCTCAAGTCAGTAGTTTTATTTTCATG
Organism: Rhabdomys pumilio; assembly: GCA_030674055.1. NCBI lineage: Eukaryota > Metazoa > Chordata > Mammalia > Rodentia > Muridae > Rhabdomys > Rhabdomys pumilio. Next base: position 208,703,191 of record JANHMN010000002.1, on the reverse strand, counting down.
CAAAATGTCACTTAAACCAAAGCTTCTTTAATAGTGAGTCAGGACTCCATGGGGATTGTACCATATCTGAGTGGGGTGGGGGTGGGGAGCTGTGTGTCAAAAAGTTCAGCAACGGTAAACCATTCCTGAATGTGTAATGACCAAAACTCAACTGAAAATCAAAGCATAATGAATCCAAGCTTCTTCTGGCACCATGTATCCATGTCTTGTCTTAAACACCTTTTGTAAGCCCATCAAGGCCTGTGGGTGACCAGGCCCCAACCTCAACCCCCAGACTATTCTAATCTAATGAAGTGAGGACATGGCTTTTGGGAATATGTTGAAATTAGAATTTTACCTTTTTAAAAAATATTATGTTCTTTTTAATTTTTTAAATTGAGCCTTGTGCATGTTAGGTATTCCACAAAGCTTTACATAGGATCCATCAAATTAAAGGACAATATGAACTGCTGTGTCTAAAAATCACTTGAGTCAGAGCCAACCACTGGACAACACTTCCTGCACCTACGTATGAGCTCATTATGGTTTTTGTTTGTTTGCTTGCTTGATTGATTGATTGCTTTATAAGCTGACAGAAAAAGGTATTCAATGCCATGACTCCACCCCTAAATTCTGAGATATGATCCTGATCAGTCAGTATTAGGGTATGCATTCAATAAACCATCCCTGTCTGACTGAGATCAGTGTCTGTGTAGTTTGTGGGATGACTCCTGGACCACAACAGTTTTCTTAGATGTGTTTAATGTTTAAATCAGAAGAGTTTGAGTAAAGTAGATGAGCCTCTACTGGTTTATTTTCTATGCTATAACAAAATATATGAGGCTTGAAACTTTGTAGATGAAAAGGGTTTCTTAGCTTCCTTTGGAAGGCCATAAGACCAAGGTCAAATGACCCATTTGTTGGGTCTTGGCAAGTGCCTAATATCAGATGACATTAGAATGGTGAAGCAGCTATGAAAGAGATCACATGGTGGCATAAGAAGTCAGAGAGCTTTAGTAGTTTCAGGGTCCAGGCAATTTTAGCAGCAGCAGCACACTCCTAGAACAGCCTGAGGTCCCACAAGAGCTGTTAATCTGAAAGAAGCACCTAATTACTCTGCATTGCCAACTAGGAAACGTGTTCCCATTTCAAGACCAAGATCATGATAAAGTCTTAACTTCCAGAACATGAACACTCGGGAGATACAATGAAATCATATCTAAGCCACAGCATCTCCACACCTAGACGAGTCTGATCCACTCAAAGGACTTAGGAAACAAGACTGCTATCTCCTACAATCTGGCAAACCAGTTCCCACCAAGTATCGGCTGCTGGTTCTGCTTCTTTGTAAACTTTGACTAATATGGAAAGGTATGGAATTGCTCAGAGACACTGAGACAGTAAGATATTGGTGGGCCAATAAAAGAACAGAGAATTCATGTGTGAAGTACTGGTTTCAATTCTGGCAACATTAGTAAGTAAATAAATGAAAAGGTCAATGAATAAATGTCCTCGTTTTGTTCCAAATGAGAAAAAACCTACAACTACTAAAAGCGTGTCTAAGATAACGTGAGCTACCAGAAAGCCAAATAAGAGCCAAAATACAGACTGTGAATGTAGTAGCAGAAAAGTGAAACGTTAGAGGTGTTGCTTAATGAGATGGACTCACTGTGTCTTGACGTCCTCGTCTACCTACAATTAAGTCCTTGAATCATCTCCCCTGAATTCTTCAGGACTGTGCCTCTGTAGGAACCTTCTGACAGGCTAGAAACAAATCCTTGTACACCTTGCTCCCTGAGGAGCTGGACTGTGGCTTTTTGCACCGAGCAGGGACAGGTCTGCAGCCCTTAGTGTGTGAGTGACAGGTGGTAGGTGTTGACAACCCACGTGAGTTGATCTTACAGTGCCAAGATTCTCCTCAAAAATCATTTGGTGGATTTCATAATTGTTTGCCACTTGGATGCACTTCTCATCAGGGTTCAACAAGTACTCCTAACTACAAGGGTTGGGAACAAAGAGGCACTCCAAGCTTCTCTCACGATGGTGCGATCACAGGCAGGTTAAAACTAAAGAGTTTTGCATAATAAACACCATTTAATTTGACAGCTACGTGTTCATGTTTACAGGGTTGAGAAGGCACTGGTGGAGAATGTTACACTTCTCACAGTGTTCAATTATCCATGAGTCTTTGTGGAAACGTAGGCTCCATTCATTCTTGGGCCACATCGATGGTGAAGCCATGGAGAAGGTTCTCCCTACTCTTAAGTACTTACACCGTGTCCTTGAGGAGTGGTTGAAGAGAGGTTGAGAATTTTGACCAGCGAATCGATGTTGCCTGCTCTTACAAAGTGTGTGCCTTGGGCAGAATGCTTATCTTTGCTGGGTCCCAAAGCTGTCACTTATACAAGGGTGGCAGTATCAGTGCCCTCCTCTCTCAAGGCTGTTGAGAAGATTAAATGTGGTAAAGTATGTGCTTATTTTATCTTATTTTATTTTGAGCTGCGCCTCATAAATTTACTCCAATCAACACAGTGGGAACAAAGGGCTGGGCCTTGCTTACCTTATGGTCCCACACCAAGCAATGGCCTAGGTTTTTGGATTCACATTTTGCTTTTTTTTTTTTTTTTGATATTTTATTTACATTTCAGATGTAATCCTCTTTCCACATTTCTCCCTCACCCAGGAACCCCCTATCCCATTCCCTCTTCCTCCTGCTTCTATGAGGATATGCCCCCACCCTTCCTCCCACTGCCACCCCCCACCCACTATTTCCCCCACACTGGGGCATCCAGCCTTCACAGGACCAAGACTTCTTCACCCACCTATGCCTGAGACTGTCATCCTCTCCTACATATACAGCTAGAGCCATGGGTCCCTCTCTATGTGCTCCCAGGCTGGTGCTTTATACCCTGGGAGCTCTGGTTGGTTGGTATTGTTGCTCTCTTCATGGGGCTGCAAACCCTTCCAGCTCCTTCAGTCTTCTCTCTCACTCCTTCATTGGGAACCCCATGATCAGCTCAATGGTTGGCTGTGAGCATCTGCCTCTGTATATTTCAGACTCTGGCAGACCTCTAAGGAGACAGCTATATCAGGCTCCTGTCAGCATGCACTTCCTGGCATCCACATCAGCACCTACCTTTGGTGACTGCACATGGGATGGATACCCAGGTGGAGCAGTCTCCAGACAGTTCCTCCTTCAGTTTCTGTCCATGCTTTGTCTCCATATTTGCTCCCATGAGTATTTTGTTACTCCTTTTTTTTTTTTTTTTTTTTTGGTTTTTTGAGACAGGGTTTCTCTGTGTAGCCCTGGCTGTCCTGGAACTCACTCGGTAGACCAGGCTGGCCTCAAACTCAAAAATCCGCCTGCCTCTGCCTCCCAAGTGCTGGGATTAAAGGCGTGAGCCACCACTGCCCAGCTTTTGTTACTCCTTCTAAGAAGGGCCAAGGCACCCACACTTTGGTCTTCTTGTTCATGAGCTTCATGTGGTCTGTGAGTTTATCTTGGATATTGCTAGCTTTGGGGCTAATATCCAATTATCAGTGAGTGCATTCCATGTGTGTTCTTTTGTGATTGCGTTACCTCATTAGGATGATATTTTCAAGTTCCATCCATTCAAGTTCCATAAGAATTTCACAAAGTCATTGTTTCTATTAGCTGATTAATACTCCATTGTGTAGATGTACCACATTTTCTGTATCCATTCCTCTGTTGAAGGACATCTGGGTTCTTTCCAGCTTCTGGCTATTATAAATAAGGCTGCTATGAATATAGTGGAGCATATGTCCTTGTTATATGATGGAGCATCTTCTGGGTATATGCCCAGTAGTGGTATAGCTGGGTCCTCAAGTAATGCTATGTCCAATTTTCTGAGGAACCACCAGACTGATTTCCAGAGTGACTGTACCAGCTTGCAATTCCACCAACAGTGGAGGAGTGTTCCTCTTTCTCCACATTCTTGCCAGCATTTGCTATCACCTGCGTTTTTGATCTTGGCCATTCTGACTGGTGTGAGGTGGAATCTCAAGGTTGTTTTGATTTGCATTTCCCTGATGACTAAGGATATTGAACATTTCTTTAGGTGCTTCTCGGCCATTCGTGTTTCCTCAGTTGAGAATTCTTTGTTTAGCTCTGTACTCCATTTTTAATAGGGTTATTTGGTTGTCTGGAGTCTAATTTCTTGAGTTCTTTGTTTGTATTGGATATTAGCCCTCTATCGGATGTAAAATTGGTAAAAATGTTTTCTCAATCTGTTGGTTGCCATTTTGTCTTATAAACAGTGTCCTTTGCCTTATAGAAGCGTTGCAATTTGATGAGGCCCCATTTGTCGATTCTTGATCTTAGAGGATAAGCCATTGGTGTTCTGTTCAAGAACTTTTTCCCTGTGCCCAGGTATTAGAGGGTCTTCCCCATCTTCTCTTCTATTAATTTCAGTGTATCTGGTTTTAAGTGAAGGTCTTTTATCCACTTGGACTTGAGCTTTGTACAAGGAGATAAGAATGGATTGATTTGCATTCTTCTACATGCTGACCTCCAGTTGAACCAGCACCATTTGTTGAAAATGTTGTCCTTTTTCGACTGGATGGTTTTAGCTCCTTTGTCAAAGATCAAGTGACCATAGGTGTGTGGGTTCATTTCTGGATCTTCAATTCTATTCCATTGATCTTCCTGCCTGTCTCTGTACCAATACCATGAAGTTTTTATTACTATTGCCCTGTAGTACAGTTTGAGGTCAGGGATGGTGATTCCCCCAGAAGTTCTTTTATTGTTGAGAATAGTTCTTGCTATCCTGGGTTTTTTGTTATTCTAAATGAATTTTCAAATTGCTCTTTCTATCTCTATGAAGAATTGATTTGGAATTTTGATGGGGATTGTAGGCTTTTTGCTTTTTCATGGAGGCTACCTTGCAGGAATTCTTATTCTTTATTATTGTATCGGGGCAATAATCATGCAAATTCAGGTGTGAGAAAGATATATTGTCAAAAATATCCTCTCATCCCTGCCAGCAATCCTCCAGTTTCCTCTCCTGCTTTCTTAATGTGGCCTTCTTGAGTGATCCAAACACGTATCTGTCTGCGTCTAAAGGTAGATATGATACTGCTTTAAATATTTTTTTTAATTTAGGTTTTTTTTGTTTGTTTTGTTTGTTTTTTTTTTTTTTTTTTAGAGTAGAGGGGACACATGATACAGTATGCCTGTGGAAGTCAAATGACAAGTCATGGGTTCTTTCCTTCTACCAGGTCATAAGTTTTGATGGCAAGTGTTCTTACCTGCTGAGCCATCTGGCCAGCCCCACTAACTACTTCTTACTTGCTGTTTTGTGTTTTGGCTAGTGTGTCTTGGAGCAGTATATAGACATATATATCTACATCAAAATTCATTTTATCTTTTATTACTTCATGTGCATGTGTGTGCACTGGGGTATATGTGTATATACCATAGGCAGGTGCTTGAGGGGGCTAAAAGAGAGTGGATATCCTAGAACTGAAGTTGCAGATGGTTGTGAGCCACCTGATGTGGGTGCTAGGAGCTGAAGTCATGTCCTCTCTTTAAGAGCCGCAAATGCCATATCTCAAGCCCCATACCTCAAGATTTTAATCCTGTTGTGGGTACCACCTGACACAATTTATCATAATCATATGATTCTATGATTCACATAATTCATAATCAGCCCTCCTTTGATAGTTTATTTTTGCTTCATATACTTTAATAGTGATGGTGCTGTTTAATGCAGTAACTTCTATTTTTTTTTAAACTCAACTTTGAAAGAAATAGACATCTTTATAAAACATCACAAACCCACCCATGATTTCACTACTCGAGAGGTCATTTGCCAGCCGTGCTCGTGTGCTGTGTTTGTGACAATGTGATGTTCACTGTGGTAGGAGCAAAAATATTCTTTTTTTTAAATATTTGTTTATTTATTATATGCATGGGAGTACACTGTGGCTGTCTTCAGACACACTGGAAAAGGGCATTGGATCCCATTACAGATGGTTGTGAGCCACCATGTGTTTGCTGAAAATTGAACTCGAGACCTCTGGAAGAACAGTCAGTGCTCTTAACTGCTGAGCCATCTCTCCAGTCCGAGGGAAAAAAAATATTCTAAAAAGAGACATTTGTCTCTTTCCCTTTAGCATTCATACTATTAAATCATTGGTCTCCAAGAAGTGGGATTTTTCCCCACAAATCTCACACTAGGAGAAAGAAAAGGTTTAAGCCTGGTGCTAACTAGAGGGACAGCTCTGACATGTTAGACCATCTTTCAAAAGAGACAGTGATGGGTCAGTGATGAGCAGGACCACAGCTTCACCGGGACTACTTAGTTATACGTACCTCTCGCCCTCTATCTGAACCTGAACCTTTTGCCAGTGCCCCAGAGGTGGACTTGAGGACACCGGGTCTTTCCCACTTCCGGGTGGCAACATCAAATAAGTTCCTTTCCTCACTTTCACTGTTACATGTCTCTCTTCACTGGCATCTTGAGGACAGGTCATCAAGCTTAGCTTGTGAAGGCTGCCAGGTCCCAGGATCTGACCCTAACAACTCCAGTAATAAAAGCATGTATTCTAGGAAATGCTACTGACCAACACCTCTGGGGTTTCTGAAACCTGTAGCATTACATCATGCATACAGATGTGCACAACCACTGAAAACCCCTCCCTCTATTTCCATGGGATTGTTTTTAGCACCCGATACTATCTTTATTCCTCTGTCTTTGAGATACTATCCTTAAGTGGCTTTTGAGACCTAAACTCTAATCTTTTCTTGGATTGCCAGCTGTTTTGGGTTACTAGAAGCCACTTACAGTGAGACCCATAAGGTCTGACAAAGTTAGTGTCGCACTGTTAGTATCGATTATAGCTCTCTGGACATAGTGTCCTTGGTGACCGGGTGCACCATTCCACTTATGGGATGGCTAAAAGATGTAATGTAGAGTCTGAAGACCTGGGTTCCTGTGGTGGTTTGAATATCCTCAACCCAAGGAGTGGTACTATTGAGAGTGTGGCCTTGTTGGAGTAGGTGACGCCTTGTTGGAGGCAGTGTGTCACTGTGGGGTAATCTTTGAGGCCCTCTTTCTAGCCACGTGGGAGACAGTCTTCTGTTTGCCTTCAGAACAAGGTGTAGAACTCTGAGCTCCTCCAGCACCATGCCTGGACGCTGCCATGGTTCCAACCACAATGATAATGGACTGAACCTCAGAACCAGTAAGCCAGCACCAATTAATTTAAATGTTGTCCCTTATAAGAGTTGCCTTGGTCATGGTGTCTCTTTATAACAATGGAAACCCTAACTAAGAGAGTTTCTATCCTAGCTTTACTATTAATCAGCTTGATCATTTTCCTAAAGACCTGTCTTTATTTCAGTTCCCCAAAATGTAGCTCAAGACAAGGTTTGGGGGCATAATTCATTTATTTAGGTGGAGGACACAAGGGGAGACAGCAGAGATTAGGAACTTTACTGAGTAGCTATATATGGCTCAGCCTCTGAAGGACTTCGTAGGAACAAACAGAATCGTCTTGACTGAAGATTGAGAAAGTAGGTGCTTGCTTCCCCTTTTTGGTGCTGGGGACCCAAGTCTTGTGCATGCTAATCATTTGCTCTATGGCTGACCTACACACCCAACTGTAAGCAGGCTTTTCAGTCTACCTGCCCACCCCATTACTCACTGAGGGGCATTTGCTCCTGGGAATTTTCCCCAGCTATGGTCTTCTTCTTCTTCTTTTTTTAATTATATTTTTTTTCATTTAATTGGGTATTTTATTTACATTTCAGATGCCATCCCCTTTCCCCATTTCCCCTCCCTAGAAAGCCCCTATCCCATGCCCCCTTTTCTTTTTTGCTTTTATGCAATTTTTTTTAAAAAGTTAATCAAAGGCTTTATAAGTTTGGCAATGCTCAATCAGAAGTGTAACCCAATACCCAACCTAGATATATCACCTATCTTTGACTGGTGGAGACATGTGAACATCTGCCTCCATGTCCCCTCTCCTTCTCTCTCTTTCTCTCTCTTTCTCTCTCTCATCACCTAGCTTCTCCTCTCCTTCTCCTCTTCTCCGTATTCCTCCCACCTTAGCTCCTCCTACATATCGCCCTTCTCTCTCAAAATACAATTGGAGCATAATTATACCAACTTGTACCAGTGATGTACAAGATAGTCCTAATACCCAGTCCATCATTTTGTTGACTAACCAGAACCTCTGTCATCTCATCTCTCCTAACTAAAACACTTAGTTCTGAACCTGGCTTTTTTCTTGGCTTTAGAATGAATGTCAGCTGAAAACCATCCACTCAAATCTTTTCTCTCAAAGTTAATAGCCAGGATTGGCTATGAGACTATAAGTTTTCAACCCCGTCAGAAATCCAGAATGACTGAGTTAACTGAAATTGTGGGAAGCACAAAGCATAGCTTCTAAAACTTAACCAATTTATAGATACCACTGAGCACCTGGACAGTCCCTATACTACAAAATGTTGGAGAATCTAATCTTCAGCCTTCTGGCCCAGGATCATCTGACAGATCTTAGTGATGCAGAATTATTAAGGGCTGATTACTCTGTCTAGGCAGATATAATCAGTCAACTATTCTGCAAGTGTGTCCTTTTCTGGACAGTAATTTGTCTGTAGATGGAAAGAGGCAATTCTTGCCTAGTGGCTGTTTCACCACAACTAGAGTAACTCCAAAGATGCTCAATTTCTTCTTAGAATCCAAGACAGGAAGCTGTCAGGAGCAGACAGGTCTCTAATAAAAATGAACATTAATACAAAAATGTTTGTAATGTCAATTCTGTGGATTTCTGACATTTTGAAAACCAACTATCCATGTAAGGTAATCTGGACTGTTGTCTGTTAACTCCTCTCAGCTATTTCTAAATAAAATATGGAAAACACCCTAACAATAAACTCAAAGTCATGAATTTGCTATAGGGCCTTAACTCACAAGCTAACCATCTCAAATCAGTATAAAAAGTTAAAGGACTGGGTCTAAGCCTTGTATTCCTAGATGTGTTACCACAATGCCTATGAGAGTAACAATATTCATCTCACTTTTATACCAATAAGAAGCTAGTACCAATGAAAGCCTTAAATTTGAAATCAAAGTAAATTTTGTACCATTTAAGAAGTTATAACTTCATCTTGACAACAATTATGCAGATTTCTACCAATAGGTTATGGCTATGAAATAAGTCCTAGCTAATCCTCCCTGTTGCAACAGAACCACTACCTTTCCCTAGAAAGACAGCCCAACATTAACCACTTTAGTCCCCAAGCCCAGGGAATAGGGGCGCTGACTCTTCATTAACTTCTTCAAGCTGATTATGGGCGTTGAGATATTAGAAGAGGGGCAGGGGGAAGAATAAATTGATAAGCCTCTGACGCTGTGTCTTCACTGCATCCAGCTGGAATTCCAGGACATCAGATGTTCGAGCAGGTCTGCTCAGCTTGCTTGATGAGTAGATACACCAAGGCTATGTATTCTGCAATATACAATTCTCAAAACAAATTTTAGTATCAAGATAATTTTTTTTAGAGGGCTGACATTTTATTAAAGATGTTGGTTCTAACAACTTTTCTTCCCCCCCTTTTTTATTGGATATTATATTTACATTTCAGATTTTATCCCCTGATCCCATTCCGACCACCACCCAGGAACCCCTTATCCCATCCCCCCTCCTCTTGCTTCTATGAGGTTGTGCCCCCACCTACCCTCCATTCCTACCTTCCCACCATAAGATTCCGCCCCCCCCCCCACTCAGTGTTCAGCATTCATGGGACCAAGGATCTCTTCTCCCACCTATGCCCAACAAGGCCATCCTCTCCTACGTATATAGCTGGAGTCATGGGTCCCTCCCTATGTACTCCTAGGCTGGGAGCTCTGGTTGGTTGGTATTGTTGCTCTCTCTTCATGGGGCCACCAACCCTTTCAGCTCCTTCAGTCTTCTCTCTAACTTCTCCATTGGGAACCCTTGATCAGATCAGTGGTTAGCTGTGAGTATCTGCCTCTGGGTATGTCAGACTCTGGGGGACCTCTAAGGAGACAGCCATATCAGGCTCCTGTCAGCATGCATTTCCTGTCATCCATATCAGTGTCTATTTTTGGTGACTGCACATGGGATGAATACCTAGGTGGAATGGTCTCCAGACAACCTTCCCTTCAGTTTCTGTCCCATACTTTGTCTCCATATTTGCTCCCTTGGGTATTTTGTTACTCCTTCTAAGTAAGACCTAGGCATCCACACTTGTTCTTCCTTCTTCATGAGCTTCATGTGGTCTGTTAATTGAATCTTTGTTGTTTCAAACTTTTGGGCTAATATCCGCTTATCAGCGAGTAAATACCATGTGTGTTCTTTTGTGATTGGGTTACCTCACTCAGGATGATATTTTCTAGTTCCATCCATTTACCCAAGAATTTTTCGAATTCATTATTTTTAATAGCTGAATAATATTCCATTGTGTAAATGTGCTATGGTCTTCTTGTTTGTGCCCCTCCAAAGCTTACAGGTTGAATGAAATACAGTCTTCAAGACAGCACTGGATGTGGTAGTACATGTCTATACTTCCAGCACTCAAGAAAACAAGTCAGAATTATTGCTGTGAGTATGAGGCTAGCCTGGGCTACAATTCAGTCACTGGCTATGTTCTTAACATATAGGACCCCACAGGGTTAGAGCTATAGCACCACGAGGTCTGTATTTTCTTTCTAACACTCAGAGTTTATACTCTTGTTCAAGTCTCATAAGAGGCAGAGATATTGAGGCTAGCCCATTGTAATCTATATTACATTTCCAAGGCTTCCAAGATAGCTCAGTGGGTAACAGTACTTGCCATGCAGGCCTCATGATCTGAGTTCAATCCCTAAAACTTTCTTTAAAGAGATTAATTCCTGAGAGTGTCCTCTGACCTCTGCATGAGTGTTTGTGTGTACACACATACACACACACAAACACACACACACACACACACACAGAGAGAGAGAGAGAGAGAGAGAGAGAGAGAGAGAGAGAGAGAGAGAGAAATTTAAAATATTAAGCTACAGATTTACAGATTTATGGGGACCATGAAAACCAAGTGATATCATTATGGTTTCTCCTAACTTGCTAAGAACATGAGAGGATGAAGAGCAATGCACAAAACCAGTTGTACTTTTATATACCAGCAAGAAGCAAGGAGACTGAAAGATTTTAAATACCACTGTGTTAGCCAAGCTTCCATCTCCCTAACAGATACCAGAGAGCTTAAAAGGAGGACACATGTCTTTTGGACCACAGTTTCAGAACAGCTTGCCTCATGGGAGTAGAGTAGAGTCCCCATGTTAGTGGGATTCTTCCTTTGGCTTTAATTCCATTTTGGCACCCAGCCTATGGGATGGTGCCACCCATATTCAAATTGAGTCTTTCTCCCTTGGTCATCCCTCTCTGGAACTGCTCTTGCAGATAAGTCCAGAAGTAAGCTTAACTAACCTACCAGGTGCTTCTCAAAGCTGATCATCACAGCCAAATAGTGGTGGCACTAACCTTTAATCCCAGCACTCTTGGGAGGCAGAGGCAGGTGGATCTCTATGGCTTCGAGGCCAGGCTGGTCTACAGAGCTAGTTCCAGGACAGCTAGGGCTGCACAGAGAAATCAAGTCTTGAAAAAAACAAAAACCAAACAAACCAAACAACAAAGCAAAACAAAAAAACTGATTATCACACTACTTATACTATGCTCCCAAAGTCAGATTGTCATTTAGCTCCCCAGGGTGACAGTGTTGAGAGACTTTACAACTTTTAACAGATGACTGGCATTAGTAGACTCTTGACAGTGAGTGGGTTGTCATAAAATGAGACCACTCTGTGTTGTCCTCCTTCTGAAATACCTGCTTGTCCTCTGCTGGTCCCCAAGCAGCATGAAGCCCTCATCAGACACAGATGTTTACTCTTGGATTGCCAGCATCCAGAATTATGAGCCAAATAAAATTCTTTTGTTTATAAATGACTCAGTCTCTGGGTATTCTGTTACAACAATACAAGATAGGGTAAAATATGATAGCATTTTAAAATATGAACTATCTTAGGATAAACCTGGTGTAAAATGTGAAAATCCTACACGCTGAAAACTGTGGGACCTGCTGAGAGAAGTTAAAGAATTTGCAAGTAGCATCTGTTAAAGGTTGTATAGTTTCTTAACACTGTCACCCTGAGGACCTAAATGACAATATGACTTTGGGAACATAGTGTAAGTAGTATGATAATCAGTTTTTTGTTTTGTTTTGTTGTTTGGTTTGTTTGGTTTTTGTTTTTTAAAGGTGGCACATGCCTTTAATCCCAGCACTTAGGAAGCAGAGGCAGAGGCAAGTGGATCTCAGTGAGTTCAAGGCCAGCCTGGTCTACAGAGTGAGTTCCAGGACAACCAAGCCAAGGCTACACAGAGAAACCCTGTCTCAAAAAACCAGAGAGAGAGAGAGAGAGAGAGAGAGAGAGAGAGAGAGAGAGAGAGAGAATTTATAAGTAACTTGAGAAAAATACCGATCAGGTCATTCAACATGACTGAGGGAGCAGATATCCCCAGATTAAACTAAATATTCAATGTAATCCCAATAAAGTTCCCAGCAGGGTTTTTTTGAGATACTAATAAAATTATTATAAAATTCATATAGAAATAAAATGCAGAGATCTAGAAAAGAAACAAAAACTCACCAAGACAAACTTTAAAAAAGAAAGAAATCAGACCATTTTAAGATTTATTATGGGGGCTAGAGAGATGATGGCTCAGCAGTCAAAAGCACTTACTACTCTTGCAGAGGACCCAGGTTCCGTTCCAACACCTATATGGAAACTGACAGTCATCTGTAACTCCAGTTCTAAGGGATCTGGGGCCCTCTTCTGGCCTCAGCAGACACATGGTGCACAAAACATGCAGGCAAAACACACATGCAGAAAATAAAAATAAATAATTTTTAAAAATACATTATGGGGTTTCTATAATTTATTGCTTTAATCTCAGGTGTCCGCCACACCCAAAATTTTTATTGAGGAAGTTAATGGACACACTGTGGACACTGGAAGGAGGACTTTGGACATGAGTAGCAAGTGCTAGCCTGAGCCAGTCTTATGTTTGCCTTCCCATGGCTTCAAAAGTTGTCACAGACCTGCTGAATTTCTGGCTTAATATCAGCAATAATATTCTTTGCAGCTCTTTTCTTCATACTACTTTATCTACATTTTCTTTTCTTTCTTTTTTTTGGGGGGGGGGGAGGATGGATTCTCATGTAGCTAAGGCTGGCCTCAAACCCATTATATAGCAAAGGATGGCCTTAACTCCTGATCTTCCTACTTCCTCATCCTCCCAAGTACTAGAATCACAGGCATGTGCCCCATGCTCAGCTTCCTTTCCTATTTTAAGTTCATATACTTTATATGAACTTAGAGTTCATATACTGCAAAAGCAGTGATATAAACTGTCATGGTGGTGCAGACTTTTAACTCCAGGACCAGGAAGGTAGAAAGATGATTGATTCCTGGCCAGCCTGGGCTACTTAGTGAAGCCTTATCTCAAAAAGTCAAAACAAAGGAAAAAAAAGCAAGCTGAACAAATAAATGGAATTATTTTTTCCATGTTTAGCCTTGTAGTCCACTAAACTTTGTGTTTCCATTGTTTTGAGGGCATTTTATGTAATAGAGTTCTTCAGTCCACATTTCAGAAGAGGATAGTACCAAGCCGTCTAATTCCGGTTATGTTCAAAGTCTCCATGTTTAGAACAAAGTCCTCAGATACAGGCATTTGCCAACAGCCCACTTTAACTCCTAGGATACAAAGTGATCTCTCAGTCCCTGACAACACATGTCCCTGTCATCGGAACAGACGCAGGCATGACTGCCTGGATAAAGATAGTCGGGATATATTTTTTTTTCTCCATTGGCTTACAGAAAAAAAAAAATCAGACCATATTATGTTTTCTTTCCCCTGCACTAGCTTCTGTAGGATTTATGAATTTCACCTAGCAGTGCATGTGTGTGTGTTCAGTTTTGATACCTATCTCTTTGTGTGTTAGTGAGCAGGGCAGAAAAGTGCAGACAACAGGGTAACAGAAAAGAAAATATCTCATGAATAGTCTTAGACACATTTAATATTATTGATGATATTCTGTGATAAAGTAGAACCACAGGACCAGGATTTATGTACTTATTTGCTTACTGAATTGACCCCACACACTGGGAGGAAAATTAAATCTAATTTAGCTTCTAAGGATTTTGAGCGTATCCTGGGTTGGTATTTGTTTTATTTTATATTTTTATTTATTACTTTATTTTAGGTGAGTCTTTTTTTTTTTTTTTTTTTGAGACAAGGTCTTCTGTAGGTCACGCTGACCTCCAACTAGCTTTTCAGCTTAGAATGACCTTGAACGCCTGATCTTTTTGTCTCTACCCCCCAAGTGCTGGATTACAGGCAAGCACCGCGGCACCTGGCCTATTTTCATGTTTTTAAAGAGAAAACAAATTGGTTGGATCTAAGATTTGCCCAGAAAACTTTAACTACTCCCTGACTTCACTGTAGCCTCTGTCTACAAAGATTGGCCCTTCCTGGCACTCCAGGCTTAGTTTAGGGAAACTAGGTGTGAGAGATTTCTTCTAAAAGTGAATTTCAGACAAGTTTAAAATGTCTATGTTGGTTGATAGATTGGTATTCCTTTCCAAGATAGGGATGGCTTCCTTTTTTGTCTATTTTTTTCTGCAAGCGTTTGAGCCTAAATGCTGAGACGTTGGCCCACATTGCTCTCTGCACCAAGATAACATTTGATAGGCAGGCACTTGTTTCTTGTATGTATCATAATGTAACGTTGATTGGCTTGTTCATTTTAAAAGATCCAGTTAATAAAAATAGGAAAGGGGGAAGCATAAAAATAAAAGTGAGTTTATGGTTCAAAAATGAAACCCCCAAATAGGTATTTATCGGAAAACATTTATTTATTTATTTTTCTTTATTAGCACGTATGGTGTTCAGAAAAACAGGACAGCCTCATTGCACTGAGTTAAGAAAATCATCCTTGGAAATGTCTTCACCAAATGGCTCAGCATCTGTGTTTCAGATACCTCAACTTCACACCATCCACAGTGAGTAAAGAAGACACGGAGATTCGGTCAAATTCACCCTCTTGAAAAACTGCAAATAAGGATACTATTGATTGAAGTCGACTGTCATCTATGTAAATCACTCAAATTAAAATCTAAATTTTAAGAAAATGGGCCGCGGATAATGTGTTTGGGTTTTCAACAAACTCTCAGCTGAACTTTAAAGCTGGGACTACGCTTTCCCAAAAATTTTTCCTAAGCAAGAGGTCCCATCAATCCGCGTGGGGCTTGCGTATCTCTTAAGAGTGGTTAGAGAGCCCCCATCCCCCAAATCCAGACGCATCCGGAGCTGGGTGAACCATTCTGGGCTGTCAAAACACAAGGAGCCGTGCTCAGTTCCAATAACTTCAGTGATGATTAATGAGCAGCTTGATCATTTAATATCTCATGTGATTAAATTATAAGGCGTGGGGGAAGGGAGCTCTGCACACTACCGGCCGCGGTGGGGGACACGGACCAGCCAACGGGTACCGGCAATGCGCGAGCCTTACACTCCAGCTTGTGAGGTTGCCTGGAGAGGCTCCGCAACCGTGGGTCCGCGCCTTCCCAAGGTCAGTGGGTCTGGGGAGTGGGAGGGAGGAAGAACTCGGGTGGGGGAAGGGGTCGCTGGCCGAGAGGAGGGGAGGTGCGGACACTCAGTAGCATGGGTCAATGCTACCCACTTTTCTCAGGGCAATGCAGCTAGCGGGTCGCAGGAACACAGTCTCAGGCAGGAAGTGTCAGATCTTAAATCTCCTTCCCTCTGCAGCAGTCTAGGGTGTTTCTAGGGCTACGACACCCCTGGAAAAAAGCGGGGCCTGGAGCTTGTGTGTCTCCACCTGCCCCCACCCCCGACCCCACGCATCTTGACCTTGAGTGACTTTTCTATACACAGGCCTGGTGGCCGTCGGGTGGGACTCACCCGAAGCCACTCTTCCTGAGCCCGCA
The DNA here is from genome assembly GCA_030674055.1 of Rhabdomys pumilio. Classification (NCBI taxonomy): domain Eukaryota; kingdom Metazoa; phylum Chordata; class Mammalia; order Rodentia; family Muridae; genus Rhabdomys; species Rhabdomys pumilio. The sequence goes on along the minus strand of JANHMN010000002.1, from coordinate 208,687,175 downwards.
GACCCTGGCCCAATTTAGGGTTGAGCGGTGTTCACACCAGTCCCCGGTTCAACCTGGAAGGTGTGTGCAGCCGCCCCAATGTACCGATGTGCGAGGTCTGCAGGGACTCCAACAAAACTAGGAGTTTCCTAATTGTTTGGGGGAACGGAATCGGAATCGCGGGGAAAAGGGTCTCCTTTGCATTTTAAAAGGGGTTCAGCTGAGATTCGGATGTAACTACCCCTTACCTCCCAAGAAGAGTGAGCGCAGGGCCGAGCTGAGTAAAAGGGCGGAGGTTGTAGCTGTCTCACAGTTTCGCCTCTGGCGAGGCAGGTGGCTAGCGGCTTTTGCAGTTCAGTACCGCTAAGTGTCCCCGCTGGGGACAGCAGCCTCAGGGGGTCCTGAGAGGCAGCTGGTGGGAGACGGAGAACGCCACCTCTTATTTCTTGACCCTATTTTAGGCTTTACCATTTAGCCAGCGGTGGGCAGGCCTTCCTGGAGCAGACCAGATCCTAAGAAACTGCATCCCAGAAATGTGTTGAGAGCCAAAGCAGAAGGGTAAAAATCAAACTACCATGTCCAGAACTGCAGAAGGGCCCTAGCTAGGCTGAACTTTCAGCCCAGAAATGGTAACGGGTGGGGGTGGGGTGGAGATCGCGGGTGGAAACCAGGATGCCTCCTTTCATTTAACCAGGAATAAAAGGGCGAGAGACTGAGAATAGCGCCTTGGTGTTCTGTGCTTTAGGCTGTAGAGTGGTGGCTATGTCTTCTTCGGAGTAAAGATTGAAAGCTTCCTAGGACAGCTCCTTAGATATGGAAAAATGACATCCCTCCCACTTAATTTCTTTGAGCATTTGAAAATAGCACCACGGAGGGAAGAAAATTACTAATAACTAAGCACACGTGTAAATATGTCGCGATGTAGAAAAAGAATGCTATATGCATGTATGTATATGAATGTATTTTATTGTGCGTGCAAATGTATATATGACGCATTATACATACCCAAAGAAAATGAAAAGAAATTTATCCATCTAGAGCAGAAACAAACCCTATACTCAGAGACTTGGCCTAAAATGCCTCCAAGCTAACAGATGTAGACTCACAACAATTGCAGGATATTCTTCCTCAAGGTAGAAAAAGTTCTGAAGGGGGAGGAGGTGGTTGGTAAAGGGGAAAATTCTGAATGCTGGGGAAGTGAAGGGGCCTGGGAGGTGAAAGGCCTGGAAGCTGCTTTGGTCCTTGGCCTTAGTGGCTTAAAACCTGGACAGACCTTCCTTCCAAGGCCGCTCTTCTGTTCTGGGCTCAGGCTCTGAAGAGGCCACTCCCCTCAAGGTACGTTAGTAATAATTAGAGAGGGTTTCAGGTCAAAGCTGTTGTCTCAGTAGATAAGGCAGAAGTTTGAAGAAAAGCAGGCCCAGAATACTGCCGTTGTTCCACTCTGGGGCACTGTCAAGCCCTAAGGCTAAGAAGTAGTTTCCGGTGTGACGTTTTTTGTTCCAATGACTAACCCCATTCCTTCCATTTGTTTCTCGTCTGTGCTTTACTCAGACACAGCCGACCCCCATGTCGGGTTCCGACAGAAACAGTGGCTTGGATCTACAGAGAATCCTTTCTAAAGTCCTGTGTCAACTTTCTCTCTCTACCATACACACCAGATTGTTGTCTGGTGGAGGCATGAACTAATGTGGGCTCCGAGGAGACCGGGCAGGGAAAGGCCTAGCCAATGTGCCTTGGAAAGAACTACTATGTTCTCAATATTAACTTGGGACACGGCGGTGGGAGCGTGGCCAAACTGGGTTTTTATTACCCTGGTTATCTGTTGACTCAACAATGCTAAGATACTAAGGATCCCTAAAGTTTCGAAAGGAGAGTCAGTTTTATTCTCTTATTCCCAAGATCACTTCAGTTTGATGATGTCGGAGATCTGCAGAATAGCGTCCAAATCGGTGATGCAATCGGCCGCATTGTTCGCTAGACTTGTGGGTAAGCGATCTAGAGGGACCTTTTCTTCCTCCGAAGCGCGAGTTGGCGAGCTTTGATTTCACCCCTCACTCTCCGCCCTGCTGCCCAGCATCATTTAGGCCAAGATCGGGTATAATGGGAAACACCATCAGCAGACAATTACCCTTTCAGAGGATTCACTTCTCCTCACAGACACTGTTATTTGAGAAATAGGATCATTTGATTTCATATTGCACTAAATAACACCCAGCCGGTTCAAATTGCCAGCTTCTTAAAAACCGCCCATTGGAATAAATTGCAGCGGCCTCTTTTGCTTTTCAGGCCAATACTGTGGGTACCGGGCAGAACTTACAAAAATAACTATAAAGTCAATCCTGAGCAGTCTCCATCGTGTCCCCCTGTCCCAACTTTGACTTTGGAATTAAAATGCACAGCTTCAGTCGCCCCAGGAAGCGCTTCAAGCCACAAGGTGTTTAAGTGTTCATCTGAGAAAGACAGTGCGGGACAGGAAACAGCGAGTTCTCTGTGTCCAGCTAGGTTGCCTTGAAGGGTTCTTGTGCTTGAGAACTGCTACAGGTCTGGGCTTCACTGGTGGTGTCTCGCCCTTCCAGTCCCGGGTCTCTCCTCCTCAGAGCCTTGTTACTACAGCCTCCGCCGGCAAAGCTTCACGCTCTCCAGCACTGCTCTTTCTGTTCTAGCGGCTAGAGCCAGTCTGGGGTGCAGGACCCCAAGGGTCCACTTAGATGGCCGAAGGAGAAAGCTGCACTGGGGCATTAAGCCCTAGTGGAGTGGGAGGGAGAAGACCAGAAGCTAGCAGAGAACATTAGTTCGCTGAACACGCACCACCATAGACATTTTAGAAAAAAAAAATTAAGCCCTCTGAAGTTAACCGTTTGCTCTGCTTTAATTGACGCTGTTCAACTGAGTGACAATTGTTCTGCGGATGGGGCAATCCGTCCCCACCTCACGCACTCAAAAAAATAGAGTCCTTGTTTTTTTTTTTTTCTTACCAAGAGACGGTGTTTTAAAGACTGACAGTTTTGGTTAACATGTCCTTTGTAGTCTTGCTTTGTTAGATTTGTGTTTATATACTTCGGAAAGGTGGATTGAATTCCTCCTCTCCTAGGTAAACTGAAGGCAGAATCCTGAAGGCTTTCCTTGGCGCATCCCCTTTGCTGGTAGGAGCAAGAAGAAGCCTTTTGGTGGGCCAGTTTTACTAGGCGGTTAGTGACCTACTGCAGAGCCTTTCCCTTTTGGTGGGACTGGGAGGAGCCAGGGAGAAGGGAGGTATGGGTATGAGCCCTTAGGGAAGGTCCCAGAAGCCTTCAATTCCTCGGTGTTGGACTGGCGCTTGGGGCAGGGTCGGTGGTGTCTGGGAATACGTGGGCTGTCCAGCTAAGATGGGCTGTTTGGGGGTGGGGAGCAGAAGGTTTCACTGTGCTCTCCTTCTGCATTTGGCCTTGTTCTGAGAACCCTTAGCCTTGCAGCTCCGTAGCATTCTGTCAGGTCAGCTTTTTTTCCTCATCAATAAAAGTCTATCCAGGAGCCCCAATGTACCTCCAATAAAAATCTGGGCTGTGAGCCTTGAATGCTGCCCTCTGGAACTGAGGAGAAAGAGGTGGGACTCAGCTTCCCAAGCCTCTAGATCCGGTCTTGCGTATCCGGATCCAGGGCAGGTCTGAGACTGACCCCTACATCCCAGGGAGAGTCCTGGCGCCAGCTCCAGGCGGTCCTTAACACTAAGGCGGCGGTGCAGTCCCTGGCGCCGCACTCCACCCACCCCGAGAGCCTCCAGGCCGGTCATCCTCAAATGGAGAGCCCCCTTTCAACTCCCCATCTCTTCCGGTGGACTGCAGAACCCACCCCCACGCACCCTCCTTTTTGCCAAGTGGTAAGGCCACAAGGGCAGCTTTTCTAAGAGATTGGAACTGAGCGGTTAAATTCCGCGGTTCAGGAAAAGCGGTCTTAAGGCGATCCAAAGTTCACTGCCTGTGCAAACCGAACCTCACAGCTTCTTTTGGAAGAAAAAGAAGCTTTCTTTTGGAAGAGCCGCACGCCGTAGCAACTGACTTGGGGTCGCTGGCAGAGGCTGCTCATCAGCGGACTGCGCCCTGGGAGCCCCGGAGGAGACTCCCAAGAGGATGTGGAAGGACCTTTCCCTTTTCACGCGCCTTTAACACTCTTCTCCGGGGCCAGAGTCCGGAGAGTGTAAATTAGGGCCGACCTCCAACATCAGCTGGGGAAGTCACGCCCGCCCAGTCCAGGCCTGGGAGCCTAGGTGGGACAGCTGCCACAGCTCCTGTCGCTTTGGGGAGTGGCTAAGTAGGTCAGCCACTTTGCCCACTGTTACCGCCCCCCACGGTCGCTCGCGTGTCAGTGTCGGTCCCCGCGCCACCCTCGCTAGCGCGTTGTCCCTCCAGGTCGCCGCGTTTACCAGCGCGTTTTGTTCCGCAGTTGGATTCCAGGCTGAGGGGCTGTAACCGTGCTCTCCTCCGACGGACGCTAATCAAGTAATTTCCCCATCCCAGTCCCATCAAATTGCTCTTTAGCTGTTGAACCACGGAGTTTTGCTCGTCTTTTCACATGCTAATCACGCCCATTCAACGGCTCTCGGTGGGGCTGTTTGTAGCGGGATAAATCTCCTTGTTTGCCCGCTGCATGATTAATTGATATTGTTGTCTGGCTTTTGTGGGGACCGTCAGGAGCTGAAAGGCGACGCGTTGTGGCTGCGCCGGGGGCCGCTTGCGACATCTTCGGGCTGCGGAGGTCCCCGCAAGGTCGGGCCAGGGCTGATGACATTATGCGCCCGATTTGGTTTTCCTTATTAGAACGATGATGAAAGACTTGGAGACCCCAGGCTTTACAGCTCACCACCCGGGCGCAGAAAGCACACAGCATTTAAGCCACAAGCGCAGACAAAGCCCTGGCATTTGCTCAATTCAGGGAAACGAGTTGGGTGTCCAAGCAGGAGACAATTACATCTTCTTTCGGCCCACCCGGGATTTCAGTGGCGCTGAATGTGGGAGTACCGAGTAGAGGTTTGGGTTTTCAAACAAAGATTTTTTTTAAGTTTTGTTTTGTTTTGTTTTTTTTTTGAGGGCGCTAAAGATGAGAAAACAGTTAAAGAACCAGCAAAGAGAGCCCTGCTGCTGCAGACAGCGGTTCAGCAGACATAATGCAAAGGCGCCTAGGCACTGGACACTGCTCGTAGGTTTGTAGAAGTGAGCTATTCTGTCCCCGGCTTGGCAGCCACCACCACCAAAGTCCGTCCGGACTCGAGGACTAAGGGCCCAGTTAGCCTGCAAATTCCCATTTTATTTGACGGCATCGTTCCCTATTCCATGCTATATTTTTCTGTAGTGCAACCAAACCTTCAAATTCCTTTGCCCCCTCCCCCCGCACCCCTCTTCTGCACCCTGGGGTTTTATCCTCCACGGACATCCCTAAAACTCGGAAATTCAATTAAACAATTTCAGTTACGCAGAGCTCCTACGGTCTGCTTATTGCAAATATTTCCCTTTTCGAGTTCTTAAAAGAAAAAAAAGGCAAAGCAAAGAAAAGAAACTGTCGCCTTCGCTTTCACTGCGCGCGGGGTAATTGATAGGCGCCATCAGAGGTCAGAATTTGCATAAGAATTAAGAGCAGTAAATTAATTTAATATTCCGTGCACATCTCCAATTATTCCTGGAGACCTTTGTCTCCGCGGCTGCCAGAGAGGGGATTCAGCTGCTCTTCAACCAAACAACATCTGTGCGGTTAATAATTTGATAAACAGCTCATACAAATAGTTTCTGAATTATCTGGCTGCCCAATGACTATTCAGTTTGGAAACGTTTTGGCAGGGTCTTCTAGAGGCCTCTGAGGGGCTCAGGCTCCCGCCCTGACAAATGTCCTATCTTTTAAACATCAGCAGAAGACAATGTGTAAAATAAGTCATTATCACTGAGTAATAATCCTAACCCTTAAAAAAAAAAAAAGACACAGCCTGGGTGTACAGTGTTAGGGCAGGTCATTTGTTAGAGACTACCTGTGATGAGTAAACAGGCTGGGGGTCGGACAGAGTGAAGAGCACACTGTGTGTAGGAAAGACTGTGTGTGGGAAAGGTGCTGGGGAGAGTGCAGAGAGGTGCAGGATGTTTCCTTTAACCCCTCTACACCTGCATGGCTAGACCTCAGAGAAGAGTTGTGTGGAATGAGGGACTAGAAGAAAACCAAGGTGTGGGGGAGGAGGGGATGGAGATTAATGTTTCACTATGTTGCTTCCGGTATCTTTCATTTTTCTCTCTACCTACGTGTTATTTTTAGAAAACGCGCACAGAAAGTCGCAGGCCTGGAGAGTAGAGAAGCTAGGTTGGCTCCTGTAGGCTTTGACTGGTTTGTCCCTATGTTCCTCTTTGAACACACCCCTTCCTTCCCATCATGATTCACCCACCAGTGTCCTGAAAAGAGCGTCTCACAAAGCTCAGGTGTATACAAGGCAAATGAAGAGGGCCCCCAAATAGCTTTAAGTTGGCCCAAATAGAGAACCAGCCATTATATGATAATGCTGTCCTGTGTCAAACACAGTCCCAATTTAGACACGAACCCCTCACTGTTACTGTCTGTAACACTGAAAACATCATGGCTGTCATTATGCTTTTATCTTCCTGCCGTCCTTAGCAGAGCCTCTTCCTGATATAAAGTCTAGAAAGGAACCATTTGATCTTGAATGAGACTCAGACTGCTCTAATTCTTGCAACCTGTGCACTGCAGCTGTTTACAACACACATGCGTTTACCCTGGAATTGTTCTGACTGACTTCAATATAACAGGGGGTTCCACAAGCGTCTTTATCTCTGTCTATACATTTCCACGCGTTTGATGTACACACCTCATACATTCAGTATTCTACTTTCTGTTTCTCACATTGCTGACAATCTAAGTACTTGAAGCCACTGAAAACTACCCAGAAGTTCTGAGTAGTGTGGAGCCCATAATACGATAGACCTTTATCTGGCTACTCTAATGAGCCCCTGGTAGCACTGAGCTTTAAAGGCAGGCAAACCCTTCAGGCTTTAGGTCTAAACATACAACTTTACAATGAATACAATGCTTGCCTGGGCTCAATTGAAGAATTCCTTTTCCAGAAAACAAGCCATCATGTCACGTGAACAGGACAATAGTATTTCTACTAGGCACATCCATTTCTATTTTTAACATTTTCTTCTTGCATTTCATTAGGTTTCTTTCACGGAACTGTAGACACAGTGGGACCTTGAAGGCTTTTATATGTATACAAATTGTCTCTGTTATTGATTGGGGGAGGGAATCTGTCTATATCTTTTTTTATTATTAATAATTTTTGGGTTTGATTCAGACTTCTTTAGTCACCCCGAATGATTTGAAAACATTTCTTTTTTTAAATGGAACATTATTAGTTCTTGGGGGAGCCATTCTAATTTTAAACACCAACAAATTCAACTGCTTAATCTCCAGCCCTGATGTTGCTCATCTTTATGCTCACAACTTACTCCTTTGGGTTCTTTTATATTGCATATCTATCTTCCTTAAAGGTTTGACTTTTTTCCCTTTAAAGCAGCAAGGACAGAAAGGTGGTTAGCAAATAAGATGGCAGATGACATTATATTTTTGACTATGTGAGAAAAGACACAAAACATGAGAAGTTGAGATTCTTCTTTTACTCATGAAACCTTATTCAGACAAGCTTTCTGGACACTATCCAAGTTGGTAAGTTTGAAAGGTGACCTTTTAAATGCTTGGCTCTTTGGTGATGAAACATGTACTGCCAACACAGTCTACTAAGTTAGGTTTATCTTTGGAGGGAGATTTGAACATAACCAGAGGTTGGTCTGGTGTGTGTGAAGGTAACCAACTTCCTGTGTGGAGTTCAAATAAGAAAGAAGTAGCCTTTCTTCCTCATGCTCATGACTACTTCAAAATATCAGGGCCGTTGGACTGAGTATTATTTGGTGACTTAAAGGACAAACATCTTGGGGTCCACAAGATGGCTCAGCAGGTAAGGACACTTGCCACCAAGCTTGCCAATCTGAATTCTAATTCTCTAGCCACATGTGGTAGAAAGAGAAAACTGACTTCCACAAATTGTCCTTTGACCTCCATACAAATACCATGGCACATGTGCTCTCTTTCTTTCTCTAACTGAATGAATAAATATAGTTTTAAATTTAAGAGAAACCCCCCCACAAACTTTGGTAATTTCTCACTAAAGATGAAAAAGAAAATATATATCTTTTGTCTTGGGGAAAATTTTATTGCCAAGAGGTAGAATGATGATTTAAAGATTCAGTGGGTTCTTTATTAAAATAAAGGATTTCATCCCCCCTCAGGGCTGGGAAGCAAATCTAGGCTCCTTAAGATCAACTGAAACAAACAAAAAAACAAAAAAACAAAACAAAAAATAAATTAAAAAAAATCACCTGATTAGGATGTTTTCTTTTCTTGAAAGCAACAATAGTGCATAGTCATGAAATTCTTCCTATAAACAAATTCTTCTGACTTATTTACTTCTGTTGACCTAAAAAATACATTTTTTAAAACATATGTGGTCAGCTTAATACTTAAAATTTATAAAAAAAAAATTGAATAAGAAAAAAGTGTAGATTCACAGGAAAGCTATTAACAGGGTCACCTAAATAAAGAGTCTGTTCTCAATGTCTTCTATTTAATACCAAAATGAACTGTGCATATTTAAGAGGTATGTCCTCCTGTGATATTGCCTCAAAAGGATACACCTTTCTGGGTTTGGGATGTTTAGAAACCACAGCAGCAAGACCATCTCCAGAGATGATTGTCAAAGTTTCTGGTCACCAAGGATGTCTGCTAGAACCCTGCTTCTTTCCTTTTCTATCAGAATTGTAGCTAGGCAGGTCCAGCTTTACATCTCTTCAGGAGCTCCCTTCTCATCTCTGTGACTGGAGCTTGTAAAGTTGTTAACACAGGGTTCTGCAGCAGGCAACAGAGCTCTTCGATAAAGGCATGCCATTGGAAGAATCTACGCCAAGAGTCAAGCCCACCATGCTTCTGCTTAAAAGGAAGTGTCATAGGTAACAGTGTCTGTGAGTTTCCTATGCTGTTGCCCTGAAAGTCCGATCCAGTCAACCTAACCAGAAAGAGCGCTCATGAGCATGTTCAGTGTTGCAGATTCTGTGATGAGGAGAGTTAGAGCCCCATAATACCAGATTCCTCAGCATGGCTGGAATCAAAGTGGAAGAACAAAGGAAAAGTTGTGGGTAGAAAAGCTAATGGTTCTTGTGGACTCACTAGCTGCAGGCAGTTGAGAAGTTGTATAATTTTCTATGTCATGGACAATAATCTGACACTTTTCACCAATTCATTTTCTTTTTATAGTATACACATGGCTGTCCAGCTGAACTGCATTTCTTTGCCTCCTTTGCAGCCGTTTATGGCCCCTAGGACTACATTCTCACCAACGGGACACAAGCAGATTGGTGTGCATACATACTTGTGTATACCTCTCTCTTCCTTCTTGCTGTCTGGGATTATGCTAATGGAAGCTCTGGGGTCTCATGATGTCCTCCTGGATCAGAATCCCCTCTTTTACTCTGGGATGTTATATGGGGAGAAATGAATTTCTATTTTGATTTAAAACGTTCATAGTTTCATCCAATTGTTTTCTGACATATATATATTCAAAGCGGTCTTTCTAGCTTTGGTTTTCTTGACTATGGAATGAGAATATACTAGTTTGGATTTCTTCAAAAGCAAGCCGTGTTTTAAAGGATGGTCCCAGAAAACACCCTTAATTGTGAGATGGGAAGAAAGGTCACTTTCTGGTATCAGGGAAGAGGAGTTCCATTGAAGTATGTTATAAAGCAAATTATCATTGTGGGCAACTAGAAGGTAATTCTTTGAAAGAACTAAGGAGACTGTGAGCCTGTCTGAGCTGGAATGTTTATGCTCTGTCATTAGCTGAAGGCTATTCTTTGTGACCATGACTTTCCAAACACTCTGGCCTATTACATCAGCAAGGTTAGCTTCAGAAGGAAAAACCACGGTGCTGGTGGTTTGGACATTAAACTGGTACACACTGATGTATAAAAGAGAAGGAAGGACATACAGGAGACTGGGTAGCACCTGCCATAGAAGAGTTTAAAATAGGTGGCCTTAAGATCTACTTCCTGTATTAAAGTTATTTGGGTTCAACATTAATACGTATTCTTCTAGCTGATATCTGAAATGCCTACTCCAGCTGAATTTGTTTACAAACTTAAGAGTTTCTCAAGTATTGTATGAATTTGTTCTTATTTTACTTCTGTCTTTTCATGGGGAAATCAGCTACTTACTCTTGAATTCCCTTTATTAATGCTGAATTGTTTGTCTATTGCTCTTTCACCAACCACCCAGAAGAGATTGCTGGGCATTTCTTCGTGGAGGCTCAGCATTTATGTAGAGATTCTAAGATGACTGTCCATCCCCTAGAACCTGTATTTACATGACCTCTAATCATTTTATGGTGCAACAGAGACATTTTACCTGCACAACAACTGGACTGTAAGAGAAAGGTCATGGACAACACTGGTCTTTCAAAGGCAGAGACATTCCAAGATCCAGGAAATGTCATGCTGGTCTCATTCTATAGGTCAAAACAGTCACAAAGTTGGGCTAGATTCAAGATTCAAGGGCTCTTCTCCCTGATGATAGGAGTTTTGTTAGATGGGAAAAACTTGGGCACTGTCCACCCTGCCCACAAAACGTTCTTTCCACTTATTTCAATCCCTAAGACACATGTCTATCCTCCACCATGTGGGAAGCCATTCCCACCATGCTAATCCACAACGGTCTTCTACTCTCCTGTTAGAGTGTTTGTCAGCTGTACTTGTTAAGTTTTCCTTAATTATTTATTGTCTTGTGAAATTCTTTGTGGCAACTTACTGTTGGATCTTCCAGGACAGGAACTAGAAGATGGAGTTAGTTCCAAGGTCACTTTGAAACAGTTTGGAGCAGTTGGTGGATTCTTAGTTCATGTTCATGCTCACACGAAGGACAGAGCCTTGAAGGCCAGGCAGAGACAGTGACCAACAGATATGCTCTTATATTAACACCTAGAGTAGTAAAATTCATTACTTGTATTTTATTATAGAGTATCCAACTATACATCTGAAAATTAGTATTTTTTTTTAAATCCTCCTAGCATAAATGAGACCTGGATGACACATATAAATACACACTCAAAAACGCTTGTGAGTGTAGTGAGTCACTTGGAAGGCCCAAATAGCTTCCTCTTCCCTGTCACTAGAAACTCCACCATGATGTTCTATGCCCCTGGTTAAGCAATAACTGTTGGAGATAAAAATTGGTACCAGAAGGGTGTAAATTTGAATATCTGTGTCTTGGTGTAAATTAGCTGACGAGAACATTGTTTCTCTTTCTCTTACAGAAGTATGTAGAGCAGAATGAGTGTTCTGGAAGATCAGAGGTTCCTCGTGCTTAGGAATGGAGACTCGAGAATGAGGTATTCCATGGATGAATCGTCTCTCTTCACTTCAGCCAGGCTGGTGGGCCAGGAGACATACCAAATTATGTGTTATCCTGGGCAGTAGAAAGTAGCATACATGCCCATAGAAAGCAGAGAAACATGAAAACATGAACCAAGGGAAAATTTCAGAACAAATGAAAAAGTATGTATGGCTTGGTAGTCAGTTGACAGATATCCCTCAAGTCTCTGGTCTCTGAGGCTGTGATTCTACTCCTAATCATTAGGTTTACAAAGGCAGAGGAAGCCTGTGGGAGAATGGGCCATTAGGTCCTTAGGATATACACTGGTTCTCTCTCTCTCTCTCTCTCTCTCTCTCTCTCTCTCTCTCTCTCTCTTCTTTCTCTTCCTTTTCCTCCTTCTCCTTATTCTTTTCTTCTTTTGGTACAATCACCAAAAGAACATCTGTAGACAATTGGAATGACCAGAAGATTGACCAGGCTTCCTCAGTAGGCTGACTAGAGTGGAGAGTGTTTACATGGCTTCTTGAACAAATCTTCCTATAAATCCTACCCCACTTCCGAACTAAATGGCTTGAACAATCACTTCATATAAAAAATTTACTATATCAGTGAAAGACTGCTTGCCTCAGCTAGCCCCTTGGTTAAAGGTATCAGATGAGTTGAAGATGTTTCTTCAGACACTCTCATTGCCACACTAGCACCATTTTGTGTACCGATAACTTGTGTGCAGAAAATGTGTTCTTTGGAGGTTTGTAGTGGTTATTCTTTGCTCCAAGGAGGTAGAATAGAGCATAGGGGCTGCCATGGATCATGCCTAGGTTTAAATTGCTCTGTCAGTAGCTGCGTGATCTTGAGCACATTGGAATACCTCCTTTAGATATATGAAAATATTTCTTCATCTGTAAAGTAAGGGTAGCCACACTCAACTCACAGGATCGTTGGGAATAACATGTAAGTAAATGCATGCTGATTTTAGGCACAAAATTGTATTTAATAAACAACTTTCAAAACAAGGGTCTTTTTTTGTTATTTATTCTCTGATCATTTCACTATGCCACCGTGATGCTGTCTGTGTGTATACAGGTCCCACCAGTTAGACGTACACGTAAGTACCTAAGACTCCTAAAGGTAGAAAAGAATACCAGAGTAGCTAGACTTCTGGCCATCCAGTTACCTGAGGAGAAACTTTTGGTGCCAATTTGGAGGAGAGTCATAAAGCAGACAAAGTAGGCAGACCAACCATAACAGACAGGAATTCTGCTTTATGATTGAAATAACAAGTGCGCTGGTATAAAATTTGGAGATGTGCCTTTTGCCCAGAACATCCACTACCAAATTACATATGGACTGGGCATTCTTCCTACACATCATCACCCTCTAAGATTATAGAGGAAACCCTTCCCTGTGGATAACCCTTGCTTTTGAGTCATTGATGTGCTGTCCCCTCTGAGTGCTACCCATACTGATGCTTACTCCCTGTTGGGAACTTCTGTAAACACTCCTGGTTCCATTATTATCCCCTGACCAAACTCCTCCTTACACAGTCATCCTTCCAAAAAGAAGCCTCGAGTAACCCTCCTAACAACTTCTCTTCAGGCTATTTGTCGGTTGATGACACTACAAAATTTGCAGTGTCCTTAAACATCGGTGGAGCAAACATCTCTCCACTGACTCCAATTTACCTGAAGCACTCTGATGAGGGGGCCTTTGTTTGTCCTTTTCAGTTAGTCATTTGTCAGAAAGCCAGGACCAAGAGATTTCAGAAAGAACAAAAGGAGCCCTGTCTCTTTACAAAACCCTCGGGGGAGGGGGTGGGAGATGGAGAGGGGGAAAAGTGCCTGGAGAAAATTAATTTTAAAAAGATAAATAACACACTTATCTGGGAAATAGCAAGAAATGAATGCTCTCGGAGCTTCAACCTTCCGGAGGGTGTTTGCATTCTTGGGTGTCATTTCCATCATTACGGTATGTGTCCACTTCCAAGGATGGATGCTTCTCAAAAAAAAAAAAAAAAAAATAGAGGTAAATGCCTTGGAATTTGTTTTTCTGTGTGCAACTATGAAAAGCTCACAAAGGGCAGACCTGGACAGCAGTCAGAAATGTAAGAGCAACAGCCCCTTAAATACTACTGGCTTGAGGTGGTACAAGTGTTTGGCAGTCGTTAAATCTTTGACTAGCATTCGTAAAAATGAACAAAAGTTGTTGCTTCTCCACATGGTTATGAAGTTTTGTCCGCAGTCAGTAACGGGGGAAGGGGAGTCACGTATCCTTGCTAAATGCACTATTTACAAGCTTTTATGGCTTCAGCTCTACTTTTTTGGGGGTAAAGGGTTTGCACAATCTCTTCACTGAGTTTTTAATCGAGTTGCTATTCCACTCTTCCTTTTATGGAGCCATAGAAGTGTCTGTAATGAAAGATTAAAATGGTCCTGTGCAGTGGTTTGCAGTGGCTCTGCCCAAATAAAATATGACAGCTCTCTCATAGGGCCTATATGTAAGCAGGGGCAGCTGGGGGTGGGGAGAGGCTGGTTAGACTCTCTGCTGTGCATACTGATTGCAGATTGTATGGGTTTCCTGAATGCCATATAAAGGGTAGAAGTGTGTGTGTGTGTGTGTGTGTGTGTGTGTGTGTGTGTGTGTGTGTGT
>JANHMN010000002.1:208658153-208672908 GCA_030674055.1 Rhabdomys pumilio | reverse complement strand
ACACACACACACTGACAGACTAATGGCTACTTTCCCAAAGAGTGGTGGAAAGAAGTAGTAAATGGGACTGTGTTGATGCCAGGAGAAGACCCGGGCAAAGATCAAGATACCCGGCAACATATCGGATAACACATAATTGGCGGGTCACAGCCAAATGAGTGTAGTCACGCATCTCCGGTCAGGCCTTTGCTGGCGATAAAGACACTTGTAAACAATTCAGTCCCAGAACATGGCAATAATATGTTGATCCGGCGTGTAATGAGGTGTTCCTGGAATCAATAAGCAGTCATGGAGAGCAGGGAGCAAGGGCAGCGGCTGGCTTTTTGATGACCTTTTTCTCGCCACCAAGGACCCCATCTCCCCTGAAGAGGACTTTTCTCATTTTGCAGCAAGCTCCAAGTGTCAGAACTTCCATTCGCAGCCAGCAAATGAACAGCCAGGCCCTGCATGCTAATGAAGTCCAGGCTATTTTGCACCTTTTCATCCGCACATTATGCTCTTGACTCTGGAGAAGGTGGGAATTAGGCCGGACCCCGGTGTCAGACTGCCTGATGGCTCGGCTCCGGAAAACTGGTAATTGAAGCTGATGACTGATGCGAGGGAGGCCTGAATTTGGAAATAAACAGTTTCAAGCACTGCATGTCATTTCTAGAGAGACTGCTGAGAGAATGGAAATGAGCTCCTTTTCTTGAATCTAATGCAGTTTCTCAGCGGGAAAAACAACGTCTTTTAGACAACAATGCCAGTCATTAAGATTTAAATGTTCTGCCGATAATAGACGTACTGGCCTTGGTGTTCACAAACAGCACTTATGTAAATGTCTTTCAACACCCAGATCTACACTTAATCCACACCCAAGAAGATAACTGGGTGGGAAAGCAGAAGCAAATGCAACTATAAACTATAAATATCTTTCATAAGAGGAGAGAGAGAAACAAAAATGTCACAGTGCTTTGCCTGTCAGCACCAATGAAAGCAACAATCTCTTGCTGAAACAATGGAAGGGCAGAAAAACACCCAGAAGCTACACTTTACCTGATTATTTCCTCTGTGCTGTGTTTTAAAGGCATCCAAAGCCTTTCATGAAGAAAGGCCTGATGTTCTCCAACTATCTATCTGTCGATGGTGATCATGCTATGGGCTCTCCAAGTTTAAGGTAGCGAGAACTTGAATCTGGACTCCTTTGCTTGTAATTTTTAGAAAGACGTTCTATCACCAGTGAGCTCTCTTCATATCACCAAGAATGTCACGAAACCCAGGGCCAAACATGGTAAATCCATTGTGGTCTGTCTTATCCTTCAGCTGAGATGGATTGGGCATTGCTGTATGCAAAAGGAAAAAGGCCTGTAACCTAAATACAGGCTCGTGCGTTTTAAGAGGCCTTAAAAATCATCTTTACTAGACATGCCACCAGCCCAGTTCTTCCTGTGCAGGTAAAACATCTTCAGGGAAAAAATTATGAGGCATGAGAAGAGGAGAGCGAGGATGCTGTTATTCATGGTGGCAGCCTGTCAGTGATTCATGAATAACCATCCCTCTGCTTTTTCTCACTTCCCTTCCCTACCAGAAGTGAGCTTTTGATATTTCAGGCCCTTTTCAATTTAATACTGACATACAGGATTCTCACATGCAGGCTCTGGTTTGTTAAGAGACATCAAGGATATGAGTAGAACTTGAGCCGGCTTGGGTGTCATTGTCACTTCAGTTTAAAGGTAGCAAACCTATCTCACGAAGGATCAACACTGAATTATTTCAACATTTCAAAAATACAGATAAGTAATGCATGTCTAATAGCATACTTGCAGATACCGGATGGATCAATGAATATTCAGCAATTCTTTGCATAAAACATATAAACCTCAAGAAGAAATAGGTTAAGTATTAAACAGGCATGCATGCACATGTGCACACACACACACACATACACTCCCCCACACACACACACTCACAGTCACCTGTCCTTCCACAGGACAAAGGTACTCTATTCTGAGATTATTCTCATGCCTCAGAGGATCTCCAAGTCATAATGGTGGAAAAGAAAGAGAAAACTGAGGTCACTAAAATCTGATCATGGTAACTATGGGCTCTCTGAACATGGCGGGAATACACACACTAGGAATTCAGTATTCACATAATGAGTCCTTCCATGATCTTTTTTGAAAAGCTTGTGTGTACTTCATCATCGGCTTTTCACTCTAAGTGTACGGCACAAAGACTGATTTATTTACATTGTAGAAAAGGAAGTCAGGGAGAAATTATATCATTTCTTTCTTTTTTTCTCTTTTTAAAGATCAACAACAACTGTAATGGTGAAACCAAGATCAGGGGTCTGTGTAGGTAAAACCACAGCTGTTCTGATTTCTGAAGGGCGATGGCCATGTCCTGCCTGGAAGACAGTCCCACATCAAAATTCTTTCCTAGAAAAGGGATTACTCAGCATATTTAAAGGGATACATCCATGACCTTGTCTTTGCTCAAAGTCCTGGCTCCATCATCATATCAATGATCACAGAAGAGCCGAGTGGCCTTGCTCATATAATAAAAATTGAGAGTCGTCACCCAGGGTGAAAAAGGACAGCCACTATGATGTCTGTGTCCCAGGTTTCTTTTGTATTTTTAGTCCGCCTGGTTTCCATCATTCCAGTCCAATCTCAGTTCCACTTCAAGGCTGCCTTGGGGTTGTACAGAGGCTGCTGCAGCCTTGATCTTCTCATCTGAATGAAGAAGAAGGAACGATAGAATGGCAAAAGAGCTGGGGAACCATCACTCCTGTATAGGAGTTTTGTGAGACAGTCCAGCCTTGGCTTTGTACCTGTAACTAATTTCCATCTACAGAAAAGCTGAGAAGTGTGGATTTGAGGCTTGGCATGTTATTACCAGAATGGGGATTATTTTGCTAAGAAGAGAACAGATATCATGAAATTAATTTTAAAGAAGAGCTCGCTTCTACCCACATTAATGGGGCTCTACCACATGTTCCCCACCATGATATGCTGCCTTGCTCCAGAGCCAAGCCATAGGGCCAAGTGACTGTGGACTGAAGCCACCAAAACTGTGAATCCAAAGTGACCTTTTCTCTTTTTAAGCTGATTATACCAAGTCTTTACTGTGGTAATGACAAACTGGCTGACACAGGTGAAAATAAAACTAAGTCGGTTCACAAAATGTGTTAATTGCAGGCCTTGGCATGTAAATGTTACTGTGTGGCAGCTCAGAAATGAAGTATGAAAATATGTTCACCTTATTAGAGATTGGGAAGATGGAAATAAAACACCTTGCAGGATCTCACGTCTCTTCCAAATAACAACAATGACAATGAACACTATGCCAAGAATCTGTTTAATAAAAACAAGTTGCAAAATTACATGTATGGTATAGTATGTGTTTGTGTATGTCTCTATTGTATGTGTATACTACATGTATATATATATAAATGTATATATGCATATGTACTATATATGTATATAATACACATATGTATAGTATTATATAATATGTATATGTGTACACATATATGTAATATGTAGAGATATATGTAGTATATATAGGTATATATATTATATAAATACATATATACATGTAGTGTATATATGCATATACATATATGTATATATTAATATATACTACATATATACTACACACATATATACATACTATATATGCCACATATATACATATATACTATATGTATCTACATATATACTCATATACATATTATATACACACACACATATATATATATCACAAATAGAAGTTTATATACACAAATATATACTTGTATTTTTTGAGAGAGTGTTCTGGAAAGGTATGTACCAAACAAATCACAATTCACTCTGAGCCCAGGAGAAGGGAATGTCCAAGGACCTTTGTTTTTTGACTTGTCTGTAATACTGTTGGGAGGTAGTTTGATATAGTTCTCTTATCTGATATGTGATATCTGATATCACTGAGCAGAGGCAGTGACAGTATTTGTTAGGCTTTTTGTTCTTTTAAAAATAAAAAAAAATTTTTAAAAATTTAAAAAATTGAATTAACAAAATCAAAGGCACCTGTTAATGAGGTGCAGGTGATATTTTGGCAGGTGTATATACTGTGGAACGTTTAAGTTAGGTCAAGCATATTTCTCCTCTTTTCTGTTGAGATTAGGTTGACTCCATGACAGGCTTCAAATTGGCAGTTCAGGAGAGTAGGCCTAAGAACTGGGCAAGTCTAAGCAAGCCCAGGTAAGTCAGTTACTAGAAACAAAAACAAAAACAAAAACCCAGGCTTCAGGCAGCTAGTCAGAATCTGCCCTTCTATCAGAAGCTGTCTTGCCACCTGGCCTGAAGCAAGGGCAATGGGTCAGCAACAGTGTCCAGTCCCCAAGTCCTGGTAATGGTTCTGGAATGTCCCTAGAGATAGAGCAAGGTAAAGGTCACCTACCCTGGAATTCCCCTAATGTGCTTTAAATTGAGCCTGCGAGCTCACTTGGTTTTTCTCCATCTTAGAATGGGAGTCCCCAGCATGCTGGACTTCTGCAGAATAAAGCACTCTTTGCTTTTACACACTATTTGAGTCTGGGATATCATTCTTCGGTGAACCATTGATCTTTTACACAGCATGTCAAGAATATTTAAAATTCTCTTTTTAGGTTTTTGAAATATACAGTTTGCTATGAGAAGCTTATCCATGGAGAGAAAGCTCAGTTAGGGATTCCAGCTGACTAACTCAGCTTCTCCAGTCAGTGTCTGTAGGATACTATGAGCACCTAATTTCATTATATCATCTCTATCTACTGCTATTTTTTCTTTTATTTTGAATCCTCACCTGAGGGTCCAGTTGACTGTCTGTGTAGGACCTCCTCACTTGATTTCTGCTGGATGTTTTGAGCACCTGAATTGATCATGTTCTGCTGTCTGTCTCCCCCACGCCCCAACCACCCATTCTTCTCCTATGGCTTGCTATAAGCAGAATAAACCCATTTGTTCACATCAAAAGTATAGCCATCACAGATCATTCTCTGGACTGTACAGAATACCGTGGAAGACAGAGCAATGTACTCTGAAGAGAGGCAGTATTAAAACTGGCAATGTGTTCTTCTAGAGAAGTATTTGAACAGTTTGCTTGTGGTCACTTTAACAGACCGGGGTTTTCTAAGCTAGGGCTTTTCAAGTCTAATTAATGCAAACATTCTGTGTGTATGTTATTCATGAGGGCTAACCTCCATATCACCCTTGTGGTACTTTGTGGTACTTTGTGGCCACGTTGATCAGCTGCACATTTGCAGACATGGAAACTCATGGTTCCTATAAGTCATAAAGTTCTTACCTCTGACAGGAGTCTGGTATCTTCCACTGGCAACCATGAGATTAAGGCAAGTTAAAATCACAGATTCTGTAATTTATCTTATGAACAAATATAAAGAATACAAATAATAAGTGTACCATTGACTCTTCAGAAAATGGAGTGAGCAAGCTAGTGAGTAGTGTCCTTCTGTGGTCTCTGCTTCAGTTTCTGCCTCTAGTTTCCTGTCTTGGCTTCACTCAAAGATGGACTGTAAACCTGTAGCTCAAATAAATCCCTTCCTTCCCACATAGCCTTTGGTCATGGTGTCTCATAACGATAACAGAAAGCAAACAGGGACAGAAAGTGGTACCAGAAAGTAGAGTCTTGCTGTGATAGACCTGATCATGTTGGTTTGGGGAAGATTGTGGAAGCATTTGTCTATTTAGCAGTGGGAATTTGAAAGATACAAATGTTGATGGAAATTCAGATGATGAAGGCCCAGCTTGTGATGTTTGAGAGGGAATCAAAGACCTTGTTAGGGCTGCTCATGTGATATTTGGCATTAGTGATCTGCGGAAGTAAAACTTACCTGTGATTCACTGTGACAACTGATGCTGGCTAGCTAGGGTTTTAAAAAAAAAGCTGAGATTTAAAAGAGACCCTCATCACTGAGGCAAAATATTCTGGGAAGTGTGCCATTTCCTGCATACCTTGGTCTAGAAATCTCACTGGGATAATGAGGGAATGAATAAAGGAGAGGCAGGCAGACAGACATATAGAAAAGCTGGGATCAGGTGAGCTATGTTCATTCTGATAGAGTGGTACCAGCTCTACATGCTCAGGAACCGGAGCATTTGTTATGTACAACACAGGATGGCGCTTAGCCAATCTCAGTAGTTGGTCTCTATGGCAATGCAGTCTTAGGTTACAGTCATCTGAGAGCAGGAAGCTGCAATTACTAGTTTTGCACATATTAGTCAATTCTTTGTAAATACTCTTGAACTAGATAAAGGCTTTGCCAATTTCCTGAGTCTCACCTAGTGTGCTGCCTAGTTTTATGTCAATTTGACACAAGTTAAAGTCATCTGAAAAGAAGGAACCCCAATTGAGAAAATGCCTTCACATGATCGGGCTGTAGTGATTGGTGGGGGAAGACCCAGCCCATTGTGAGTAGTGCTATCCCTGGTCCTGGGTCCTCTAAGAAAGTAGGCTGAGTAAACCATGAGGAGCAAGCCAATAAGTAGTACTTCTTCATGGCCTCTGCATCAGTTCCTGCCTCCAGGTTCTTGCTCTACTCGAGTTCCTGCCCTCACTACTTTTGATAATGAATTCTGTAGTAGTTTAAATAAGAATGCCCCCCACAGACTAATATTTGAATGCTTAGGGAGTGGCATTAGAGGGTGTGGCCTTGTTGGAGAAAGTATGTCACTTGGGGGGTGGGCTTTGAGGTTTCAAATGGTCAAGCTAGGCCTAGTGTTTTTCTCTCTCTTCCTGCTGCCTTTTAATCCAGATGAAGAACTCTCAGCTCCTTTTCCATCACTATGTCTGCCTCTCCACTACCATGCTTCCTGTCATGACAATAATGGATTAAATCACTGATCCTGTAATCCAGCCCCAATTAAAAGTTTTCTTTATAAGAGTTGCTGTGGTCATGTTGTCTTCAGAGCAAAAGACAACTCTAAGACAAACTGATATATGGAACTGTGAATGAAACAAACCTTTTCCTCATCAAGTTGCTTTGGTCATAGTGTTTCATCACAGCAATAGTAATCCTACTAAGACACCTGAAGAAGGCTTTGCCATATACTTGATGCACTGGTATCATTGACATGGCTCCGTCCATGTCACTAATACAGGTTCATTCAGGACTTCCTCCTTATACACTTACTCAGCTTCCTCCATTCCCCACAGGAAGCATGCAGAAGCTGTGGTTGGGTTCGTGGTGTTAGTGGTGGGTACAAAGCTACATGTCAAGCTGGCTGGAGAACCTGTCAAACATTGCACAAGAGTCCCTCACATGATACTGGGTTTGAAAGTTTGAGGGTTCGTGGAAAGCACCCGAGGCTTAGCACTGCGTGAAAAACATAGTTCAAACACAATCATATGTGTTTTACAGTTTATCCATCAGGCAAAGTCAGTGGCCATTTTCTTGACTGTTAACTAATGTAGACAGCCTAACTCACTGTGGCTGGTGCTATCCCTTGGTAGGTGGGCCTGAGCTGTACAGTTAAGGTAGCTAAACGAGCCAGCTGTATGTGGCCATTACTTCTGTTGGTGAGGACAGACTAGCTCCCACCTCTTAATACTTGGTGATAAAGTTTCAGCATGAATTTTGTCAGAATAATGTATTCGTTTCTTTTCTGTTGCTGTAATAAAAATACCTTAACAAAACCAAGCCAATAAGTTCCTCTACAGTCTCTGCCTCAGTTCCTGCCTCCAGGATCCTGCCTTGGGTACTCTTGATTGGTGGAATATTGTCTATAAGCTAAAGTAAGTTTTTTTCTTCCCAAGTTGCTTTTTGTCATGGCTTTATTACAGCAACAGAGAAGCAAATCAGGACAATATTATTATGTGTGTGTATGTGTGTGTGTGTATATAATTATTATTATTATGGAAGCTTTGACTATTAACACCAGTAAAAATATAAATGGTCCTTTATGCTTTCAGGATTCAGTTTCAACTGCTGACTTCTGACATTAAGTTATAATTACAAGTTGGTCACTAAAGAACAAATGCCTTAGTCTTGGCAAAGAGACTCCAGCAGCATGCTATAATATCTGTTCTCCATATGAGAAACATTATAATAATTGACATTTCTCTAGTTTGAGTGTTTGCTTCTGTGGTTGTTTAAATGAGAAATGTCTCCTCCCCATGCTCATAAACACCTGGTCCCCAGTCAGCGGTGCTGCTTAGTTATGGTGCCTGTAGGAGATAGAAGTCAGTCATTGGACACAATTTTTGAGGATTCATAGCTGCCCTCATTTCCTGTTCTTTCTTTGTGTCTGCTTCTTGTGTGTGGATAAAACTGTGATTAGCCTCCTGTTCCTACTGCCATGCTTTCCCCACCAGAATAGACTCAGTCTCTCTGGAACTGTAAGCCAAAAGAAACTCTTTCTTCCCTAAGCTGCTTAATGTCTTTTTTTTTTCATCACAAGAGGTAAAAGGTACTTTATACAGTGTCTTTTCAAAATTCATGCTGAAGCCTTATCCCCAGGTGGTAGTCCTAAGAGGTGGGTATCTTTGGGGGCCGTGATTAAAACAGGAGGGCTCTGTCCTCAAGAATGAAAGTAATGTCCATATAAAGTGACTGCACAGACTTACACGATTCATCTCCCACCCTCTACACTATTTATTGAAAACATTTTTTTCCTCTCTAGATTATTTTTGCATCTTTGTTGATTGCTAATTGACTATACATTTGTGGGTCTACACTTGGCACTGGCCTATGCTACCTTGGTCTATGCGTGTGTGTTTGAAGCATCACTATGCTGTTTTCACTGCCATAATTTCACAGTAAGTCTTGAAACATGTTCTTTTTCCTCTTATGATTTTCTTTTGCTAATTCGGGTCCTTTATATTTCCATATACATTAAGAATTAGTTTGTCGATTTCTAAATAGAGCCTGATGGAACTTGGATTAGAATTGTGTTGAGTAAATGGATCAGTATGGGGAGAATTTTCATCTTTACAATATTGAGCCTTCTAAGCACTGAAAATTATCTCTCCCTTATTCATGTTTTCAGTTTTTCAAAGCAATAGAACAGTACTGTAAATGTGTCGAAACTCTAGTACACTCATATCTGGGTACTGGATGTTTTTGATGCTACTGCAAATGACATTTCAAGAATTTATTTTTCTGGGGATAGGAAGATGACTCAGTGGATAAAGCTCTTGCTTTGCAAGTAGGAGAACCAGTGTTTGAATGCCTAGCACTTATGTAGGACTGGAGGCCAGCTTGTCATCCCTCAGCACTAAAGCAGAGACAGAGGATCCCTAGAGCAAGTTGGCAAGATAGATTAGCTCAATCTGTGATCTGAGTTCAATGAGAGACCCCAACTCAAATACGGTAGAGAGAGATCCAAGAAGATACCTGATATAATCTTCTGTTTATGTAACACAGGCACAAATATATGCACATGCACACACATGTGCCCACATAGACACAACTATGTATACACATATATATATATATGTACATATATAACACATATATGCATACATATATATGTGTGTGTCTGTGTATATATATAATCTTTTTCCACTTATTTGTTTATGGTACACAGAAATAAAATTAATTTTTTAATATGGAACTTTCAAAATGGCCTTATTCCATTTGTTTTCATTACAAGTATCTTTGGATTTTTCATAATACAGCACATCATTTGTGTGTAGAGGCAAAATGTGTCCTTTTATGTGTTGACGCTCTTGCTTATTTGGTCTGCCTTTTTCGTTTTGTCATTTATTTCTTTTCAGTGCTTGCTGCTTCTTGAAGGTCTCCTCATCTAAGTGTCCTGGGCCCTTATCTGTGGATCCTGCCTGTTTTCTTGTATTTTGTCTCTAGTTTTTCACGGTTGTCTAGGACAGTGCCTTTGTCTTTCACGTAGGTGATAGGATGCCAGTCATTCATCCAAACAGAAAGACTGTACAGAATGAGGAATGTGCTGCAGGAAAGAAGATGGAGAGTTGGAATTTGGACCCACTGATTTTAGATGCCCATTTTCTGAACGGCTCAGGTCATTGGTAGAGAAGTGACACCAGAGAGGACAGGCAGGTCTTTTTAACCATCAATATATACTGCCTCTAAGCTCTTTATTTTTTTTATTTTTTTAAATTTTATTGGGTATTATATTTACATTTCAGATTTTATCCCCTTACCCACTTCCCCCCACCACCCAGAAACCTCCTATCCTATCTCCCCTCCTCATGCTTCTATGAGGCTGTGCCCCCACCTACCCCCCACCCTACTACCCCCTCCCCACCCTCACATTCCCTCCCACTCTGTGTTTGTTCTTCATGGGACCAAGAATCTCCTCTCCCATCTATGCCCGACAAGGCCATCCTCCCCTACATATACAGCTGGAGTCATGGGTCCCTCCCTATGTGCTCCCAGGCTGGTGGTTTAGACCCTGGGGAGCTCTGGTTGATTGGCATTGTTGCTCTCCTCATGGGGTCACAAACCCTTTCTGCTCCTTCAGTCTTCTCTCTAACTTCTCCATTGGGAAACCCTTGATCAGATCAGTGTTTAGCTGTGAGCATCGTCCTCTGAATGTGCCAGTCTCTGGCAGAGCTCTAAGGAGACAGCTACATCATGTTCTTGTCAGCACTTCCAGCCATCCATATTAGTGTCTAGCTTAGATGACTGTACATGGAATGGATACCCAGGTGGAATGGTCTCCAGATGGCTCCTCCTTCAGTTTCTGTCCCACGTTTTGTTTCCATATTTGCTCCCTTGAGTATTTTTGTTACTCCTTCTAAGTAGAACTGCTGCCTCTAAGCTCTACTTAATATGACTGCTCTCTGGTTCTTAATTTTCTTCTTTCCCCATTTTTCTACTAAACTTGATATAGTAGGTGAGGCCTTGGCTCTTCCTCTTCCCTTTGTCAGTAAACCCTTTGTGCTTTTTCTTCTGGGAGCCATTATCAACTTTCCATCTAGTCTTTTCTACTCAACAGATGTTGCAGTGACCACACATTTGGGAAATCTCTTGCATGTGAAGCCAGACACTTGTGTGCCACTTCTCTGACTGGAAATATTTTTTTCCTTTTTGAATCTGGATGCATTTTTTTCACCATTGATTCAATCTGAACCACTTCAATTAAAGACAGAAAAATAAAATCCATATGGGAATCCTTGTGTGTGAAATGGAAGCCTCATCAAATATTAAACAGTATACACACACACACACACACACACACACACACACACACACACACACACTTTCAACACCTGAGTCTCCCTTTTATCTCAGTAACAAGGGCGAGAAACTCTTTGAAATTCTCCCTGAATTCCATGTAAATGACCATGCCAGTTAGGTAGCAAATGATCTTCAAAGCCAGCGTCCTTCCAATAAATGTTTGCCCTGATTTCATTATTCCTAAAGGCTCACTGATGCCAGAAAGAACAAAGAGATAAGGGGCAAAATTATCTCTTTGATTGCTCCCCTTTGTGTATTTTAGAATGCACATGTGATATTGGACCAGTTCTCTGGTCATTTAGGGACTTTCTGGCATTCTCTATTGCTAGTGGATAAGAATGGGAACGTTCACATGTGTTGGTGGGTGGGGTAAAGACAAGCTGCATTATAGAGTCAGATGTTCCTATGTCCTCTCTCCTGTTTGTTACTTGTTCCTTATACCCTTGGGGGATTAAGCTGCTTAAGAAGAGATTAAAGGTTAGGGGTTCAGCTCAGCATGCACAAGGTCTTGGATTTAATCTTCAGAACAGAAAAAAAAGGAACAAACAAACAAACAAACAAGAACTACACAAAAGGGTTAAAAAGAACCAATAGTTATTTTGACCTAATATTGACTATTGTTTGAACTCTGAACCTTTAATCCTTGGTGCTGTGATGTTTCATGCTTTTGTTTCTAATGTGATTTTTTTCAGTGTTTAATGTTATTTTGTAATATAAGAAATGTATCCTCAAAGTAGTCTTGTGAAACTCTGGAATTTGATTCCTACAGTCCTTCAGACTCCTCAAGTGTCACAGCAGAGACTGTATTTCAAAGATGTTCCAGGACCAAAGACCCCACTGGACCTTCCTGGGCTCATCATACTACAGAAAAAGAAACTGGAGATGTTTACTTGTTCAATGTGTATTAATTAAATAAAGGATATCAGCTGTCTTACCCAGGAACTTCCTAGCAACCTGAGAAGGAGGTAACTTAGATGGGGTGGTGTGGGGGAGGTAAACTAAGCTAGTTTTTTTTTTTTTTTTTTTTTTCAGAGTGGTGGTGGTGGTGGCAGAAATAGAATACCAGAATAACAGCATTACCTTTTTCATTATGGAGAAAAAAAAATCTGACCCTTAAATTCTGATATTTAAAAAAAAAATCATTATTAAGAAAAGTACTATTATTAAGAAAATGATTATTAAGGCAGCTTGACTGCATAACAAGTAATAAGAAAGCTGTTAACACCTAGGGAGCGATGGTTTGGTTACTTTAATACAACTTCAGAGAGTCCCAAAGAAGCTAGAACCTTAAATGTTTTGGCAAGAGGAAGCTATAACTTAGTTTGTGCACTGACCCAACTCTGGTGAATACCTGTAGGATAAGTTACCTCAGTTCTGTCCAGTAGACACATGAAGAGAAGCATGCACGTAGCTCACTAATTTTTATCACACTGTCAACCCCCTAAAAGAAACAGGAACAATCAATTTTACAAGAATAGATCAGTTATCGAAACAGATTTAAAACAGTTTTCATTTCCACACACAATGGGAAACTTGTTGAGGTTTTTTTTCTTCTTCTTGTTGTTCTGTCTCTGAATGCTAATATATATTCAACACTGATAACCCAGCTTAAGTTAGACATTGCAATTTCAGTGGTTGAAATGACATTTAACCTTACCAAACAACAAACAAGCAGTAGGATATTTCACACACCTTTAGTTTTAAATCTCAAATTAATTAAAATGGTAAAAAAAATTAAATACCAGTTCCTCGCTCACAGTGGCTGCACGATTGGCAGTTACATGAGGCTTTTAGCAGTTTTCCCCAAACGCTAGTTCCAGCGTGGCCTTAATCAAGCCTCTCTCCAATCCTTCAGCGAGAACTTCTTGTGTTGGACCATGTCCAGCTATGAGCTGAATTACACTCTTGCCAAATTCATGCTGAAGCCCAACCCTCGGCAGCGCACAATGGAGCTGTTTGAAGAAGGGCATTTAAAGACGCGATTAAGGCAAAAAATGAGGCATCTGAATGGTGCGCTTCTTCAGAGAGGGGATTTGGACACACACAGACTCCAGAGGTGCTCGTACACAAAGAAAATCCAGAGTGACAAGAAGGCTGGCCACTTGTGGCCCCAGGAGAGAAGGCAAACCACTGTCTTCTGCTGCATACACTACCTAGTCTATTGAACTGTACCGTGACAATGCCAGCAAATAAGAAAGTAAGCCAGCGTGTGGAAGGTAAATGAAGTTCAGGTAAGCACTTTACTCTTTAGGAGTAGACCTTTCATTTAGCCACTGGCTTCAGAGTTTGATATCCCATAGACTCCCTAAGCTTTGCTTTCAGAGCACATTTTAAGAAGGCAGGTCCGCAGGCTGCCCTCTTTGGTTTGTTTCTTTAAATGGCCCTGCATTCATCCCTTTTGGGCTAGGATGCTGCGTGGGTTTTCCATTTGGAAGCTGGTGGGTTGAATGAGACAGGGCCCGGAATCACAAAACACACAGCTCTGAGGTTCAAGGTGAAGTGCCTGCACCTATCAGGTGGAGTCTCTTGCCTTCACCCACCACGGCTCAGCCTCTTCATGATTGCCAAAGTTTGTTAATAACATTTGCGCCTATGCTAATACAATCAGAAAAATTATGCAGCCGGCCTATTTCCTCCCAGGGAGAGCAGGGTGATCAGCCATTAGTGATTCACACTGATGAGCTTCTACTAATTGCGCAGAATGTAATTAGTGATTATATAATATTTGAGCTCTTGCAACTGTCATTAATGTCCACAATTCACCAGAGATGGGCCCTACTGAATGGAGTATGATTGTTGCATGCTAAATCTAGTTAATCTGAGGTATGGTAATCAACACCGGGTGCACTTTAGGCAGTGCTTAAAAGCACTGGTAACCTCAGAGGGGAAAAAAAAACCCACCCCTGCCATCTACCAAAGTCTGAACTGAATACAATAGAGATCTCTTTCGAAAGAGGAATTTAATAATGAAATTGCCTGGAAAATTCAAGGGCAGAGTTATTGCATGGCTTTAACCTCTTTAGATTTTTATTTCTGTAACAGATACGGTGATCAAAATGTTGTATTGGTGCTGACATTAATTATGATACATTAGATTACTGACTCAGGTTGGGTTGTATGCTAAAAGTGCTGATGGTTTTATCCTGTGGCTAAGAACTGGATTAAGAAATAGTTCTTGAGGGGCAGGAGTGGTAGTCAGCATGTAAGAGCCCATACTTCTCTTACAGAACACCTGAGTTCAATTCTCAGCACCTTTATCAAGCAGCACATATTGGGTGTGGTTCTCTGGTACAGAGCAAGTAAGCTTAGATGTGTAAGGACCTGAATCTGCTACTCAACGCTGGGAAAGAAAGAAAGAAGAAACAGCGAGCGTTCTTTCTAAGAGGAAAGATGAAGACTGGCAAGATGGCTTATGGGGTGAGGGTGCTTTTTATCAAACCTGACATGCAACCCACAGGTGAGAAGGAGAGAACAAGTTACCATACACCATCCTCTGACCTCCACACAGGAGTTGTGGCATGCCTGTAAAACACACACACACACACACACACACACACACACACACACACACACACA
>JANHMN010000002.1:208639022-208656631 GCA_030674055.1 Rhabdomys pumilio | reverse complement strand
CACACACACACACACACACACACACACACACACACACACACACACACTGTCTTAGAGCCTCCAGCATCACTGAATACCATTTGTGCCTCGTGGTAACAAACTCAGTGCTGTCTTGTCTACATCTCCATTTCACTTTCTGACTACCTTACTGCTCAAATTCAAATGTATGGCCTGCATAACCATCTGTTGTTTCTGTCTTTCCATCCTATATCAATACCCTCTCACCAGGAGGTGATGTCAAATCCTCCAAAGACATCTGAGACCTGCTTACACAGTTAGCAAACTCCAAGTGGTCCTTACTTCAATATGTGTTTACTAATGAGTTTATATACACTGAAATCTTTTATGCTGACTGCACCTGTGTATTAAGCTGCAGAACCAATCAACAGCGTGGAACTTTAATGTAGAATCTGTGTTGGTCTGTAAACTTCCAAGGCTCGGGCCTTGGAAAGAGGACTCTATTTTTGAAAAGATAATCAGGTAAGTGTAGACCCCAAGAGAACAGCTTGTGATTGAGGTTATCTCCTTCCATGTGGAGATTTAATGTAAAAACGGAAAATATCTTGCTTTCTAAGGTGCTTCTTAGTGGCTGCTTGACCAGGTCAAGTTACTCCAGGTATGGATGTTTAGACTGAGAAAGTTCTGTTGAGCAGTAATGATAACAGGGATTTGTATGACCATGCACTCTGTGATAGACTATGGTCCATCCTTTCTGCTTTAAGAATTATCACAGTCTCCACTTACATAGCTTTAAAAAGCTAGGTGGACTGTTACCTAAGAACACCTGTAAAAGTATCTTTTATTTGCCTGATGTAATTTTTGTCTCAGAGGCTTACTCCCTCTGTCTGCTAACCTAGGCCTAGTCCTGGAAGCTTCTAGATTCCCTAAATCTTATCTAGAATGTTTTTACCCCCTGAGACTTGCTGCTGGATAAAGTCACCCCTTCCTAGTTCTTTCTGATTTCTGGCTGGCTGGTAAACTCAGCTGTTCTGGGTCAAATTCCTCTCCAAGCTGACAGATTCAATCTGGCTTCTTTCAGCTTCCCCTGAATTGTTCTCCTCGGCCTCATACTAACTTTGGTAATATGTTCTAATCTCTGGCTCTTTCTCATTCTCTGACTTGTTCTGTATTAACCTGTATCTAGCTTGTTCTCTTTCAGTAACCTGTCTCTGCACAACTATCTTAGTAAAACTGCCTCTTCTCTGCGCTGCTCCCTCTTAAGGAGTCTCTTTTCTGTTCTCTGTGAGAGTTGGGCATATCACAGTCTGCCAAATCTTTCTCTGATTCATCACTTTGTCTGCCACACAATTAGACATCACTTTCAAACACAGGTGCTTCCTTCTTCAAACTAACTTTACCTTCTCTGTTTGGGATCAAAGGTGTGTATTAAGGGCTGAGCCACACCACAACTAGAAACAGTTCCCCCCCCCTAGTAAATACTACAATCTTGGGGTTCATGGCATGATAAAATGTCCTACAACAAACACCTGATCTGTAAGTGATGATGAGAAGAGCTGGCTGTGGTCTGACTTACTCGGAGGCCCACCATTGATTTTTTTGAGGTTGAAAAAAAAATCAAAGCTATCAGCATCCCTTGCTTCTGTTTCTCCTTCATAGCTAGCCTGAGGTAAGGGCCAATAGAGAGCAGCGGGCCTTTGTATTTGCCCAGGCACTCTCATATATATTGCTCTCCACAAACCACTGCAGATGTCTTTGTCCGTAGGCTACTCCCAAGACTTTTTTTTTTTTTAATCACATAATTGGTCAGTAGAAGTCTTGGAATTTTTATCTTTGTAGGACAGCTCTTTCAGGGTTATAAAAATGGTGGCATTTCTTCTTGCTGTGGACATGTTGTAAAAGGATCTATATGTACTGAATCCATACATACAACCCTACCCCACTGGACTCAAGCAAAATTACCTCCTCAGAGAATTTGTTTGATACGTCACCATGTGTGTTTCCTTCCATGTCCTGCTTCCCACCCTTCCACAAGTCTTTAAATGACATGGACACAACACAATACCTCATCAATGGAAGTGCTTCTGGAGATGTGAACCTAACACAGAGCCTAGGAAAATGTCTATTAATTCTTGAAGTCACTCAGAAAAAACAAACTACAAGACAAACGTGGATTAGTAACTATGAACAAAGTTATCTATTGTTCGAATACAATTTGCCTACACTTGGAAACTATTTACATATCCTAGTTAGCTGATTAACTCACAAATGTTGGCGCTTTCATTTAGTGGAATAAAAACCATAAGAATGAAGATATTCCACTTTCAATCAGCAAGAATTTAGCTCAATCTATTTGATCAGAAGGGGAAAAAAAGAAAAAAATGTGCAAAACAGAAGGTACAGAATAAGAAGGCAAATGAACTCTTAAAACATTGGTATTTGCTATAAATTTATGTAACTTTAAAGCACAGAACATAGATGAGTGAGATAGCTCAGCAGGTAAAGATACATGCCACCAAACCTGATGACATAATTGATTCTTAGGACCCACATGATGTAAGGAGTGAATTGACTTCCTCAGACTATCCTGTGACTACATGTGTGCTGTGGCAGGCACACCTACACATACAATAAATAAATAAAACTTTTTTTTGAAGCACAGAATCTAAAACTGAATTTGAAAACCAAATAACATTCATAAGTATTTTTTCTTTTCCTTCCTTCCTTCCTCCCTCCCTCCCTTTCTTCTTCTTCCTTCCCTCCCTCCCTCCCTCCCTCCCTCCCTCCCTCCCTCCCTCCCTCCCTTCTTTCCTTTTAGGAACAGTGTCTCACAATATAGTCTAGGCTGGCATGGAATTTAAAGAGATCTGTCAGCCACTACCTCCTAAGTGCTGGGACTTGAAAGGAACATACCACCACACCTAGCCAAGAAACACTCTTAAAAGATAAAAAATGTTTAAATATAGTAGGATAGAAAAAGTTGGACTTTATAAGGCAAATTTAAACCCAAAGAAAACTGAATAGCAACATTTATACTCACCCAAATAAAACGAAAAGCAATAATAATAATAATAATAATGTAAAATTTTATCTATTTGCAAAAGTCATACCAGAACAAAAACTATACATTTACTCCAATTGCACATGGTCTCTCCTTAACCTAAAGCTGGCTGAACTGTAGTCAGGAAAAGTAGATAATCTATTGTTTTTGAAGAATTTAAAATAATTTTTTAATAAAGCTAATATATGAAGTAGATTAAAAGTAAGAGACATAAAGGTTTGAAGAAAAAACCAAATAACCTTGAACTCATAGATATCTGCAGAAATGAAACAGAGAAGCAGAGACAGACAAGCAAACATGGACAAAAAGATTCACATTCATTGTGGAGGATATTCTCACTGGGTATAGAATCTGACAAGCAGGTTTTTTTTTTTTTTTTTGGTTTTGTTTTGTTTTGTTTTTTGTTTCATTTTTTTAGTACTTTACCTCCAAAAAAGCAAGAAGTACTTATGAGAACATTGTGTTGCCACATATGCATATCACCTCTCTCCAAACAACCAATCCCAATATTTTCTCAATGCAATTCACAAGTGAACACTAAATTATTTAATGAGTTACTAAGTCCACCCTATATTTCCAGTCCTTAAACTTGGGAGAAAGATGACCATTAATGAAAGGAATACTTACATTACTTCTTCTAAAGTAGTTCTCTTCTAAGAGTAGTTCTCTTTTTGGGTCTTGATGTTGCTGACTTGCAGGCTTATTTTTAGAAATGGTGAACTAACTTAGAGGTCTTGCTCAGTGGTAGACAATTTGTCTAGCATATGTGAAGCCTGAAAGAAGAGAACATTTGGGTAGAATGACTTGTTAATCTTTTGTGCAGAACTGCTGTCTCAAGGTTGAGGACAGAGAAGGTGTAAATGCTAGAAGCCCCATTTTAGGGTCCCTCATTGACCCTATAGTCATGGAAGAATATTTACAGGCTAATGATAATGATACCATACTTTGTGAAATTTGTGGCTCATAAAAAAAAAAAAAAAAAAACACCACATCACCTACAAACATCTTCTTTTAGCTTTTAAACTCATTAGTTAGGTGCTAGGGATGTAGTTCAGTGGTAAAACACCTATAAAATTTTGGGAACCCTAGCAGCATAAGAAAACAAATATATTAATTAGGAAACTAGAAAGTTTAGCGTGTTGGGAAGTTTTCTATTGCTGTAACAGAATTATCTGAGATAGTCCACCTAAAAAATAGGAAAGGGGGACCCCAGCCCACCACTGACATTCAGACAGCCTCTACCTGCCAGCATCTGGTGGCAGGTGGGGCAGAGGACACCCAGAGGCTCAGGAGCCATGAAGATGAGCAAGTAAGGAGTGGAGAGATGGGGGAGAAAGAGAAGCAGAATGGTGTGTGCATGACGAAGAGAGGCAGAACTGGAGACACAGGGTGGTGTGAATAGACTCATGTGAATAGACTGTGCTGCCATCTGAGGCCATGGTGAAGTCTAGCTCATACTGCCACTAAGAACCACGTCTTATTCTGTGTCAATGCAGCAGCAGGGGTCTGTGCCAATCTCCATGACCCATGTTACCACTAAAGGACATGCAGATGTCCCTGTTCTGGGCTGCCACTGGAGGCCACATTGATGTCAGAGGGCTGTACAGAGTTGGTCCCATCCCTTATTGGCTACTGGTCCCCACCCCTAGCAGGCTGCAATACTCTGAAGAGCTGCCCCTTACTTTGCCTGAAGAACATTGTAGAGTTGGCCCTGGTGACATAAGCACAAGAGAGCTGGGCATGAGAGTGTGGGAGTGAGTCCTGCCTCTTGCCAGCTGTGGCACTGGGATGAGCTGGCCCCATCCCTTACTGGAGAGCTGGCCTTGGTTGTGAGGGAGAGCCAGTCCAGCCTCATGCTGGCTGCCACAAGCAGGTGCACTGGCCTTGCCTCTCACCTGGGCAAAGCAGGAGAGAGCTGGCAGGCAAAACAACACAGACACCACCCAGGCTCAGATCCAGGGCTTGGAGTTTATTCACCCCAGCTCTACAACATCCACCTCATCTATAAACTAATGTCCAAGAGTAGTCCTGGTGAGTATTAAGTATTAGCAGTATAACAGAAGTCAGAGGCCTTGAACTAGACCAGCAACTCATTGTAATAAACATTTGCCAGTGAAGCTGTTTGGGCAAAAAGGTATACTGTGGGACACACCATGACACACTGCAAATTCCATAGTGAGATTTATTTATTTACTTATTTTTATTTTTTGTTTTCTTTTGGGCAGTGAGCCCATATGGAGGAATGAAGAGATGAATGGGATTGGGGTACATGTTGTGATATTCATTATTAAATTGAATCAATAAAAAGTATTTTTTTAAAAAAAAGAGGAAAGAGATTTTAGGCTTACAGGCTTGGAGGTTTTAATCCATGGCTGCTTCATCGTATATTAAAGGTTCTACTACTTCCTACAAGTGTGATGGACTGGGGACCACACCTCTAGACTTCCAGGCCATTGGAAGACAGTCTAGGCACAAATTATAGCAGTCAATAACAAGGGAGTCAACTCAGAGCTTTCAGAAAAACACAACACAGTAAGTTAAAAAAAAATGAGTGAAGAACACGTGCTTATGAAATAGAGAAATATAGCGCATCTTCAAACAACACTTCTCTTTACAAAAGAATAATATGCATTGGAAAGATCAGTAATATAAGGTAATCTTTGACCTTTGCAAATAAAGGAGAGCAAAGGACAAGCACAATAGATACACAGAGCATTTAAAGAGGAATTGCTTTCCATATGTATCTATGTTCCTCAAGATGGTTTAATTTATGAAAATCCCTAGCATCCCAAACTTACAGCAAGAAGAGATAACTCCAAAGTGGTTTCTTCCCCACGGGGAGGCAAAACATTTAAATTCATCCTAAAGAGAATAGGAGACAGGAAATCGTAAAGACAACACCAGAAATTAAGTACAAAAGAGATACAAAAGAAAATCAACCATTTAAACAGTTAATTCCATGAAAAAAAAAATGAAACAAGCTGAAGTAGCCATTCTAATATCTAATAAAATAGACTTTCAGTCAAAGGTAATCAAAGAGATGGGAAAGGACACTTCATATTCATCAAAGGAAAAATCCACCAACATGACTTCTCAATTGTGAACATTGATGCCCCAAATGCAAGGGCTTCCGCGTTTGTAAAAGAAACATTACTAAAGTTTAAATCACTCATAGAACCTTACACATTAATAGAGGCCTCAACACTCCACTCCTATTAATGAACAGGTCATTTAGACAAGCTGAACAGAAATATAATGAAACTAACAAGAGGTTATGAACCAAATGGCCCTACAGATATCTACAGAATATTTCACCCAAACACAAAAGAATATACCTTCTTCTCAGCACCTCATGAAACCTTCTCCAAAATTGACCACAAGAATTCAAGATATTAGACACCAACAAATCAAATAACCCAATTAAAAAATAGGGCACAGAGGTAAACAAAATTCTCAGCAAAGGAATCTCCAATGACCAAGAATCACTTATAGAAATGTTCAGAGTTCCTTAGTCACCAGGGAAACGCAAATCGAAGCAACCCTGAGTATCCATATTACACTGATGATTATGGCTAAGTTAAGAAACTCAAGAGATAGCACATGATGGTGAGCATGTGGACAAAGGGAACACTCCTCCATTGCTGGTGGGAGTGCTTGTACAGTCACTCTAGAAATCAGTCTGGCCATTTCTCAGAAAACTGGGACTAGTTCTACCTCAAGACCCAGCTATACCACTCCTGGGCATATAACTAAAAAATGTTTCACCATGCCACAAGGACACTTGTTCCACTATGTTCATAGCAGCTTTATTCATAATAATAGCCAGAAACTAGAAACAACCCAGATGTCCCTCAACCAAAGAATGAATACAGACATCATGGCTCATTTACACAATGGAATATTACTCAGCTATTAAAAATAAGAGTACCATGAATTTTTCAGGCAAATGGATGGAACTAGAAAATATCATCCTGAGTGAGGTAATCAAGACCCAAAAGGACATGCATAGTATGTACTCATTAATTAGTGGATATTAGGCAAAAAGTTCAGGATACACACACTCTACTCCACAAACCCAAAAACGCTAAACAATAAGGAAGGTCCAAGGAAGGATGCTTGAATCTCATTTCAAAGAGGAAATAAAATAGTCTTAAGAAGCAGATGGAGGGAAGGAACTGAGTTAGAGACAGGATGGAGAGGGGCATATTCAGGATCAAGTATGGGAGATACAGGTGAGAGGGCTAGAGGGCCAGGAGAATGAATGGAAATCAGTGGCTGGTGGGAATTTGTGGATGGAAGCCCTCTTGGACTTGTCAGAGACCTGAGATAGAACATCCCAGGAGTTTATGGGGTTGACTTTAGCTGAGACACCTACCAGTGGGGATATGGAACCTGAAAAGGCCACCTTCTATAGCCAGACAGGACTCCCAGTCAAGGGGATAAGGACACCAACCCATCCACAAACTTTCCACCTAAAATTTGTCCTGTCTACAAGAAATGCCGAAACAAAGATGGAGCAGAATCTGAGGAAATTGTCAACTAATAAGTGGCCCAAGTTGAAACACAATCCCTGACACTATTAATGATACTCTGTTATGCATGCAGACAGGAGCATGGCATAACTGTCCTCTGAGAGGCTCTACCCAGCAGCTAACTGAAACAGATGCAGAGATCCACAGCCAAACTTTGGATGGATCTTGGGGATTCTTATGGAAGAGCTGGGGAAAGGTAGAGGGCCCTAGAAGGGATAGGAACTCCACAGGACGACCAACAGAGTCAACTAACTAGGACACTTGGGAGCTCTCAGAGACTGAACTACCAACCAAAGAGCATACATAGGCTAGACGTACCCCCACCCCCACACACATATGTGCAGCTTAGTCTTCATATGAGTCCCCTAGTAACTGGAGCAGGGGCTGTTCCTAAAGCTGTTGCCTGTCAGTGGATCCTGTTCCTCTAACTGAGCTGCCTTGTCTGACCTCAGTGGGAGAGGATAAGCCTAGCCCTACAGAGACTTGATGTGCCAGGGTAGGGGCTGGGGGGGTGGGGGGAGCTCCAACCTCTCAGAGAAGAAAGGGAGGAGGGAGTGAGGGGAGGGACTGTGTAAGGGGGGGAACCAGGAGGAGAAGGGCAGCAATCAGGATGTAAAGTGAATGAATAAATAAATTAATGGAAAAATGGAATTCATGATTTGATTTTCAACACAGGGTCTCATTTGTGCCAGCCTGGCCTTGAATTCACTGTGCAGCTAAAGACTGCCTTGAACTCCTGTTTCCACTCCCTCCACCCTGAGAGTGCTGGGATTACAGGTGGATATATCGTACCCAATTTGTACTGTGCTCAAGATTGAATACCAGGCTCTGTGAATGAAAGGTAATTACCAACTAAGCTACAAATTCATGTCTGAAAATTTACCAGTAAGCATCAAGAGAGATGGCTTCATTGTTGAAAACTTCCAACATTTAAAGATGATCTAACACTAAACTTACATCACTTACAGTGGAAAAAGAGAAACAGTTCCCATATCTGGTCTATGAAGCCAGAGTAAGATAACACAGCAACCTCATGAGAAGAGAATGTATCAGGACAAGATCTCTTGTAGATATGAAAAAAATTTCCCATTATTAGCAAACCTAAATTTAGCAATGAACATTTGAAAAGATAATCTTGATTGATTTGCTGGTGTTCTCAAGGATTCGAGTTTTACTGAATATTTAAAAACAAATTTATATTATTCACCATATTGACAAAAAAAAATCAGGATATAAAATTATTTCCTGTGCCCAGATGTGGTGGTGCACACCTATAATCCTGGGACTCAGGAGTCAGAGGCAGGAAGATTGCTGCATATTTGAGTCTAGCTAGGGTCATAGCAAATTCCAGGCTACCAAGGCTACACACGGAGACTATTCCAGAGAAAGTCAAAACCAGGTGTTGAGGACATAGCTCAGTGGTAGATTACCTGCTAAGTAAGCATACGGCACTATGTTCAATACCCAGCATGGATAAAACAAAACCCACAACAAACAGATGAAACCAAAATTATTTCCTCAAAGCAAAAGAAGTTCCAAGTTATGTGCATAATTAAAGATCTCACAGCATGTGAGGAAAACAAGAAAATGCAGGAAGATAGATCCCCGAGTGGCATTGGTTGACCCATCTCTTCTCCCCCTTACTTGTAATTCTGGGGCAGAATGTATCCCAGATGTGCCATCTGGAGACAAGGAGAAAATCTGTACGACAGCCTCTTTCATCCGAGCATATGACGTCTCAACATGCTTGTGCTTCGTGGCACTGAGGAGTGTCTTCAGGGCCTTGGTTAAGGTGCTGAGTAGAGCATGCGCAGATGAGACTGTCCGTGTAAGCTTTTTGGAACTGGTTTGCCATGGATCCTAAGTGTCTATTTATCCTTGCTGTCTATCTGCTGTAATAAATCTGCTCTGCCGTCAGGAGTGTTCTGTGTCAGCAGGCTTATGCAATTGACAGGAAATCTTTGCAGAGAACTTTTGTAATCTAATAATGTGTATGTATCTATGCCCCCACAGAAAGCCTCACAGTTAATGGTGAGTTCCTGAGAGCTTTCTGTTCATAATTGGGAATGAAAGAAGGATTGCCTGCTGACACCACCTTTCTTCAATATCATAATGTAGTTCCAGCCAGCCAGTGCAAATTGGAAAGAAAAAAAAAAAAGCTTATGGATGTTGGAAAGGAAAAGAAAAAAAAATAACACAACTTGTACAAAGAAAAGCAGAAGCAGTTTATAGATAATTAGGGTTAATAAATGGGCTTAGCAAGACTGCAGAATTGGTGACCACTCGGTAAAAGCAGCCTTATTCCTGTCCGTGACAACACCAAGAATCAGGTGGGATCTTTTAAAGAATTGTGCTATTTCTAATTTCATTAAAGATGAAATATTTAGAAATAAATATGGATATGTGAGAGTTCTACATAGAGAGCCATGAAACTGAGGAAATTCCTAATTCTTCAGAGACACTAATTCTTTCTAGACATCTAAAGACTTAGTGTAAAAGCGGAAACTGTGTGTGTGTGTGTGAGAGAGAGAGAGAGAGAGAGAGAGAGAGAGATAGAGAGAGAGAGAGTATGCATGTGAATGGGTATGGGTGAATGATATTGTGTGTGTAGTGTGTAAAAAACAAAGTTTACACAATTGTGTGTTATAAGACTATATGAAAAACAGCAATGAAGCCCAAGGTCCAACACACTTACTCATTGACTTTGGTGGAAGAGTGCCATTGGAACTCAGTAGGGAAAAGATGCTATTTTCTACCTGGGTTAACTGATTACTCAGAGGAGGGAAAAAAATCGTTGGCTCCTCTCTACATCACACACAAAGATAAATTTCATCTAAAAATGAAAAATAAAATGAATCTAGAAAGTAGCATAGGTCTAGAGAGATGGCTCAGAGGATACAGACAATGGCTGCTGATCCTGATGACCCCCTAGGATCTTCAGGGTAGAAGTTTGATCCCCAGGATTCCCAAGTTGGAATAGGTGAACTAACTCTCCAGGCTTACCTTCTGATCTCCACATATATTTCAATGCATAAACAACCACACTCATAAACACACACTCACATGTACATGTATGTGCGTGCACACCCACAATAAATAAAAATGTAATGGTAGCAGCATAACAGTATCTTTGTATCCTTCAGAAGGAAGATACTTCTAAGACAGATGCAATAGTCACCAGTTACAGGTTGGAGAGTTGACTCAGCCATTAAAAACACTTAAGGACCCAGGTTCAGTTCTCAGTTTGTTCTGTCTGTCTCTGTCCTTTTTTTTATTTTTGTCTCTGTCTTTCTCTCATGTCCCACTTTTCAGTCTCCCCACTGCCCCAATAACCGTCTTAGGTTATCTCTGTTGTATGGTGGATCTCTGAATAGCACACCTTGGCCCCAGACCCACCAAAGGTTATCTCTTGCTGCTTTATCCTAAAGATGCCCAACTCACCCAAAAACCTGTATAAGAGGAGAGATAGCTTTCAAAATCTACACACACACAAACCTGTCAACTCTTCAAAAGCTGTCTTGGCATCTTTGCTTTAGATCTTTCTGATTTTTAGCTACTAAAATACTTTTGTTTTTTAAACTCATTCTTTTAAGAAATCCATGCACATGTATGGTGTTATCTCTTACCTTATCCTTTCCCTCTGGGATTTTTGTAACTAAATCATTTATACTTAAATTTTTTAAAAACAGATTTCTGCCCCTAGACCAAGCAGAGAGGGGCCACCCAGAACCCCCTCTGGCTGACGATCTGAATTCTTGCTTAGGCTGCAAGGCTAAGCACTGCAAGGGAATATAAATAAAAGTTTAAAATATGTTTCTGGGCTCCCTGAGGGACAAGCCTGACTGCATAGGGGTTGATATCAAAAGTATCCCCTCTCCAGGAAAAAGACATCGGGATGGATATGGCCCTCATGCCTCACTGGACAATGACTGGAGGACTAGAGCCATTACAAGGTCCCCTTTAATTACTGGAGGTCAGGCCTCTATCCCTGCCTTGGCAAGATTAGAATCGCCACAGCCCTTCTATACTTGGAGAAGGGAGGAGATGTCAGGGGCAGCCCTGCTTATACACTGAAGGTCTAAAATCAGCCATAAGCCTAAAATCAGCAATAGGCCTGACACACATGCCTGCTAACACAAAGTCTTGGGTCTCTATGGAAAAACACTGAAACAGATGGCTATAAACTATTGTAAACAGGCAGCTTTTTTAGAAATCTACCAGCCTGAGTAGTCATAGACCTTGTAAATAGGCAGCCTTGGTGGATAGTACCAAATTAGATAAGGATAAGTGAATCATAGGCAGAGTCATAGTGACCTGACCCCTGAACCTTCACCCAGATGATACCCTGTTCTGAAAGATATCTGTACTCCCCCTGAACACTTATGCTCCTGTGTCATCCCCTTCCCCACATCCTGCATTTTTGTGTTTATAACCCCTGTGTTAAAAAGTAAAAATTATGATGTGATAATAAAAAAAAGAAAAGAAAAAAAAAGATTATTTTTCTAATTTTGTAAAATGAATGTTAATGGGATTTAAGAGGTACTACAAAAAAATCTTTTGGTATTTTTACAATATTGCTTGCTTAATTAAATTCATCAGCATACCATCTATCTTGTAGAGTTCTTAATTTCTCTCTTGACCATTAAAAGTTTCTGGCATAGTTTTTTTTTTCCACTTCCTTGGTTGAATTTCTTGAAAAATAAACATGAATTGATTTATTTTGTTAAAAAAAAAGAAATCCATGCACAACCTACAATATCTCACCCATGATTAGTGACCTCAAGGGGCAGGAACCTTACCCTACTGTCTCTAGTAAAGTTCTATCATTAGTGTTCAGTACAGTGTCTAACAGAGCAGCCATGTGGAGCTTTGTTGAGTAACTGAATCAGACTAAATGAACTGAATTGTGCAGCTAGTGAACATGGAAGTCTACGATTATGTAACAACTTTCTCTGTCTGTCTGTCTGTCTGTCTGTCTCTGTCTGTCTATATGTATGCATTTTGCTTTGTCTCATATAAACATCCTTTAAAACTTCTTCCCAGGCTAAACATAACTTTCCTGCCCTTGGAAAAATGACAGTATTCTTTATAGTTGGCTAATTTCATTAACATTTGTTTCTTTGTGTAAAGTTGCCCTTTACAACTTTTCAACCTCTAAGCGAGTGATAAAAACACCAGCTGAAGCCCCGGGCCTTTTCCACCTGTGAGCCTTGAAGGTTGTGATTCAGCCTGTTGCATCATTTCTACCGGAGTGGATGTCACTGATGGAGACTCGAGAAGTTGTCTGCCTAGTAAAGGGCTT
This sequence comes from Rhabdomys pumilio, assembly GCA_030674055.1. Lineage (NCBI taxonomy): Eukaryota > Metazoa > Chordata > Mammalia > Rodentia > Muridae > Rhabdomys > Rhabdomys pumilio. Next base: position 208,643,778 of record JANHMN010000002.1, on the reverse strand, counting down.
CTTTCAAAATGAGTTGTAACCCTGAGGGTTGCTCTGGTGACACAGACACTCTCTTGTCTCTTAAATTCTCCTTGTCTTCTGGAAGAAACCCTTCATACAGCATTCAGTGGAATCAGAGCGGGCTCCATCACCCCCCCTCCAGCCTCAGCACCTGTTTGTTTAGAATTACCATGGACCCCTGGGGAGCTATTTTCCTCTGCTGGCTTAGACTGATACAGTTGTCTCTCTGTATCCGCCAACTCAAAAAAAAAAAAAAAAAAAAAAAAGATTCTAAAAATGTCTGTACTGAACACATGCAGACTTTATTCTTGTTATTATGCCTTAACAATATAGTATAACAGCTATTTGAATGGCATTCCTACTGTACTGGGAATTATAAGTAACTGTTCACAGGGTCTGTGCGAAGACTGCACCGTTTTTACTATTTTATTCAAAGGATTAAGCATGTATGGATTTGGGGGTCCAAGGGGGTCCTGGAGCTGATCCTCAGACAGGTATTAGGAGACTCCATCACATATACACTATAGCTAAATCTAAACCGAATAAACTGACCTGCTACAGGCAAGATCTCCGGATGTACAGTCTTCAAGGATGAAGGAATGTCTGCCTAACAGGGAAAGAATGTGTTAAAGTCTGTCTGCCTGGATTAAGGGTCTACAGGCCTGTGAGGTCTGCCAGGAAAATTCTTTCCTTTGTCTCAGCATGCCCCCAGCTGGCAGACGGAGCTTACAATTTGTTTTCAAATATCTTGGCGGGGGCTACACGATCTGGTATTTAAAAGGAAAAGGGGTACATGAAGATTTCCCCTGCCTGCAGTACTCTGAGCAAATACTAATCGTCTGGGGGTGATCTTTGGGCTGTCGCAACACGTGAGGATCAACTATTCAAATAAAATTCCTTCTGTTTGAGAACAAGCAATTCATTCAGGCCCGGCCTTTCTCCTGCAGGCTGAGGTCTTTTGCATTTTTTTGCATCAATGTTTTCCCACTCTCTTCATCCATCTCCCTCCCTCCCAGGAGACAGAGAGTGTGTGTGTGTGGGGGGTTGGGATGGGGGGTTAAAATCACAGTCAGGGTCCCACTGGATCCTCTGCTGTATTAAGAATGGTTTACTTGGTGGACCTGTCACAAGTGGGAGAACTCTTCACTCTGAGTTTAAGGAATGTGGCAGATGCTGCCAAGGCTTTTCCCATACTCCCTAACTCACCCTAGACTGCAGACAGTCCCCTTGCCTAGCAAACTCGCTTCTCTCTGCTTAAGGTTATCAGTGCTCAAATGGGGTAGAGCAGACATGCCACGGAATTAAAACCCTAGAAATGACCATCAATCCTAAGATCCTTGCTTCTCAGAAAAATAGTTCCTTACAAGCTCTCAGTGGATCACCAGGGATGGAATTACAGGAGCCCATGGCAATAACCCGTTCACTGTTGCAAGCTGGTTCCCTCTTCATTACTTATGATCTTCCTGGACCAGCTCCCAAGCAGGTCATCTAAACTCAACCCCTATCTCGGGCTCTACCTTGAGAAAACATACTAAGTCAGGCAGCCTGTACCGTGGTAGGAGATGCCAAAGACTAGCCAGAGAGGAGGTAGATAGATGTAGGTTTGTTGGTAGATTGCTTGCCTAGCGTGCATGGAGACCTGGGCTCATTCTCCAGTACCACATGGACCAAGTGGGATGCAAGCCTAACACTCAAGAAGTGGAGACAGAACGAAAATCAGGGGCTCAAAGGTCATCCTTCGCTACTTAGTCAATTCAAGGCAAGTTTTGGATACAAAAGACCCTGTCTCTAAAACAAAAATAAATTAAAAAAAAAAAATCAAGTCAGTCTTCTGTAGCATCCACTCCAATATTTGGGGTTGTCTACAACTTCTTTTCTCATTTAAAATTAGTTTTTGTCCTTGGTTGACAGACAAGATTGGTCCTAGCAGGACAATTTCTGAGGTGCTCCTGGGTACATACTGAAGTTGTCCACTTGGAGGAGTAACTAGTGGAAGCTGAGCTACAATCCTGTCTGGATCTGCCTTTATCCAACAAATTCTGAGCATGGAGCTGGGTCAGCTAGTGAGCAGACGATAAGCTATTTGTTGACTGGTCCATGTTGGCTTACAATTTCACTGGGCTCCGCCCAGCAGCTGCCTAGCAACAGCTTACCTCACAGCCTGCCAGGTTCTCTCTGTCCTCTCTCCCTCCTTCTCTGCCCTCATAGCTCTGTTTTCCAGCTTCCCCAGGTTTCATTCCCTTCCCTCCATAGTAAATCTACTTTATACTAGGCCTGTCCAGTGGTGTGATTCCTCAGGGGAGCACCTCGGCATGAGCTTGCCAAGGTACTCCTGCCGCCCCATTATACCACGTTATAAAACATGACAGTCCACTCACCACTAACCACAGCTGATCATTGCATTATAGTGACAAGGCTCTGATTTGCCCAAAGATTATTTAGGTCTAGCATCCTTGGCAAATGGAAGATCCCTAATGACACTGCCACCTTCTAATGGAAGATGCTGTTGGCTTCTCAGGGCGAGCTCCTAAGGCAACTTGAATTCTTTTCCCAGGACTTTGCATTCCAGAGATCCCATTCTACTGGCTGGCTTCTTACTACTATAATAAAATGTCAGAGGCAGGCTCAGGCTACTTTATAAAGGATAGAGGCTCACCATTTGGAAAGTGCAAAGGGCTTCTGGTGATGACTTTCTTGCTCACAGAGTCCTGAGGCAGTGAAAGCCATCATGTGGAAGAAGACAGAAAGTCCATATGTGGATATGTGCCTCTGCTGGTGCACTCAGAAAACATTATCTAATTTTAATCACCTCTCAAAGCTCCATCTCTAAGCACTATGGTTGAATTAACTTTCCACTCTCTTATTACCTCAAGATGAGCATCAAATTTCAACACATGGTAAATGCTATACCCAGTCTATAGCAATTACCTCCAAAGAACTTGGTGACTATATATATGTCTGCACTATAGTACAGGCATGTATGATTTTGGTTGCATTGATTTTTATAAACTCATATTAACATGTTATTAAAACAACACATACAAACTCTTATGTAATCTCCACTAAAATTAATTATATGAAACCCTGAAATTCTAGCTCAGACTTGAGAGAAATAAAAGGATGTATGTACAAGAAGACATGTTATGACTCATACTTTGATTTCAAAATGTAGCACAAAGTAACAGTTATTAAAACAGCATGGTTTGACACAGAATAGACACATAGGTCAGTGGAGTAGAAACCAGAGTACCCCTTTTATACCTATGGACTGAGTGTTCACTCAAAGTCCGTGGTTGAAATGTAATTGTCAATGTGATAGTAGCAAGAGGTTGGGAGATGACTGAGTCCTGATGGTGGTACCCCAGTAAATAGGATTATTAAGTACCCCCACCCTTTTTAAAAGGAGCCTTCAATAGTACTGCTAATGCTACAGAAAGCAATTGTTCTTCTCTGGAGTCTAAACAAGACTTAGTTTCAGCAAAATTGGCACTTAAGACATAATGAATGCATCATTAAGTATTTCAGAGTAACCAATAGAACTTAGTGATCCACAGCCTTTCAGAGATCTATAAAAACGAATTCCCAAAGTCATCTGAGATCCTTGGGGACTCTCTTCTGTGCAGATATAACCTCAAATCAATACCTATCTCTTGTTCTCTGTCCTGGGACATTCCTGTCATTGTAGAGTGGAGTACCCATGGCCTAAAGTGGGTATTCACTAAAACTGTGACGAGTTGTTTCACTTCCCAGTTTGGGGAGGTTGCGATGCCTGCATCCTTTCCAGCTAGTATACCATCCATTCCTTAAAGTCTTCTTTGGCTCTGCCACTCTCTGTTAATTATCACGACAGTTGTTCCAGAGATTCTTCAAAAGCTTACAGGGAATCTCCAGCTCAGTTCTTTGAGTTCTTCTGAAACCCCTGGGAACAGTGATGAGTCTCCGCTTTGCTTTTCCACCTCTGGGTACCACTGGGATCATTGTTGCTTTCCTGTGAGCAGCCTGAGAGGCAACCTCCCCTCAGTGTCTCTCCTGTGCTGCTCATCAGAACTGGCTTGCACTGTCTTGAAGAAGAGCATAGAGCAGACTGTTCTTGGTTCATCTACCTGAGGAAACAGCCATTGAGAGAAGTGATTGTCAACCTCCCTGACCCCACATCTCTTAGCCTTTGGCGGTACGCGTACAATATGCAATTATAGTGCAACCTCACTCATTGCTGTAAAGTTTCAGGGAGTTGAACTATGAAGACATCTGGAACAGTGCTTGGCTGATGGGGCGGGTTTCGGGGGAGAGGGCTTCAGGAAGAAAGAAGATTATCATTGTGAGCTCATCACTTCTCAAGTTTTATAGTTAAAATGGACTTTAAGAAAAGTTTTGAGATGGCAGAGTACTTGCCTAGCACATGTGAGGGACCTAGCCTAACGCAAACATGGTGGGATTCAGAGCTGAATAGAAATGCTTTGCAATTCATGCTCACTCTCCTGAAACTCAGTCTAGCTGATGACACAAGAAAGCAACATGCCTACCATAAGGACACTGGTTTAAGTGATAAAGTATAGCTTAAGGGCACAGTAAGTTCTAGAACTAGACTACATGGTATGTAGTCTCAGTTTGTATCACTTCCTCACTGAGTAACTGAAAGGCTAATCTCTCTGTGGCCTCAATTTTCTTCATTGATAATGATAACTTTTGATAAATTGATAATGGTAACTTTTTTTTTTTTTTTTTTTTTTTTTTTTTTTTTTTTTTTTTTTTTTTT
>JANHMN010000002.1:208481957-208629291 GCA_030674055.1 Rhabdomys pumilio | reverse complement strand
CCCCTTCCCCTTCCCCTTCCCCTTCCCTTCCCTTCCCTTTCCTTTCCTTTCCTTTCCTTTCCTTTCCTTTCCTTTCCTTCCCTTTTTCTTTTCTGAGACAGGTTTTTCTCCGTGTAGCCCTGGTTATCCTGAAAGTTGCTCTATAGACCAGGCTAGACTCAAACCCAGAGGTCCATCCACCTGCCTCTGCCTCTGCCTCTGCCTCTGCCTCCCAAGTGCTGGGATTAAAGTCCTGCACCATCATTGCCTAGCAATACTGAGCAATTTTTCTATCAGAAAGATGATGAATCCTTTTTGGACTTTTGCTTTGTGGAGTGGCAACCTGGGTATCAATGAGGGTGGATGCTGGCTGCCCAGGACTCCATCATATCTCTGCTAGAGCAGATCTTTGGAGTGCTGAGTGTCAATCTAGCAGAATAAATAATGTCTCACAGTAGTTAACTCTTTAAGTCCCAAATATAACAAAATAATTTCTGCCTAGACTTTCAGGATGGGTCAGGTAGGGGTGATGGCCCTAAAAATCAAGAAAGGGTGGCAAAAATAAGTACAGCCTCTTGTTCCCTGCTCTCACATTGGCATGAATATGTACAAGTAATATTGTGGGGGAGGGACAAGAGGTTAAATGATAAAGGGAAAAAGTCTCTAAAGGACAACAGAGACCCTGGACTATGAGTTCTGGAGAAGTGAATGAACATAGAAAAAGCTGTTTTTACCCAGCAGAAAAATCACCCAATCAAGAGGCAAATGATAAAACAATGTCACTTTGATTTAGTATTATTGCAATTTTGATTATACATTAGTGTGCTTACACACATGAGTGTCACAGAGAGAGAGAGCATTGGGTTCCCTGGCACTACAGGTATTTTTGTAAGCTGCTGGACATGTGTGAGGAGATTGACTGTACTTGGGTCCTATGCAAGAACAGCATGTGCTCTCTTAACTATGGAGTCATCTCGCCATCCCATGATAGCACTTTGAAGTATCACCTCTGGGTGTGTGTCAACGCAGTTCTTCTGTGTCTGAAATGTCATCTAAGAATAATGAGATCCTTCTGAGACACTAAAAGTGTCAGTAACCAAAATCAAAACATTGAAAAGTTAGCAGTGTGTATGTCAGTGTGTGTGTGTGTGTGTGTGTGTGTGTGTGTGTTTCACTCAGTTGATACAGTTACTTGCCTAGCGCATACAAAACTCTAAGTTCAATTCCAGCACTGCCCAAAGCTTGATATAATGGTATACACCTATAACCTCATTCAGTATTTGAGAGGTAGAGACGAGAGAATACGAAGTTCAAGGTCATCCTTGGCTACCTACTGAGTTTGAGTCCCAACCAGAATATGTGTGAATCTGTTTCAGAAAGCTTGGCTCTGTTTCGTTCTTACTAAACACAGTCTCACTTTGGAGCCAAAGCTGGCCTGGAACTTTAAAGCTCTGACTGGCATCTAATGCACAGCAATCCTCTGCCTCAGTCTCCTAAGAGGTTATATTTGTGAAATACTAACATCGGCTGAATAAAAGAATTGTTAGTGGGGAATTGGGGAGATAGCTATGCACACATAAAAAGCTGGGCTTGATTATACATACTTGCTTGCAACCCCAGAGCACAAGAGGCAGAGACAGGTAGATCACTGGGGCTCAGTGGACAGCCATCTTGGCCCTAATCACTGAGCTCCAGACAGATCCTGTCTCCTAAAACATGGTGGATGGTTACTGAGGAACAACTGGAATTGACTTTGGACTCCAACTCCTCCAACCTCACTCACAAAAGAACTGTAAGAGGACAAGGAGACTTGAATTGGTGATTTACTTGAGGACAAAACTTAACCAGTCACTAAACTTGGGGCATGAGTGGGGTCTGCCTCTCTGTGATGGAGAACACTCCCTGGCCTCTGAGATGTCACCAAGGGAAAGGCCACAGCAATGAATGTGGGTTACTTTTAATTTATTGCTAATTTCTGCTTTTTCTGAAGGCTTATGATATGTCCTAAGGTAGTGTCAGATACCAAGTTCAACACCACAAACAGTTAAGGGCAGGGGAATTCATCATCATTCATGCAACTGCCAAGCCACTGTTTGTGAGGTACTTTATGAAGCAGCTTATGGGTAATCAATTGAGAGCAAGGTTATGAGGTAACACCATCTGTTTAATGTAAAATTTGAGGCCGAGAGAGGTGCTATAAGTTGCCCTAGGTTGAAGAGGTAAGCTGAGTTATATAGACACTGGCACAGGCCACCAGGCACGATGTGGCCAGAACTGTTTGTGAGACAAAATGAATGTTACAGTGGTTGAGAAGTGAGGAGAGGTCACATTTGATGTTACTAACAGCAGTCTCCATGGGGAGAGTTCTGGCTCATTGGGAGATTGGAAATGTAGCTAGGAGTTTTTAGGAACACAGGACAGATGGATGCTTATGGTAGATACATCTGCAGGTGAATGCTCAGGCCAAATTGTGTCTGTTGTTGAGGTCCTTGGTTCAGTATTGAGAATAGGCTGCTTGTTGTATTCTGTATTCTTCTGTCATTGGCAGTCACCAACCCCCAAAGCCAATTTCTGTAACTGAAAAAAAAAATCAAGGTAATATCTGTGTGGAAGTTGAGGTGGGTGGAAGGTTCTGGAGAAGGCAGTACAGAGAGTATGTTTTGGAAAGGGGGTGAATAAGGACTCCTGTGAGTGAATAGTTGACAGTGCAGATGACAGAGCAAGAGAGCTCACAGCTTAAACTCTGAGACACTATCAAAGCCAGGTTTTGGAGGCTCTTCCAGGAGACACAATGAATTTTTGTTGCTATTTTAATTTTTCAGTTTCTATTTTATTGTGGTAAAAATAGTCATAACAAATTCTGCCACCTTGTCTATCTTAAGAATGAAGTTCAATGCCCTGAAGTGTCTTACTAATGTCAGGCAACCATCAACGCCATCTCTCTCCATAGCACTTTCTCCTCTTGCAAACTGAACCCCTATACCTACCAAACAGCTTCTCCTTCTCCCTCCCTGTTGCCCAGGCAACAGCTACTGCTTCCTTTCTCTATGAATCTGACTATTCTAGATGCCTTGTAAGAGAGTGTTCTCATGGTACTTGTCTGCTTAAGCATAGATTCTAAGGATGATCTTATGCCGTAGCATGTATCAGTGTGTCTTTTAAAGGACATTTTAAATGCATGTACCATATTTCTTTGTATGTTCATCTGTTGATTGGCATCTGGGCTGCTGTCACTTGTAAGTTACTGAGAATAATGCAGTGACGAACACAAATATGCAGATACCTCATCCATGCCCTAGTCTCAGTCGTTGCCAGTATATGTTCTAGAGTAAAGTTGGTAGATCATGCTGTAGTTCTATTTTTAATGATTTTTTTCAAGGAACCACTTGTATTGTTTTACACAGTACTGTGCCATTTTACATTTGACCAACAGAATGCGAGGGTTTCCATTTCCCCTCATCCATATAATAATTAGTTATATTCAGCATGCTCCTCTGGCCCTGTTTGGAATATCTTTTCTAGAAAAATACCAGTTCAAGAACTTTGGCAATTTTTTGATTGGATTATTTTAAGTGCTCTCTGTCTCTCTGTCTCTGTCTGTCTCTGTGTCTCTGTCTGTGTCTCTGTGTCTCTGTCTGTGTCTCTGTGTCTCTGTCTGTGTCTCTGTCTGTGTCTCTGTCTCTCTCTCTGTGTGTGTGTGTGTGTGTGTGTGTGTGTGTGTGTTGGTTTGAATAAGAATGGCCCCCACAGGCTCATAGATTTGAATGCTTGGTCATTAGGGAATGGTGCTATTTAATGGGGATTAGGACTCCTTGTTGGAGTGGGTGTGGCCTTGTTGGAGGAAGTGTGTTACTGGGGGCAGGCTTTGGGGTTTGAACACGTTCAAACCAGGCCAATGTCTCTCTCTTCCTGCTCGCAGATCTGGATGTAGAATTCTCAAACTCCTTCTCCAGCACCATGTCTGCCTGCAGGCTGCCATGCTTCCCACTATAATTATAATGGACTGAACCCCTAAATGTAAGCTAGGTCCGATTGAATGTTTTCTTTTATAAGAGTTGTTGTAGTTATGGTGTCTTTTCACAACACTAGACCATTGACTAAGTCTCTCCCACTCCCTCTCTCTCAACAGGGTTTCATTTTGATTGAGCTAGGCTTCCCTTCTGTTGGTTATATAGATGAAGATGACCTGGAACTTCTAATCTTCCTATTTCTATATCCCAAGTACTCAGATTGCAGGCATATGCTATTATACCTAGTTTTTTGCAGTGTAGGGGATGGAATCCAGGGCTTTATGTATGCTGGACAAGCATTCTACCATTTGAGCTAAATCCCCAGCCTCTAAAGAGCTGACGAGGGACCTATTTATGTGTTTGATATAGAAGCACTACAGCTGTTTTGAAACAAGTTAGGTTGTTGAGCCACTATGCTATATGACGCTAAGATTTTTTTTGTGATAAATTGATTAAGCAAATACATATTCTGTAGGGCATGTGGACCGTGTCACCAAGGGAATTGGCACAGAACTCACAAGATAGAGCAAGTTCAAATCCCAGAAATCTCAGAACTTGATACCTTCAGGAGTAGAGCTAGCTCCTTCCCTGTCTCTGCCTCAGGGCACAAACTGATCTCCAACCAGGTGGCCATAAGAAGTCAGTCATGGCCAGGCAGTGGTGGTGCATGATTTTAATCCCAGCACTTGAGAGGCAGAGACAGGCGGATCTCTGAGTTCGAGGCCAGCCTGGTCTACAGAGTGAGTTTCAGGACAGCCATGGGTATACAGAGAAACCCTGTCTCAAAATAAACCAACCCCCTCCCCCCCCCAAAAAAGAAGTCAGTCACATACCCAGCATCTGGAATGCCTCTCCATGCTAATGAGGCATCTCAGTAGCCTCAGCCTTCAGCCAATGAGCCTTCCCCCAAACTATATAACCAACCCTTGGTTCACCCTGGATAAAGTGTATGTGTTCAAACCACCCCCAAATAAGATGTACTAACAGGCTAAGATCTACTCAGAGAGCTGCTTCATTAAAGGTCAACAGGGAAGACCTTTGTCTAAAATGGTGGTAACATAATTCGCCTGGGACTCTGCTTTCCCACTCTGCCCTTGAGGGCAGCCAGGGTCAGATGCCCCAGAGGGAGAGGCAGACTGGGAATCCCACTGATTCTGAAATCATTCTGGCCTGTCCTTTCTAAAATGCTGTACTGGTGGCGCTCTGACATCCAGAGAGGAGAGGCAGAGCATGGAACCACAATATTCAAATGAGTGAGCCAAGGGAAAATTAGAACTTCCCAGTTTGTTTGTAAATAATCAGTCATTGTGACTTTATTTTGGTATGATAATGGCTGAGCTGTCCTCCCTTGCTGTTAACCTCAGAGAGGGTATTTTGGTTTCAAAATGAAAAGGCAGGGGAAGAAGACATAGGATACTAAATCCATGAGACTAAGAGCTTGGCTTAGGGAACCGGGGCATTTGTCTGCTGCCCAGTGGATTCCATGGTTTTGTTTTCTGAGCACCACATTATATAAATAAATGAGGAACACACCCCAGGAACTCAAGAGAGGAAATGTCGTCATACACAGTGATCAGCCAGTCTAGCTCTCGTCTCTGGGATCAGCAACTAGACTTCACAGAAGGACCATGAATGAAAAATCAGGACCAGGAAGGGCTAGTCAGACAGAGATCTATTGGCATGCAACTAAGAGAGACATACTTCAAATTGACTTAGGACCAAAAGCGTCACAGTGATATATTAGGAAATGGTGAAGGCCCATGAAGTATGTTTTGTCTGTCTCTGTCTCTCTCTGTGTGTCTCTGTGTCTCTGTGTCTGTCTCTGTCTGTCTCTGTCTCTGTCTCTGTCTCTGTCTCTGTCTCTCTCTCTCTCTCTCTCTCTCTCTGTGTGTGTGTGTGTGTGTGTGTGTGTGTGCCCGTGCGTGCACATGCACATGCACGCACGTGCATTTCTGTCTTTGAATATCAATCTGGAAGGGATCATAATGGTTGAGAGATCCCTGATATAACCACCCATCTTTTGCAGCTTCAGCTGAAAATTCCAGAGCAGAATTCCAATCACTATATTCACTTGCCTCTTGATGGGCCAGTCAACTGTGGCTGGGGTAAGTAGGGATAGACTAGTACTATCAACCAACGAGACCTTCATGGTTATGTTAGAAGAACAGTTTCTTTTGAAGAAGAGACTTTACTTTGTGGAAAGAGAAATAAATGCAAACACATAAAGAAACAACCTGTCAATTCTGTCACATCAGAATCGAGAAGAAGAGCCTGTAGGATGCCTAGTGATGTATCAGTATGGATACAGGCAGTCAGGAGACTTATGAAAATCAAGCATCATCTCATAGAACAAAGCTATGGAATGTCACGACATTAATGGAGTTTCTGAGCCAGCTACGAGCTTCACTCTGTAATAGGAAGGAATCTGGGGCTAGAGAAGAAGAGGTTTAGATTGCATTTGATCTGCCTAAAAGAGACCCTGAAATTTAGTGTAAGAAATTTAATAAGTGATTCTAGTAGGCTTCGGACCAGCTCAGTGTTAGATCATTTTCTGTGGTGCAGGAGAATCAGTTTTCAATCTTCAATGCTGTAAAAAAAAAAATCAATAAACTTGGTTTCTAAGAAACTCAGTAAGGGGAGGGGAAATGGACCAATCAGAAGCTAAGAGAAGATATGGTGTCCAGAAAAGATACAGAGGGTAATTCTGGTTCAATATTCCACGGGCTTTGGAGTCAGGGTCATGCCTCAAAGTTGTCATGCTCAGAGATAGGCATGGGATTTTCATATGTTGTCTGCTCATCTCTCATGACTGAGATACCCCAGGCACACTCTTTCTCCATGATCTCCAGCAAAGCTTCTCTGATACTCATGGTTTGTCTGGCTTTGGACAAAGAGAGGTAGAGGCTGGCTGTTGAGAGTGAAAGCATGCACATAAAAATTACAAGAAATTCCAGGGAACATGGACGGGGCCCTGATGTCACATACTATTCTCATGTGTGTGTACAAACACACTCTCACATGTTCAGCTGTCCAAACAATGAGTTGTGTACCTGGCTAGGGGTCAGCTTGTTAACATGGCTGGTGTAACATGGTCAGCTTGCTACATGGCTAGATGGACAACCAAGAGCATAAAGAGAGCCACACAGGATACCAAGATTTAGGAGCACCCCTAACATACCAGTTGATAACTACGCTTTTGGATTGTTTAGCAATATGAAAAATTGTGGTTTAATAACAAAATATAATTTTTAAGAAAGTGGACTCACTCTGACTTGGTGCCTAGCTCCTGATGACGACATTGTCTGGGTGGTTCTTATGGGCCAGACTGACCTCTAATAGACTCTTGCTAATATACATTCATGAGGTGTGTGGTGACTGCATAGGAAATGGCTTTATTCACCAGTATGGCAGTCTGGAAGACTGTCAGTTTTTCTCCCAGCATCCCACGCTTCAGCAGGATATCTGGAGTTTGTTTACTTGAGGGCACAGCATGAGGCCAGTGAGGACTGCTTTTCATGTCTCGGGTTGTGCCATCTCTGAGATAGCCATTGGTCAAAGAAGTCACACAAGAAATTCATCTGGGAATATCTGGAGTCACTACAAAAGTTGCAGAACGGGAGCAGGGCAAAGTTGAGGTCATTTGCACTTCCCTCAGCCATGTCTTGTGGGCACTTGCATCTTGTATGCAGTTTTCCAGCCGCATTACTCAGTCTTCAAAGAAACAGAAAAGGGGAAAGGCCTATGTTCTTTTTCACAAAAATTATTTCTTTGAAACTTTAAAGTATGTTCTATATTGAAGAGTTGTAAGCCTTAAAACAAGTTGCCACAATTTGAGATATGAATGAATAGGTTAAAAAAGGAGGTGTAAAAATTGGTTTTGGATATTCTAGTCTTTCCAGGCAGATTTTTATATGTTTCTAAATATATCTAGATATACCTATATATTTCATAATTAGCTGAACAACTCTATTGCCTTTTTAGATATCGCTTTACATTGAGAGTACTTGCTGCATGTGAGTGTGTGTGTGTGCGTGTGTGTGTGTGTGTGTGTGTGTGTGTGTGTGTGTGTATGCATGTGTGCATATGTATTAGTAATAAATCCCTGACTTCATGCGGGTTTGTTTTGCAACCTTCCTAAACAAGAGCTCATGATCCCTGCTCAGTATCTCCCTTCATTTCCAACTTTACCCATATTTCATTTGACATTTGAATTCAGTTATGGGATTAACTGGCTTTGTGATTATAATCTTCTCAAATCTCTTTCTATTTAAAAGAAAGCATGAGTAACATTTGGATTATAACCACATCACCACTCTATCATCCTCTGCTCCCCTCAAGAGCGAGGGGAGTTTCCCAGGCAGTTTTCTTCTTTATACTTGGACTGAGTATGTGAGATCCTTCTTTAGCACACGCAAAGCTCAGATTCCATTCCCTGTACACACACTCCTACACATAAAGCACAATAAGTGACACATTTTTACAAACGTGTGTTAGTAATGTTCAATAACGGAGAGACCCCAAGAAGTTACCAGTGGTGCCGAGTACAGGCTCTGAGTAATAATGGTCAGCCCCCTAGCCCCCTGAGTGAGCACAAATATTTTCTCTTCAGGGCAGAGCAATGTTCTAGTGCCTGCTCCATTCTGGGAGTTTCTGATTACATGCCAAATGTGTTCCTAGAACACATTTCTTAGGCGAGACTTCTCCTCCCCAGCAACAACCTTCAAACTGTATCCCTTCCATTTTCTACACAGATTTATCAACTGACTGCAGAGCCTGTATCCAGAAATGAGTGGCATCCTCACGGTACCTGTTCTCAGCCTTGGATTCAAAGTCTGCATTCAAATTCATCCTGCCTGCCATGTCAACCTCTGCATTCAGGATTAGAATCTAGGATGGACTCACCTGCAGAGCGACATGGTCAACCAGTGACAAGATAGCTTGACCTACAGCCACAGCAGGCTTCTGCCTGGCTCTGGAAAGGTGGCACATGGCCAACATGCTGCATATACTGCTCAAGGATTAACTTAGGAAGTAGGGAAAGGTCTTGAAGCCAAGACAGGCCAGGCAAATTTGGCGTCTCAGCTAGCTGCTTCCATAGCAGAAAAGCCCGTGAGCTGGAGGCTGCAGCCTGTGACAGACAGCTCCTTATTTGTAAGTAGTTAATGTTTCTTAGCAAGCACTTCTAAAGGAAATTGGTATGTAATGATGGCACTCACTGGAAAACAGGCCGATTAGAAAATGCACTAACTTATCTAGTATTCATTTGAAAAGTAAATGGATGCGCGGCAAGGTGAGAGTTCACTACAATTCAAATATTTTCCCTTAACAGGCTGTAGCACTCCTGCCTTAATTCAAGCAGAAACACAAGTATGAATAATCAAACTAGATGACGCTCATCAAGAACCTTTGTGCCTTGCACCATTTCAAATGGTCATTGAAGCTTAATGGCAAAAAATTTACATTCTCCCTTTAATTTGTATTCTGTTCCTTCCTTCTGAGTGATGGGACTGTGGCTTGCTGTTGCCCGATGTATTATTTTGATGCAAATACTGTGTTGTGTGTGCCTGAGTCCAATTTCCTGGCTTTTGCTGGCAAGAGAAGGGACTGCAAAAATAGTTGAAAATCAGGGTTATTTAAAGAGTTTATAACTACTGCTCCTAATAACTGAAACAATACAATTGATGAGCCGTCTGCTTAGAGACACTCTGACGGCTGTAAGTTAATAGAGCCCCACAAAGGAAGATAAAATCAACAAAAAAACTATTTACTATTTATTCCTCTGTTTTCTCTACCCTAAATATTAGTTTTGTTCTGATGGCAGAGAGAGAGAGAGAGAGAGAGAGAGAGAGAGAGAGAGAGAGAATCAGATTCAAGTGAAACTCCCTTTCCTGCGACACTCACCCGGGGAAAGAAAGCTTTATTGAGATCCAGGGGGTTGCCGCCAAAGACTGCAAACATTGAGCCCCAAGGGTGATCCTTGAATATAATGTATGCACAAACTAATTTATGATACTGTGACTAATTTCCATTTCTTGTGCTTAGAGTTGCCTAGCTAATTACAGAGATGTTTTCTTAACTTTAGTAATTACGTTCTATGCTTTCGACAGGCAATGGAGCAAATGAGCAAGGCCAGATTGCGCGGTACTTGGGAGACAAGCGTGTCCAGGCGAGAGGAGAATGTGCGCTAAGCTTGCAGGGCCAGCATCCTTGATCAGAAGCCTCGCCAGCTTTGACCAGCACCCGCAGGCTGCATCGGAAGCATCTGGAGACATATTTGATGGAACACCCCATAATTAGACCGGCTGGCTTAATTAGGAGAAGTTTGTGGTTAGAGGGTTGCTGAGGGGCTGTACTGGGATCTGAAGATTTGCTACTTCCTCCCAGGAGGCCTGGGCCACAAAGCTCTACCCGCTGAGCGTGCACGTGTTGGTGTCTGAACATCCAAGACATCTCTACAGCATCTGTGAACCCAAGGCGGGGGACTGCCCCCTGCAACAGAAACAACAGCAGTCTCGTTCACTCCTCCACCCCTTAGATATAACAGAAGGAACACTTGGATATTCAGATGTGATCACTTC
The DNA here is from genome assembly GCA_030674055.1 of Rhabdomys pumilio. Taxonomy (NCBI): domain Eukaryota; kingdom Metazoa; phylum Chordata; class Mammalia; order Rodentia; family Muridae; genus Rhabdomys; species Rhabdomys pumilio. Next base: position 208,618,724 of record JANHMN010000002.1, on the reverse strand, counting down.
CTGCAAGCCACTCTGGAAGATGTGTTTAGAAATTGTCTTCCGGAGGCTGGTGGCAGGATAGACGATGGTGCTCCTCTTATTCTCAGGAATCTCTCCTGTGGCAGAAAATGCATCACCCTAAGGAGCTAAGGGATCCTTAGGAACCAAGCCTTGACTGTGCAGCCTTACCAGTGAGGGTTTTCCAGCCAATTTAGAAACACGAAGCACTGCCCACAAAATCAGCTCCCAGTAAAGCAGACGGTAGAGCAAGACTACAGGGACACTGCACATCTGGGAGACATCTGTGCATGATTTTGAAGCAAATATGCACTGGGCAGTTGTAAACCTTTTGGTTCTACATGCTGTGGCTTGAACGTGCACAGGAGGATGAGGGAAGAGTGGGATGGAATCCTTCCATGGCGAGGTCAGCCGTGCATCCTGAACTTCATGTTCACCGGCTCTGCTCACGTTCCTAGAAGTGGCTCTTTTTCTACTCACACAGGATAAGGAAAATAGAAGTGTGTGTGTGTGTGTGTGTGTGTCTGTGTGTCTGTGTGTGTGTGTGTCTGTGTGTGTGCCTGTGTGTCTGTGTGTGTGTGTGTCTGTGTGTCTGTGTGTGTGTTTAGGGTTTGTTTCCCCTCAGGTCAGCAATTTTTGCTTTCTGGGATATGGATGCTATTTATTGCTAGCATGCTATTAGTAAACAGAAGCAGGCTTCCATAATCTGTCCCCACTTTACCAAATTAAAATGATTTCCTTGCTCTGTAGAGATGAGGTAGCTTGTCCATCAGGCCATCCAGGATATGAAAAATGAAATATGTTCTCTAACTATCTCACTAGGTATAAACATTTGATGAAAATGAAACACACTTCAAGCCACTTATGGTATCAATTTTAGACTGAGCCATCCAGGTAGCCGGCGTGGAAACGGGCCGCGTGGAGAACCAAGCTGTTGAATTTTTAATGTGCTGTTGAAAAACATTAATGGGCTTTATTGTGAAATCCTAAAAATGGATTTCAAATGGATTTGAACAGAATTCTTTACAAAATGATGAAACCTAAATTCCAGCTACTTACAAGTCAGTCCCTTGTTTTTCTTTTAGACTTTACTTTATCTCTTATCATATACGTGCCAATGATGTGTGTGCAGGTGATATGTGTGGGTGAGTGTGCTCACGCCAGGTTATGAATGTGGAGATCAGAAGACAGCTTTTGGGAGTCAATTTGAGGTTTGAACTTAGGTTCCGAGAGCCGGTGCTGCAATGCCCTTACCTGCTGAGCCATTTTGTCCGCCCTTAATCTCGTTTAAATTCTCAATTTGTGTGTTAGATAATCAGTGTGTCACAGGACTTTGCCTCTAGTAACTGAAAGGAAGAAGGGTAGAGAAAGTGTGAGGGAGTGCTGAAAATATTGACAGCTCGTCTGGCATCAAAGAAGACCTTTGCAGGGTAAAAAATTTTCTTATGAAAGAAAAGACACCAGCAAAGTTAAGCTTTGGGTAGACTTAGCTCCTGAAATACCTTGCCTCCCAGTCAGCCATGACAGGCACAGGATGCCTTACCCTTGGGTATGGGTATACCTCAGAGGAGGCCTCACTGAAAGAAAGCCATCTTTTCATCCATTCAAGGGAAGAGGATGTGCCTGCTTCTGTGACGTGGAAGAAAGAAATGCAATAAAATGTAATTATTTTGACACGTTCTTTTAAAAAGGTGATTATTTATACTTAACGCCAAGTGGTTTAGACTGCCATTATGAAAGAGAAGCCACTGTCCTTGGTCCTTAAACTGTGAGCACTCTGAAGACGGGAGAGAGATCATTCCCAAGCTGGGAGAAGTGGAGATCTTTCTTGCTTGCACCTCCCAGCATTCTGTCTGCATGGACTTTTATTCCATTTTTACAAGCCAAGGCTTGTTTTTCCTCATGAAGAGAAAACAACTGGAAGGTGTGCTTTCCCTGCCAAGTAACTTATCTATTCTGCGACACCTTAGTGTGAAATGCCACATACACTATTCCTCAGAAACAGATTCTGGATGAGAGCTTGACACCTGAGTCATCACCACGCTTCCAGACCAGAGAGCAGTGATGGGTGCCCGAAAATTATCTGTGAAGTTTTTCATTCAGGGGAGAAGTTCATCTATTTCTGTCCCATCCTGTTTTGTCTTGGTTTGACGCTAAGTGATGCAACCCTTTAACACGCCCCCGCCCCCAATCTCTTCCCTTTCTACCCACCCCATGGTCATAGAGGGGGGCTCAGACGATCTGCTGCAAAATGCCATTTGAGTCACTGATGAATAATTTACATGCACAGCAGGTGGCAGTGAGCTAGTATGTAAAGGTCCTTTGAAGAGGAAGGGGAAAAATATTGCTGCCTTTCTTAGAGAACACTGACCCTGGCAGCAGTCTGTCGGGGAAGCCTTTCCAGAGAGAAGGTAATGCTTTGCAAGTATCCAGAGGGTCTCATGAGCATACCACTGTGGGCCTTGCAGGCTGGAACTGATTTTCAAACACATAACTTGTCCGTTCACTATCCCAAAAGTGAAGGAGTCCGACTATCTGAGTTAACAGCTGTAGCCAGAAGCCTACAACACAAGGATTCTAGCAAATCGAAGCTTCACTGGGTTTTCACATCCTAACAGTTGCCTGTCCTTGCTATGTCCACTCTTATCTCCAGGGTACCTAGTAAAGTTATTTGAAATTGAAGACAAGCTTTAAAATTCCACTAACCCTGAAGAAGCACACTGATTTCCCTGCAGAGTAACAATTATTTCTGGAACAATATGCTCATAGGTGTATATGTATCTGGATTAAGCGAGACCATTAGTGGTTTTTAGTATAAATGGAATTTTTTTCTCTTTTCAGAATGGAAGCATAAGAATTGGCTTTTGACAACAGTCAAATTCATGTTTCTAAAAGGAAAAAAAAAGCAGAGAAAGAACTAAAGATGCACTTAGCTTTTTACATAAGACTATGCATCTTGTTCCCCCAGTCTGTCTTAATTTTAGATGCTGACATCATGCATGCATTTTAAATTATTAGGCGGATAATCACTTCCTTATAATAATTTCCACGCTCAGCTACAATAAAATAGATGTCTTTCAAAGCCCCCTTAGTAAAATGTGCTCAGTGTTACGTTCTGTATCATGCAGGTCAATTTAATTCAGTGTGGCTCTCTCTACCCAGCTAAACAATTGCTTTTCAGTCTCTGGAGAGTGTGGTGAATGCAGCCAAGAATACCCATCCAGAGACGGCCTTGGATGCTTGTTCATAAAAACTTGACATCTGAAGTCCCACTCTTTATTAATCTCTTGTCAAAGAGTTAGTCAAGATTTCTGGGGGAAAAATGTCAATGTCATATAAATCATTATTAATTATTCAATAATGAATGAGATTAAAATGGAAGAATAGACCATTTCAAAAATGGTCAGGCAAGCATCCCATTCGTCACTGGCCCCTCCCACAAGGGCTTCACCTCACCATCTGCAGTCTGCATTTCTCTGTAGCTGCAGACTGGGACAACTGCCATTGTGCATGACAGTTTACATAACAGCAGCATAGATGGCCAGTCAGGTGCTTTGGCTTAAGTCTGTTCCTAAAGGTCCCTTAGCTAGACACTTGATCCTCACATATATACAGTGGTCCTAAGAGGTTGTAGAGGCAGCAGAGAGTGGTTGCGTCACAGAGGGTGGTTCTGCCTCTCAAGGGGGCTATTACAGTTCTCTCAGGACCCTGGTTAATCCTTGAAACAATATTTTCTTATAATGCGAGACCACTCAAATGTGTTTACCTTTTGTTCCAAGTTACCTTTCCATGTTCCCACCTTGTTTTGCTGTAGTGAGAGGGCAGGGCAGGGACAGATTGGGGAAAACTTACTAGGAGGCCAAACAAATAGGTGTACCTGGTTATTTGATTTTCATTTCCCCCAAATTATAAGCTAAATAAATCTCTTTTCTTTATTAATTACCCAGAGTCAGATATTTTGTTAGAGAAATATCTTACAAGGTGTCTTAGTTTAATGATTCTCCAGAAGCAGACACTCACAAAAGGTTTCCAGCACAAGTAGTTTATTTGCAGATGACTGGAGAAAATGCAGGTGGAGAGAAACAGGTGAGAGAAATAATATTTGCATTAATGAGCAGGTCACTGTGTGGCCAGCTGGGCATTAGTGCTGCTGAGGACATGTCAGCAATGGTGTAGAACACACATGAGAGCTGCTCAAGCATATGGTAGCTGGATTGTGTAGCTGCCGACTCTCATTCACCAGTGGTTGAAGAGTCAAAGCTATAAATCTACCAAAGAAAGTCCCCTCAGAAGTTTCCAGCCTACCTGGGAACCGAGAGCACCAGAAGCAATGGGAAGAACAGCCACAGCTTCTCCAACAAAGCAGACAGAGTATTCAATGACAAGACACTGTTTGAGGTCCGGGCTCTACCCCCACAACTGGTGCCTATGAACTAGGAGTGGCCTCCAGGAACTACCATCCTCAAGCCTGTGCAATTTGAAATTTAACAGAATTCTTGGAGATGCTTTACTGTTTCCATAGGGGTCTACTGTAGCCTTGCATGTCATTTAAAAAATAAACAGTGAATATTTATTATGCTAAATTAAAGCCAGGAATGAAATAGTATAAAGAATACAATCTTAAACCAGGAGCAGGGTCTGTATCTATAATATTAGCACTTATGGGGAGAGATAAAAGGATCAGAAGTTTAAGACTCACCTGGACTACCATAAGTTCCAGGCTGGACTAGGCTATCATGCAAGATTCTATTGCAACCCACATCAAAAGAAAAACAATAAAACAAACAAACAACAACAAAACCCAAACACTTTTTGAAGTTCTTACTTTATCAGCCTCTCACATCCTTAATGTATTACTTTAAGGACTTCCATCCATGCATTCCTGCTGCCTGTGGTCTTGTGGTCCGGTGGTCCTGTGGTCCTGTGGTCCTGTGGTCCTGTGGTCCTGTGGTCCTGTGGTCCTGTGGTCCTGTGGTCCTGTGGTCCTGTGGTCCTGTGGTCCTGTGGTCCTGTGGTCCTGTGATCCTGAGGTCCTGTGGTCCTGTGGTCCTGTGGTCCTGGGCCTCAGATCATCTTTTTCTCTATAATACAGTGAGTTGGATGAAAGTGGTCACCTAAGCTTGGGTGATCAATCAGAAAACTCTGGCTAGAAATGTTTTATTGCTTGACTTGAAAATGTAAGGTAGGGTAATTGCTGTGCCTCCTCCAAGGATCTGAGCCATGGAACAGAAGAAGTCTCTATGAACAGTGGGCATAGAATGCAGGAGTCTATAAAGCAGAGTCTCATTAATAGCTACAAAGAGCATGAAGGCGTCAAGAGTGACCCAAGCACAGGTAGATAAATGATGGGCTCACTACTTGATTGATCAGTGTATCTAACTGACCCAAACACGGAACTAACAGGATGTAAGAGTGCCTAGCATATAGTAGTTCCTTGGTGGACATTTGTTGAGTTGATGGGTCAAATGTGTCTGGAAGTTCAAGTGATGGAAGAGCCATGCACATCACATCACATCACATCACATCACATCACATCACATCACATCACATCACATCACATCACATCACACCACATCACAGGATGCAGCAGGAAAGGGAAGAATCAGAAGCAGAACTCAGTCATGGAAGTCCTCTAATGAACACACCAATGATATGTACATCATAATGTGATCATAGATTCCAACTTCATGTGATAGGTGTGGTGTTTTTTGAATTAACGGGTAAGAAAGCAGATACATGGAGAGATTAGATACCTTTCCCAGGAGGGTGTAGTTAATACCAGGAAGATCCTGGATACAAACCAGGCTGGCTGTCTCTGCAAAGTGGCCCTTCATTCTTTTACCACTGCTATTAATTGTGGGTTTCTTTACACCCACGACAAGTTCCAAAGTCAATGTGGCTCATCCGGCCTTGGATTATTATTTGACTGCATACTTCTGCTTCCCTGTGCTATATGCTTATAACAATGTGGTCTTTCTGTCTCCTCAACCAGAGATTGCTTCAATGGGTCTCATTTTTATTTTCAGCCTAGAAGCAGCATCACAGGAGAGCAGTAAGCAGGTTCCCTGTAGCTCCCATCCAGATATTTGGCTTTGGCTTCCTGATAGCACTTCCTAAAGGTGTGGTCCTGAAGCCAGAGGGCATTTGTCACATGTACTTTGAGATATCACAGGAACTGAGACATAGCACTGCCTTATACATGTAGATTATCTTTTGCTTCATGTCAGGTTATTCTAATCTCTAGTAGCTCAAAATAATGGCACATTCGTTATGGTTACACGTCTGAAGTTTTAGTGGATGTAATTGTATGCACTGTGAACCTCCAGTAAGATCACACTGAAGTCTTTAACTGACAGTACTTTAGAATATAATCATGTTTACAGACAGATTTTTAAGAGGCAATCATCTTGAAATGAGGTCATGAAGGTACATCATTAATGACATTAATGACCCAACATGACTGGTATTCTTATAAAAATAGGAAATTTGAACATATATACAAGTGTTGAGAAGAGACTCAGGGAGAAAACACCACTAACAGTCAAGGATACAAGTCTAGATAGACTATATCATTCCCTTCAGAAACTCAGAAGGAATCTACCAAGGAGAAACCCTGGTCTTTGATCTCTAGCCTTGAGAAGTGTTAGGGAATAAATTTCTGTTGTTTAAGCTATCTAGTCTGTGGTATTTTGTTACAGCACTGCAGGAAGGAAAAAGAGCAGAGGCAGCTCATCCATGCTCTCCACTGCACTAACTTGTCCAAATCAAAGCATGCAGACTGAATTCACTCAAAATCACGCCATCAAATATGTGATATTTGATGCTGACAATTAGCTGGACCTCATTTGGGACCGCTGGCTGTCATACCTCTATATGACCTTTCTTTGAACTTGGACTGCCTCAGAGACCACTGGCTAAGTTCTGAAAGTGGAGCCTGGGAGAGGAAACTTTAATAATTATGATCTAGGTCTGAAGTTACCCAGAGAAACTACTGTTGGATTTTGTTGATTAAGAGTGACCCAAGGAGGCAAGTTTATATTCAATAGATAGGAATTAGAATCTTCAATTTTGATGAGATGACAGTAAAAAATAATTTGTCTATATATTTTTAAAAGCACAAACCAAAAGACGAACCAAGTAAATCCTTGCTTGATATTCTATGATTCAGAGCATCTTAGGCTGCTATCATTTTCTTTCTTACAGTTCACATGAGTAGTTTGCAGAAAACACCCTCCTAAAGGTATAATTAGAAATAGTTATTGTTAATAATTAGCAGAACCATTGAAGTAAGTACTATCAGATATTTGAACCTAATAGAAACTATAAAAAATATTAAAACTTTATATCACCACCAAATCACAGAATAATGTTAACCCCAATCTGGCCTGTTGTAAAAGTGCAGCCCCACGTGATATCAAAGCATCATGGGTCACAGGAAATCCAATCAGCCAGAAAGTGTCAGTGCCTTGTCCCTACCTTGGGGAATTGCTTGTTTATTTCTACTGTTAGGAGTCAAAGAGCAAGTCAGAGACTGACATGTAGATAGCTGTAGGAAAATGAACTAATGATCTACAGATGGATGGCTACTACAGCTCTACTAAGATTTTGTACATAAAAGAAAGGTTGGTTAGAAGGAAATAGCATGTCAGGGGAAGAGCTGAAATCTGAGTGTATAGGAAATAAATTTAGAAGTCTTTGGGCATGAATCTTGCCAATGTAATAGCTTATCTCTGACCTCACAGCACAGGGGAAGCTCCTACCCGGGGAATGGAAAAAGAGTCCTCTCTCCATTAGATACTAGCTCTTCTTTTAGCCTTTCCCCCAACATTTTTCTTGGTAGTATCCCAAGTTAGAAACTATATAGCAGAATTCAACATCTATGAGTGTTTTCCCCAATAGCTGTCCTAATTTGTTTCCTATTGCTGTGATAAAACACCACAACCAAAACCATAGTAGGAGGGAAAGGGTTTATTTCAGCTTAGAAATATTACAGCCATCACACAGGGCAGAATCTCAAGGCAGGAATAAGCAGAGGCCATGGAGGATTACTGATCACTGGCTTGTATGCTTTCTTATAAAGCCCAAGAGCACCTGCCCAGAGGTGGTACCTTCCACAGTGGGCTGTACTCCTCCACCAATAATTAATCAAGAAAATTAATGACTTGCTTATAAGCCATTCTCAAGGAGATATTTTCTCCGTTGAAGTTCCCTCTTACCAGATTAGCTTAGCTTGCGTCAAGCTGATGGAAACACAGATCACCACACAAGCCCAATTTCTATTTTCTTACCATGGCTACTCTTTCTGGAGAAATGAGCCCTACTTAACTCTTCCATGTCCACGCCTGAGAATCTCCAGGACATTCATTACTCCTAAAGAAGCACAAAAAGGAACAGTTGCTTGGGTGAGGCACTAGAGAATACACAGTACTTATTCTACTGGAGAAGAGAATGCCACAGGACAGTGGAAAACATCCCTAGAGAAGCACATGATGTCTGCATTAAGCAGCGTCTTCACTAAATGGATGTCTGTGGAGAATGAACTTGACACACGAGAGTGTTGTAGGTCTTCAGCTGACTTCAGATCCACAATTCTTAAGTATAAGGTTCTCTTTTACCAGAGTCAGGGTTGACTCAAGTGCCTGAGCACTAGAGCTCTAGGGTAAGACACAAAGGAGTTCAGTACTGAGAGTATTTCATGCCAGCTCTTCTGTAACTCTGTGTTCTACATATCTTCATATTCAACCAACAGATGGTTAGGTACTATGAATTTAAGTCTATGATGACTGTATCTGTCCTGAACAATGTCAGACCTTTATATTTCCATTATTACCTAAATTATGCAGCATAATTTGTGTTTTAGTGCTTGTCCTGTATTGGGTGTTATAGTCTAGGAGTGATTAACTTATGTAGGGGAATGTATGTATAAGCTATATACAAGTAGTATATAGCTTTTTATTCAATATATTTGAATATTCATGGATTTTTGTATCTATGGGGATTTTGGAACTAGTCCCCATACACAACAAGGAACAAGTTTAATTAAAAAAAGAAGAAATGCACATGACATTTATTTTTTAAGGAATTATTAGCATAGATTAATATTAGGTACTTTGCTTATTATTGTAACAAATACTTGATTAAAACCAACTTGATTAGAATGAGAGGCTTACTTTGGCTACAATTTCAGGGAATACAGTTCATCATGGAGTGGAAGTCCTGGCAGGGCACTTGATTGGACTGGCCATATTGCATCCACAGTCAGGCAGCAGAAAGAGATAAATGCAGATGCTCGTGTTGCTTTCCCCATGTCTCCTTTTTGAACAGGTGCCCATGGGTTAGTATCTTAGGTAGGGTCTCTCAACCAACTCAGAGCTGACTGAGAACAGGAGCTCTTGGGTTGATATCTCTCAGATTCAGGATAAGTCTTATCTCCTCAGTTAAACCTCTCTGGAAAGGCCCTCAAAGATGTGTGTCTCCAGGTTGCTCTAAATGCTCTGGCTGGCAACAATGACTGGTATGTACTTAGGGCAGTGTTTAATGATATAGCATTGCTGCTATAAAAAATGCTGTCTATAAAAACTTCGAAAAACAACACAGAGATGTTAACTTCCGGAAAGAACATTTTATTTAATCTAGCCATCTCCGTACTTCCTGAATAAATGGAAAATAGGGGTTGAATGAAAAATCAGAATTTATGGATAGCCCAAATTCTGTAAACCACTGAAAAAGTTTGAGGATGAACAGGTGTGATAATTACACTTCGGTATAGATATAGTCAATGTCACTGAACTGTACCCTTGATACTTAAAATGACAAAATATGTATATTTTATCACAATAAAGTGTTGAAAAATATATCATGTTACTAGTCTCAACTTCATTGTGGTCTGAATCAGGTTTTTATGTTTTTATAGGTTTCTTGTCATCTGATCTCAGCATTGCTCCTCTGTGTAAGGTGCTAATGAGCTGGGGGAGGAAAGATGGGGAGCAGCTGGGCGGTGGGGGCAGGATAAGAGTTTCCATCATCAGGTTTGCTTAATGAGTGTGCTGCCACCAGGGGTCTACTGAAGGTGAGCACCTTCTCTTTTGAGTCTTTTGATCAGCTCGAATTGTAATCAGCTAAGGCACACTGTGTTTTCCTGTCATACAAACCCAAGATTACTCCTGGAATACACTCCAAAGTAATATGTGGCAAACTCTAATAAATGAATCCTGTTTTTGAAAAGGAATGCACACTTTGCCTACTTCTAAAAAAGGGCTTTGAGGCAGTGGAAAAAGTTCTGATTGAAGAGACAGAAAAGGGATATTTGTCCCAAGGCCTGAACCTTACTACCTATCCTCAGCCTGCCTGCAGTCTCCTGTGGACAGCATCTGTCAATGCCAATGGGCTTGCTGCCTCTCTGTAAATGCGTGTCTGGGAGTGGAGGAATAATGCCTCCAGGAGGCACACCCTATCAATAAGGAACAAGTGTCGGGTAGGTGTTGCTGGAGACTGGTTGGTGGGTAAAGCACTGGAAGCACAAATGTGAGAGCAAGAGTTTGGATCCCTGGGACGCAAATAAATGCTTCGTGAACGTGGTGACCAGCTTCTGCCTCAGGGGTATGAGAAGCAGACACAGAAAACCTCTCCAACAAGCTGCCTAGCCAGACGGGTTCCTCTTTCTGTGAATTACTTTGGTATCACAGGGCCCAGCTGGCTCCTTCTGGCATTTACAATTCTGGATGCTCTCCCTGCTAAGAGACATGAGTTACTCAAGGTCTCGGGCCCATCTTGGGCCCAAAAAGTGTTCCTCAAAGAATGAAAGAGTTTATAAGGGTTCTGAAGTGAAACTAAACAAGACAAAACTGCCTTTCCTAGTAAGAATGAGATGGAATGAATCACCCAGAGGGATAAACAGAGGCCTTATTTGTTCAGAGTTGTCAACAGAACCCAAAGGCACTAGCTAGGCTGTTTTTAGTTTCTTAAAAATATATTTAAAACTCTTTCCATTTAGCTTCCCTGAGGCCACCAGTTAGATAGATGACAGTAGATGGGAAGGTGTGACTTGGAAGTTCCTGCCCTGCTTACTTAACACCCTTTAAATTTTCTCAGCCCAGGTAGCAGCAATTTGAGTAAAGCCATCTTCAAACGACCTACACAGTAGCTACCAACTGACTGCAGCCACATGAGAAACCCAAGGATCCAGCTGACCACCACATTCATAAGTAAAATAAATCCCTCATTCTCCACTCTCTTTCTCTCCTCCATCCTCCATCTCCTCCTCTTTCTGTTCCTCCTTGTTCCGAGACACTGAAGGTCAAGCCTAGGCCTTTGCGTGTGCCAGATAAGCGTCCTCAGATAGATAAGACGAGCTGGACCTCTAGCTCCAAACATTTGTGATTTTTTTTGTTTGTTTATCTGTAAGTCAACATTTTAGGAAGATTGCCACAGCAGCAAATTAATCTGATGGTGAATGAGTGAATAGCCAAGTACAACATAGCACACGTTCTTACTGTCTGCACAGAGCCTGGGGGGAAGCTGCTCTTGGGCTCCTTGGCTCATCTGCTGAAGAATGTCAAGGCCTCAAGTCAGCATGTTGGGGAACATTTTGGCTTCTCCTCAGCATTCTTCTCAGACAGCAAGATGGCTGCTTCTGATCTGAGCAGCACAGTCTCATACAGAACTCAAAGGTGGCAGAGGGGCTGCTTCCCCATACATCTCTCTCCTTATGACCCTTTAAAACACTCCTTTTGCAGATTGTCTCCGTGAATCTCCTTGGCCATGACTTATTGCCCATGACTGGGCAGTAAACATCATTATTTTAGTTTCTAATGTATGAGGGCGGCTCTGCCACTGTAGGAAAAGGGTGTGGACTGGCTGGTGAACAATACCCACACTGTTACTTTAAAACAACTGAACTGTCCTTGTCAGGCATAAAAGTTTAATTTAGTACCTGACAAGGAACAAAATTTTAATCCTTTGTAATGCAAGTCTAAGATAATTCTTGTTTTATATTTCCTGCTGATGAAGCTGTATCCCATTCTCCAGAATGACTTGAACAGCGCTGTCAGCAATCTCTTCTGTCTTGAGCTTTTCTTATGGTTTCTGAAAAGAATGGGTAATTGCACCCCCTGCCACCCCCGATTTTGTTTTTGTTTTTCAAGACAGGGTTTCTCTATGCAGCCCTACCTGTCCTGGAACTCACTCTGTAGACCAGGCTGGCCTCGAGCTCAGAGATCCACTTGCCTCTGCCTCCCAAGTACTGGGATTAAAAATATGATGTGCCACCACTCAACTTTCTCCCACTTAAAAAATGATTTTATCTTCTCTTGGCTGGGTATGGTGGCAGGTAGATCTCTATGAGTTGGAGGTCAGCCAGGGGTACATAGTGGGGCTCTATCTTTAAAAAGGCAAAAGAAAAAGGGTGTGTGTGTGTGTGTGTGTGTGTGTGTGTGTGTGTGTGTGTGTGTGTGTGAGGGAGCTGGGTTGACATGGGTGGAGCTGTCAGGAGGTGAGGTGGAAATGATATAAGCACATGTATGAGATTCTCAAAATGTAAAACATTTTCTTTTATATAGAGAATGTATCACTTAAAAGTTCCAACTAGGCTGGAGAGATGGCTTAGTGGTTAAGAGCACTGACTGCTCTGCCAGAGGTCCTGAGTTCAATTCCCAGCAACCACATGGTGGCTCACAACCATTTGTAATGGGATCCAATGCGCTCTTCCAGTGTTTGTCTGAAGACAGGTGTAGTGTACTCATAAAAAATAAAATAAAATAAAATAAAATAAAATAAAATAAAAGTTTTAACTATTGTTAATTCTCTTATTCACTGTGGCTATAGGAGCTAAATCCAGGTCATCTCAAAGCTACACAAGTGTTTTACCACTGAGCTACATACCCAGTTTTGGTTTCTACTATTAGAAGATGTTTGACTATCTTCCTTCAGATGTCTTTTTAATTTTTTGATGCAGAACTTTCCCTGGATATAGGATGTGTGTAGGTTTGAATAAAAATGGCTCCAGTAGGTTCATAGATTTGAATACTTGGTCATCAGGGAGTAGCGCTACTTGACAGGGATTAGGAGGTGTGGCCTTGTTGGAAGAAGTATGGCTGCAGCAGTGGGCTTTGAGGTTTAAAATATTAAAGCCAGGCCCAGTGTCTCTCTCTTCCTGCTGCCTTAGGATCTGGACATAGAACTCTCAGCTATTTCTCTATCACCATGTCTGTATGCTCTTTGTCGTGCTTCCTGCCATGACAATAATGGACTAAACCTCTAAAACTGTAAGCCAGCCCCAATTAAATGTTTTCCTTTTTAAAAGAGTTGCCTTGGTCATGGTGTCTCTTCACATTGAGAGAGGATCTGAGCTGCACCAGGCTCAAGCTGTCCTCTTAGAGAACTTAATTTCAGATCACATTCTTGTATGTGATGTTCCATCTCTCTCTCTTTTATCTCAGAAATCCCTTCCCTTTCCTCTACTCTCTGGGAATGACTCTAAGAAGGTACTGGCTTAAGAAGTTTAGTTCAGGGTCTGGGGGAAATTATTCTAAGACAGTTGTTGTCGTTACTTAGAATAGATGTCTATTTTAAAAGTTTTTTGTTTTGTTTTGTTTGTTTGTTTTGAGTCAGAATGGCCTTGAATAAATTATCCTCCTACCAGAGTCTCCAGAGTACTGGACTGTGGGCAGACACCACCATATTAGGCTTTGTTTTCTAAATTCTGGACACATATTTTTAAAAATCCATCTTAAAAAAAAAAGAAAATCATCTGAGTGTGTTTGTTGCTAGGATTTCGGCTTCTCATATTATGCACAAGGTAAGACTCCAGAGACGTGTTCATTAGCTTATCAACAGGCTGGCAGTGAGCTTGCTGCTCTCCCTCTCAGATGCCTATTCATGTATGCTCTGTAATTCTCATCCATCGCTTGTGAACTTCTACTAGGGAGACGAATGTATGGAAATTGTGCTCAGAGTCTTGCTGCCTTGGTCATGTTGGTTGGTTGTAGCAGTTTCCAGCTGGCAAACACTTGGAATCTCACTTTTGTAGTAGCCTCTGTTCAGCTCTTAAACCCGAACACTGTTCCAGAAGGCACATTTTTCTTGAGACCTTTCTTTGGGATACATTTACAAACTCAGACTGGAATACATCCCTCAACAATGAGACAAGTGATCCCCAGAATGAACACTTGTACAAGAGCCTCCTAGTATGTTTTTCTATGAAAGAATAGGCATTCCCAAGAACAAGACATTCTTTATGCCAATGATAGCAGAACTCTGCAAAAGATTTTCTGTAGGCTTAAGGGCTGCAAAATTCAGGCCTACTGGTAGACCTCCTTTCCCCTTCCAAATAGGTTGTGTACTATTTCCCTACACCTTCTATTTTCACCTTTCATAGCAAGTTTTCCCACACATTCTGTCTTCACTGATTTTTTTTCTTTTGTTTTGGTGGTTCCAGTAAAATCTGAAATTTTAAATTCCCATGTAGTACATCTCTGTTTATAATTCTTCCCTCCCAAAAATGCATAATACATTTCTTAGTGTTTTCTTTAGACCAAAGCTCTTTCTTTCATTTTTTTTTTTTGATGCAGTAACATGAGGTTTATTGCACGCAGGCAAGACGAACCCCAAACTAAAGCTAAGGGCAATTTATGTACCATTTTCACAGAATTCTCGAGGGCAGTTATACGATTACCTCTTAAACAATAACAACAAAGGCTGAACTCCAACCACATTTTCTGTATCCATTGCTCTGTTGAAGGACATCTGGGTTCTTTCCAGCTTCTGGCTATTATAAATAAGGCTGGACCAAAGCTCTTTCACCTTAACCATATTTGGAGCTTTGTTCCGTTTGGTATCATTTAGATCAAGGTTGTGGCTAGGTCCACAGTTTGTCCACCAGCTGGCTAAATTCAGTCAATTCACTCAAACCAGGACTCTTTCTTTTCACTTTTTCAATTTTTTTTTGTCAAGCCAGATATAATAATCAGACAGGAGTGGGGTTATCTAAAGAATCCAAAATAGTCTCCTGAGAATTTTCTGAAATTTAAATGAACACCTGGCAGTCGTTGCCTATGGCTGTTCTGCATGTAACGAATAGACAGTTGCAAACAATAAAAAATAGATTTAAGTAATCAGAAGGTATTGCAGGGTTTCTGTCCTTTCTATACCACATTCTGCAGCAAGAAGTCATAGTCACATGCACTCCAGCATCCGTCTATCATGGTTCTGGGAGAAATCTACCATCTGCCCTCATCTAAGCATGAAGAATGCTGACTCAGCAATAAAAAGAACTCAGCCTCTTCCAACCTCATTGTTACTGATGGGGAAAAACTACTTTCAGAAAAGCTGACTATCAAAATTTACAAAGTCACTACAATTGTTGTCTGGTTCAACCAGCAATGCTTGAAAGAATGTCTAAACTATAGAAAGAACCCTATATCCTATATGAACCCTCACAGAAATGCTGGTGATCCTGGTGGTCTATGTTGCTACTGTACATACAACTCCTTAGGAATGACTGCATGCACTGGGAAACCTTGCCTCATAGCTAACCTCTATGTATTTGGTCTTTGTTCAGAAACACCAGGGGAAAGCAAACTATTCAACAAGTAATTTTGTACTCCTACATAGTTCTAATGATTGATAGGAGCTGAGGAAGAGTTGAAGGTGGAATTACCCTGGTCTCTGATTTCTAGAAGCCTATGCCCTTGTTATGAGAAAACTCCACTTGTTACATATGTATTCAGACAGTACAATCTATCTAACAAAGACCAGGGTGCACATTATGAGGAATTTGAAACCACAGAGAAGACAAGTCCCAGTCATTCCAAACTGCTATAGTATCTGTAGTGTATACCATGGAACCTTGGGCACCTGGTCTAGGTTCTCCAACTGTGTTCTGCTCAAATGGGAACTCAAGCTGACAGAGATACTGACCCATGTGGATCACATGGCTTGTAGGCATGTTACAGCATGTTACAGCTCAGAAGTCCTGAGCTGACCATTTTCCTTGGAATTTACTTTCACTGATGCTTGTCCAGTGAAAGGATCCACATGGTTTCTGTTCACATTTACTTGATCTAAGTTATAGAGGTTGGAAAACGCAGGGGATTGCACGGTCATGTAGAGTGTTCTGCTTCAAAACTAAGACTCATGAGGTTCTAGAGTGTCACTGCTTCAGAGTAGCCACTCACCATAGTAACTCAATATGTCAAGGGGTGTACAAGGAAAAGAGCAACTTGATTGTGCCTTGAAGAAACAGGAGGCTTTCAACTAGAAGAAATGGCTGGAAGGAAAGGAGCAAAATCCATCAAAAGATGCTTTGGGAAAAAAGAGCAGAGAGAAAAGGACAGAACAGAAAGAATGTGGTTTTCTGGAAATATCAGGGCTGGTTATCAGGTTGGGGTCAGGTCAGGTCATGAAGAACTTTCACCCCACAGAAAAGTATAGGATTTGATTGTGGATGATGGGAGCCTCTTGGTGAATTTTACTCAGGGAAACAGTGTCACAGTCACCATCCTTCTGGGAGTCACTATTCATTGTGCCTAGTGTAAACCAGGCACCTCTCTGCTTTATGTATACTCTCTAACTTGTCCTTGTAATGATCTTTGGGGCGGCACATGTCTTATGTCTACTACACAGGTGAGGAAGCGGAAGTTCTGAGAGGTTAAGGAACATTTCCAAGTTTGTACAGGTACCATGTGCCAAAGAAAGACCCATGACTCAAACACAATTTTAAATTGCATGGATTCGTTACTATTGGCATATTAAAAACAAAAACACTATCCTGGTTTCATGTTTAACAAAGACTGAGAGTACCAAATGAGATTAAAATGTGTACACCACCGACTTCTAACATGACTGTAAGTGAGCAAACACTAACTTAATGAATGTCATGTCTGGACAGATAAGATGAATCGCACAGATTGCCATAAGGAACAAATAGAAAAGATAGAGAGTTAGTTTGAAGACTATTTAATCAACCAAGGGATAACTCCATTTTGCTTTGGAACCAAGCCAAGCGATTTACATTACAGAGCCTGGTCCAACTGCACATGACTTTGCCTGCTGAATTATGGCTCCTTTCTGCCCACCTCTTTTTCATGTTAACAGGGAACTTGGGAGCTGCCCTCTGGAACGATCAGAGACAGTGAGTTGTATGTTCTGTGGACTGCTATCCCTCTGGGATGTTATTACCAGAGATGAAAACATTTCCTTTGAACTTTATTGTTCAAATAGGGAAGACACGTATAAGCAGTAGCTGTGAAGGGGAGTGCTTCTCATTCTTGTGGCTTGTATCAGAGAAGCTGCAATTCCGAAACAGCATGGGAAGAGTTTTGGAGTGTTCGTAGGAGTTTGGGAAGTAGCTCGGAGGCTCCTGATTTTTCCGCTCCTGTGGATGCTGTCACAGGCCCTGAAGAGTGTAGCACAGCACCAAGCACGTATCCAGTGGATCTATCAGTTTCTTAAAATTTCACACACAGTCTTGGCATTTTTGTTCATAAACGAGCAATCTGTAAAGGGCTACACTGGCAAGACCCTGGAGACGCTAGCGCTTTTTCCTTCTGGTTTTCAGTCCTTACCCAAACTCTCCACCAATGTAACAGATTTACTTGCCTCTGAATGCTTATGAATGGAATTCTTCACGCACACCCTCTATCATTTGACTTGTTCTATTTGCAGCACGGCTGTGAGACTTGTCCAGGTAGTTATAACTCATTCATTCTGACAGCAGACAGCATTCCACCATCGAACAGTTCCTCATCTCTTTGTCCATTCTTCCTGTGATGGGCTATCTTTAGCTCAGCAGTGTCATCAAGGCTAACTCTATGAGCAATCTATTCATGTTTTTGGTTAAACACATACCTACATCTACCTTGGAGAAAAACTGCTATGCTCATCTACTTCTGGCTATAGGAGAGGTTACTGGTTTTCCACAGTGACTTTATAAGCCAACATATGTGGCAGGTCCTGAGTTTCTAAGGCATATATGTTTTGATATTCTGTGTAAATATTACTCTCCTAGAAGGTTAAGAGCAGACCTGGAGTAAGGGTGATTTGACTTGTCTGATGTCCTGGGAAAGAACTACACTGGTCTGCCTACAGCTCCAGCAAATGACGTTGTAGAGTCAGTCACGGTAACGTTTATAAGCTTCAACTACCTCTGCCTTCTTGAACACACAGATGTTCTGGGAAATTCTTCAGGAGGTAAATCTGTGCCGACATGAGGAGATTAGCCAATAGCAAAGCTTTTGCATGAGTGGTCCCTCCTCTTCCCCTCCCTGCTCCTCCCTCCTGCAAAGCCACCACAGAAGGCTCACTATGAAGCTGACTTCCATGTCTCTTTCGTAATAACACAGCATTTCCTCCGCCTGTCCGACAGCCAGAGGCTGCTCTCCCGGCGTGTGCACAGTGCCTGGGTTTGCTTGCCAAGACAGAGCCCGACGAAGCTTCCACATAATCATTTCCAAACATTAAAATGGCCCCATTGTCATTACAGCAGGGAGATTGAATTCGTCTCATCAAAGCGGAGTGTGACAGGTGACTCAATAGGACAGTGCCAAGCGCAGAGGCAAGAAGATTAGCAGGGCACTGATATCATTATTTCCGCCTATCACAGATTCGGCAGGGAGGCAATTGTAATTTCTGGGCTTATTAGTCTACATTCGGAGGGAAAAACCGAGTGATAAAACTCACGGTGACAGCTAGGCATTTGTGCAGCAAGTGCTGTCACCGTGACACTTAGAAAATGCCAATGTGACTACGTCCTCATAATCCTCACTAATAGAGGTTAAAGCCGGGCACAAAGGCGCCCTTATCAGTCATCAGTCCACTAATAACATTTGCATTTTTAAGTTAAATATGGTAAGGAAAAGAGTAAGTAGTTCTTTGCAGCCGGAACAATTAATTTCACACTGAAATTAGAAAACAGAGCCAAAATGTTCCAGGCTCCTTATCTCTTTGATCGCTTGCAAGAATCCTCCAAGGGAAGAGATGAGTGAGCGGCGAGCAGTATGGAGAACAATGTCACGGGCGGTATCTACTGCCTGTGAAGCTCGACAGGAGAGCACCAGTACTAAACTCCTGAAATTAGATTTCTGCCCCCCTCCAGCTAACACACAAAGCTGCTCGAGGACTTAAAACTAACCAATGCAGTGGAAAATATCTTTGCATGCTTAACATATTCCTGTTTAATGGTTCCTGTTTTGCCAGTCATAGGTACATTCTATCACGGAATCCCAAATCTGAAGCGCCAAGGTGGGTCAGACAGCACAACCATGGCCACGACAGACACAGAATGCCCCTGCTCCTGGCTCCGAGAGTCTTCCCAGCCCTCCTGATCTACATGAATCTCCTGTAATGAATATGTTTCTCAATGGACATTTTCCCCTCATGGCACTGGCAATGACAATAAAAGATTCTTTTTGTAGACAATACCAGAATGGTATTTTCATAGCTAGACCTTGAAAAAAAAATCACCTAGTTTGGGAAAACGCATTAGAATCTCAATTTTATTTTGCTAGAAACATTACAGGTGGCAAGCCGTTACTTCCCTCCCTTTAAATAAGAGACCAATTAAGAAGACTATGTAATTCAATTCTTGAGTGAGTGCCACTGAATTCAATTTGTTTCAGGTCAATGAATATAATGCAAAGTTATTAACAAAAAGGTCAGGAGCTGTGTGGAAAGCATACACACAGGATGGTACACTGGTAATTAGTACACATTTTAAAATGTGCGGCTGTGCTGGCATACAGTGGAGACAATCTTAACAGGATTAGATGCTAATAAACTTTTAAGTCCGTGTCCATGCCTTTATAACAATAAATAAATAAATAAATAAATACTTAAATGAGTAAATAAATGCCACATCTTATATCCTTGTTTTCAGCAGTAGAGAGTAAATACAATGATTGCTTAGGAAAGCCATACATATGAATGAATAACCATAAAAAGGTCTTGGTCAGAGCCATGCCCAAGTCAAGGGTCTATGATTCTAGATTCCAAATTGAGAAGCTGGGTACACTGTCTTAGTATTATAGGGGCCACCTACATGGGACACCCTTCTGAATCCAGAAATGTACGCGCACATGTGTATGTGCACGTGAGTATGTATTTGTGTCCCATTTCTATTTGGTATAGGCAGAAGACTTCCAAATTTCACACATACTGTTCAAAGGTCTATGGATGTGAGGCAAAGTCGAGCACAGTCTATGTATGCAGCACAAGCACAGACAAGCATGGCAGTGACCCTGGACAAACACACGCACACATACATGCATGCACATATCCTGTGTGTGCCTCATTGCCACAAAAAGACAGTGCGTCTGCCCCAACTAACTGACAGTAGTTTGATGTATATACCGTGTAGCATGCTCTCATGACTGGATGCACCGAGCCTCTTGTCTGTCTCACTTCTTGCCATCTGCATCTCCTGACAGCACATCTAAGACACCTTGTGCACTGCAGATTCAGAGTGTGTCTGGGTGACTGGTACAAAGGGGTAAGCAGAATCAGTTAAAGGCGGAGGAAAGATAGGGCTGGCCCCCATCTGTGTGTATGTGTGCATGTCCTTGTGCATGTGCGTGTGCATGTGTTGACCATACCTGTCTATGTGTCCACATATATAAACCCTTGCTACACTCTGGTCTAGAGTCTCTCACTCCTGAGCTCCAGAATTCCATTTTCAGTCCACCCTGTATTGAGCATTCTTTCTCCCACTGACAGCTGCATTCCTCTACTGCTATCCCGCTACTGGTTTATGGTGCACTTGCCTGTGTTCTGCATACGTGTGACTCCCACAGTTCCATGCTGAAGCCAAATCTCCAGTGCAATGATATTTGGAGATGAGGTGGGCCTTTGGAGGGTAATGAATGTCCTCATCACAAGGAGAGCACATTGCTATAAGAGGGCCTGGAGTCCTCCCTATTCATTCTGTCGTGTTAGGACATGGCTTTCCTATAAACCAGGATACAGTATTCACTAAAACCTAAGTATGCCCCAGTTGTGGGTTTCTGGCCTCTAAAACAAAGAAATGAAATCCTGTTGTTTTAAGCCACTCAGTCTCTGCTATCCTGTTAACTGCAGCCTGAGCTGACTCACTTGAAGTCTAGCCTCAGAATCTTTTCTGGGAGAATACAGCTAAGCCAGTGGTCAGGATGCACATTGTATAGCATGACCTAGAGAACTAGAAAATTCTAAGCACTTCTGCAGAATCATAACAGTATGTCATGTATTTGTGTGTTTCATTTTGGAACAGGGTCTTGTTGTGTAGCTCAGGCAGGCCTCGAACTTGTAATCCTCTTGGTACACTACCTGACTTCCAATCATACTTGCTACAAGCTACAACAATTAAAGAAGCTTGGTGACAAACAATAGATAGGTTCACCAACAGGAGAGAAGAGAGAACCCAGCAAAGACCCAGAGGTACATGTCCCAGTGACTCTCAGTAAAGGTCCAAGAAACTACAGTGGAAAAAGAATGGTCTCTTCAACACATGCTGCTGGAAAAATAAGGCATCTTCATGCCAAAGAATGGAATTAAACTTTTGTGCTACATACAAAACTCAGCTCAAGATAGATTAAACATAACAACAGAAACTCAAGGGCCACAGGAGAAACTATAAGACAAGCACTATAAAAAATTGCGCAGTGAATTTTGACTTGACTCCCAAAAGCACAAACATGAAAAGCAGAATAGAGTCTTCATCAAGCTAAAAGATATGTTTATAGCAATGGAAAAATAACACTGTGCAAAGACAACATATACATTCGAAAGAAAAATAAAGAGATGATATAACATTTATGTTCAAACTCTATAGGAGACAATCAACTCTATAATAATAATAAACAAAAAGTCAATAGTCTATGGGCATTTTTTTGAATAGACATTTCTTAAATAAAGACACTCAAGTGACCAGCAGACATTGTAAAAAATATTCTACATAGTTCATCATAAGGGAAGTGCAAATAAAAACTACAGGAAGATTTCCCTTAGCCTATTAGAATAGGTACTGGGGAAAGAAGATGCCAAGAGTTGCTGAAGGTGCACAGAAAAGGGAACTTCTGCAGTCTGTTAGTCAGCGTAGAACTAGTACCCTGATTCATGATAAAAATCTGTACAGAAGATTTTTGAAAAACTAAAAGCACAACCACCATATGATCCAGAAATGATACTTCTGACATTTACTACAAAGATTGAGGTTTTTATGTTGAACAGATTTCTGTCACCAGGTTTATCCAAACATTAATTAATAATCATAATGTTATAATTATATAATATAAATGTATGGTATATGTATGTGTATATTATTTATATATTTATATTATATGTATATATATTAAATTATGCATATGCACATATTACATACACATATTATAGATTATATTATGCATTTGTTCTATATATATCAAGCATTATATAATATATACACACATATATATGCTAAAACACCTTTTATCTCTGGTCTGAATATCCAATGGCTATCATCTCATTCCTCTTAAGCTCTCTATTCCATTATTTTAGATTCCATATGTGTGTGTTCCATGATCTACATTCCACTTAGATTACACACACACACACACACACACACACACACACACAATTTCTATTGGCCAGTGTAAAGATAGTTGACAACAAGAGTATTACACATTTTAAAATTGCTAAGAAGAAAAATTCAAATGTTGCCAACATACCCAGATGTCATAGCCACACTTCCAATCCCAGGACTCAGGAGACCATGATAGGATAATCCCAAAACAGAGGTTAACCTGGGTGATAAAGTTTTATTAGGATATATTAATTATATATAATATGTTTTATTATTGCCTATTCATATATGTATGTTATATATTTAATTCTATTCACCCATTACCTTCTTCAGCCATTTTCCATTTCCGCAGATTGTTTTTTTTCTGCCTAAGTAGTTCCCTTCTGCATTTGTATCTTTTTTACATTTGCTGTAAATGTATGTGTGTGTGTGTGTGTGTGTGTGTGTGTGTGTGTGTGTATGCACCTGTGTGACTGCACATGACACTGAGTGTATGGAAGACAACTAAAAAAAGTTGATTTTCTTCTTTCATCATGTGGAATCTAAGGATCACACTCAGGTCCTCAGGCTTTTTGGCAAGTGCCTTTATTTGCTGGGCCATCTTACCGCCCTCATGTCTTTATAAAAGTATTAATTCCTGTGTATCTTATTAATTGGTAGCTATAATAAATGGAATTGTTCTCTTAAGGTTTTGTGTCATTCGTTTAGGGTTTTTTTTGTTTGAGACAGGTGTTCTCTGTGTAACCTTTAGCTTCTTCATTAACGATAAATCTGTGTGACTCTACCACCTAGATAGGAAACTGTCACCATATCAAAGCATGTCCAAATTTCAACTTAGTGAGCCAATGAATTTTATTGGTGTTCCTTATAGGAATACAGGTAAGAAGTTAATTACAGTTGCAGAAATGATTCAAAGACAGCTGCATCACCAAAAGCCCATCCTATCTCAGGTATCAGTTCCCAGAAGCTAGAAGCCTGGAGCACTCTGCACAGCCTACAAGCAGCTCAGCAGGTCAGAGGGTGTCCTCTCCTGATGCTTCAGTTGGTCTGAGCCTCTTTCAGGAAGCTGGGCTGGTCTTTGCTTCTTTTGGGTAGTTGGGCTGGTCACTGTTTTGTTTTGTTTTTCAAACTGCTTGGCTTGTTTTTGCTTCTTCCAGGATCCTTGGTTATGTCTTCTTCCATAAGGTTGGCTCATCTGGAGTCTTCTTTGCAGAGTGACTCTCATCAGTTTTTACTGTTTATATAATCTTGGGGAGAGAGCAGTCTAGTGAGTCTTGTTAGTTTGAGGGACTTCTTGAAGATACTTTGAGTTGCTTACTTCTTGTCTTAATGAGCTTCCCTTCAGGATGTTATGTTTCACCTTTTTAAAAACATCTCTCTCTCTCTCTCTCTCTCTCTCTCTCTCTCTCTCTCTCTATATATATATATATATATATATATATATATATATATATATATGTGTGTGTGTGTGTGTGTGTGTGTGTGTATGTATGTATGTATATATATGTATATGTATATATATATATATATATATATATATATATATACACATTGATATACCACAGTATAATATTTGCGTGCACGCGCACATGCAAATGCTTACTACAGCACGTGTGTAGAGGTCAGAGGACAGTTCTCTCCTTCCACCTTGTAGGATCCAGGAATTAAATTCAAGGTCTTCAGCTTGGTGACAAGTGCCTTTATCCACTGAACTATCTTGCCAGTTTGTGGGGTTTTATTGTTGTTGTTGTTGTTTTGTTTTGTTTTAAAGAAATAGACGCCGGGCAGTGGTGGCGCACGCTTTTAATCCCAGCACTTGGGAGGCAGTGGCAGGTGGATTTCTGAGTTCGAGGCCAGCCTGGTCTACAGAGTGAGTTCTAGGACAGCCAGGACTACACAGAGAAACCCTGTCTCGAAAAACCAAACAAATAAATGAATAAATAAATAAATAAATAAATAAATAAATAAATAAAATAAAGAGACATGGTGGACAAATCAAGGAAACAACATTGATATACCACAGTATAATAAAAGCCAACTATAAGATGCTCACAGCTAACATTATATTCAGTGTTGAAAATTAGACTGCACCTAATAATTAATTGAAGAATGTCGGAGCAACCTTTTTGCTGGCTTGTTTGATTTCTTACTGAGTTTTTGAGTCCTTCATATGTATGTTTTAGGGTCAAGGCTTCTATCAGGTATCTCTTCTTGTCTGTGATTTATACTTTCATTCTCCTAACAGTGCCTTTTGTAGAGATGAATTTTATTTCTTCCTGAATCATCTTTGATATTGCACCAAAAGAGTTATCACCAAATCTAAGATCACCTAGCCTTTCTCCTATGTCATCTAAGAACTTTGTATTTTTGCATTTAGGTCTGCCATCTGTTTTGAATGATTTTTTTTTTTGTGTGAATGATGCAAATTTAATGCCCACATTTTAAATTTTAAATAAGAATTCTTTTAAATGTGGATGTCTGGTTGTACCGCCTTTATTTTATTAAAACCATTACCTTTCTGCATTTAATTTTGTTGATGTTGTTCCTTTATCAGAGAACAACTGGCTATATTCAAAGAGGTTTAATTCTAGTCTTTAATTGGTTCCTGTGCTAGTTAGTTTTTTGTCAACTTGACACAAACTAGTGTCACTTGGGAAGAGGAACTTCCACGGAAGAATTGCCTCAGTGGACTGGCCTGTGAGCATGTCTGTGGGCATTTTCTTGGTTGGTTGTTGATATGGGATGACTCCATTGGAGGAAGTGAGTCTCTGGGGTGCGACTTGAGGGTTTGTGAACCTGGATCTACTTCTCTCTGCTTTTTGACATTGGAATGTGACCAGCTGCCATCCATGCCTGTTCTGCCTTCTGTGCCATAATGGAATGTATTCTTTTAAACTGTAGGCCAAAATAAACTCTCCCTTCATTAAATGTATCAGGAATTTGATCACAGCAATGAAACAAGTAATAAGTACACATTACTGGTTATATCCCCAAAGAGTTTATCTACGTCAGCACACTTACAGAGATAACTGCTTATCTATGTTTATCATCTCACTATTCATAATGACCAAGATACGGAATCAGTCTATATGTTCATCAACAGATGACATATAATGAAAACATGACATATGCATGCAATAGATATTATGCAATCATGAAAAAGAAGAAAATCATGCTGGTTCAGGGAAATGATGGAATTGGCATCATGTTAAAAAAAATAAGACAGGCTCAAAAAGTCAAATATTGTTAATTTTCTCTTCTATGTTAGATATAGAGCAGAAAAACATGACAGTTAAGGGGGGGTGGTGTCTTAGGGTTTCTATTGTTGTGAAGAGACACCATTACCATGGCAACTCTTAATAAGGAAAACATTTCATTGGGGCTGACTTACAAGTTTGGAATTAGTCCATTATCATCATGTCAGGAAGCATGGCAGTTGACAGGCAGACATGGTGCTGGAGAAAGAGCTAAGAGTTCTATATCTGAATCAGCAGGCAGCAGGAGGAGAGAGTGACACTGGGTCTTTGAAACCTCAAAGCCCATTTCCAGTGACACACTTTCCTCAACAAGGTCACAACTACTTCAACCAAAAGCCATGCTTTCTAATAGTACCACTCCCTATGAGCCTATGGGGGTCATGTTTATTCAAACCACCACAGGGGATTATTGGAGAAATGTAAGGAGCCTGGAGGAGGAGAAGAGAGGAAGCAAAAGAGACAGTAGTACGAAGTGAACAGAATTAAAGTACATTATGCATTTATGAAAGTGTCCTAATGAAGCCCAATACATCATACAATCAATATATGTAATTATTAAAATCTAAATCTAAAAGAGTGTTTTTCAGGTTTCATTACAGTAGGCAATCCTGGGACAGATAAACCTGTGTGGTTGGGGAGCACAGACACTGGCTAGCTTGAACCTGAGAGGTAGCTCAGGTCAAGCAGATGATGCAAAGAGGGCTGCTGATGCCAGAAAGACCTTAGCTATCAGTGAGTAAGTCTTTTGGTAAAAACGATTATATTTGGTCACCCACCTCTGGCCAACCTACCTACCTTTCCTCCTCCCTCCCTTCTTCCCTCCCTCCCTCCCTCCCTCCCTCCCTCCCTCCCTCCCTCCCTCCCTCCCTTCTTCCCTCCTTCCCTCCCTCCTTTTCTCCTTTTCTTTATTTCTTCCTTTTTTGCTAATTGGTCTATCATGTTAAGAGTTGACTGGAACATGGTGATCCAATCCAAATCTTTCTCTGTAAATTTCCAAGCTAGAACAACTAGCCTCCTTGTGATGATTAAGCTTTATGACATAAATCGTTGAAATGACACAGGACCACATTGTCATCTTAAAAGTTAACAAAGGGGCAGGACATAAGCACATAATATACAATATTATATATTTTATATAAATATATTTTAAATTCATACAAACTTTATATAAAATTATGTGGAACATTTATATAAAAATATATATATATATATATATATATATATATATATATATATACAAAAGAATAATACAGATGGATAAAGAGTGATTTCCAGGTGAAAAGTCTGCCTGGGACATGTGTGTGTCCTGTGTCTAGCTGTCCCGAATGGCCTAGGTCCTCTTACAAATCTGGGTGAGGCATCCCAGGACCCCAGTGTTAGAATCCTCTCTGTATTTTAGCCAGTTCTAGATGGGTTTTTGTCACATTCAAAACTGTCACAGCAAACAGGCTTAAGAACTCAAAAATGAAGGAAATGATGCTGAGGATGAAGGATGTCTTTTAATGTGGAATGTTGAATGTACATTCCATATTGGGCAGCATCGTCTCTAATTAATGAGTGCACAGTACACTGTGGTATATGTTATCAGGGGTTCTTCAGAAGAGGTTTTTAATAACCATCTTGAGAACTAGGGAAAAAAATTTTTTTTCTGATGACAGAGAACAGAGTAGCTGTCAAGAAACTAGGCTGAGCTGGTGGCTTCAGGTTGCTTCTGACAGTTACTGGTTGTTGCCTCACAGGTCCAGGTTTTCATGAGATAAAGCCACCTCTAACATTGTGAGCACCCCTTATTGAGCCACCAAGATGCCAGAAAGGCAATTGGCAGGCACACTGCCTCTTGCCTGAAGCTGCAAGGTCCAGGTCAAAGACTGATGATAATTTTCTCAAGAACAGTTAAAAGGCAACAGTTAAAAAGTTGACAGTCCGTAAGTGGGAAATTGGGAAGTTTCTGAGATAGAGCCAAATGAATTTTCACATCAGCTTTAGAGTTTTATTCATAATTCAAGACAACTTCTTATCAACTGAAGGAAAATAGGCACAAGACTTCTTAAAATAAAATGAAATTCATGGACAGAGGACAGCGCCTCGAGCTGCCAACCGTGTTGTTTGTAGAATCCGAATCCTTTAAGCCCTCTTCCAAATCCTAGCACTGTGTTCCGCTGCTGTTATTCTTGTTGGGTCCCCGTTTCCTGCCACGCACAGTGACTGTACTCCAGGAAGGGTCACAGTGTTTAAAGGCTCCTCAAACCCTTTCTTGCTGTGTTAGGCACCCAGAGAGACAAATAATATAAAAGGCAACATAAGTGCAAAATCACATGGGCTTGCTTGAAACCACTGCAGATGGGTAAACTGAGGTTAATTCAAAATAGAAAATTAAAACAACAACAACAAAAACAAGAACAAACAAACAAGCACATCTTCCCTCAGTGGCTTAGCTGAGGAATAATAGCACAGTCTGAAAATCTAGGAGTGGATGAAGGAGCCTGGTGACCTCTGCGGCCTGTCCTTACTTCACTTTTGGCTTTAACAGTGGTTGGTGTGTGCTAAGCATGCTCTAGTGTCCTGCTTGTCTTGGTGACATTCTCTTCCGTCTTGGAGATTGTCCCCACTTCTTTGGAAGCAATGTCTTGAAGGTAGCCTTTAAACAGGAGCTAGTAAAACTTACAAACTCTTCAATTTGTCTTTCTTTGTTATTGTTTTTTGGGGGATTTTGTTTGTTGTTTGGTTTTTAGTTGCACTCAACCTTTTTATTAATTAAACTATTTTGCAGAAATTCATGAGTACCATATTTCTACCTCTTGCAACTCCTCCCGTGCCCTATGTCCCTGCTAGTTAATCCTTCTGAAATTTGCCACCTCTTCTTAAATTAGTTACACATAAATGAACATATGTATGTACATGCATATGTGTATGTATTTACATATAGAGTCCATTTAGTGTTCTCATGAGCATATGTGCTTATGGCTGACTGCTTGGGATTTGGTAACCTATCAGGAGGCTCATTACTGGGAAACACTGATTCTCCCTCTCTCAGCAGCCATCAATTGTCTAGATTCTTCATCTAGAGGCGGGGCTTTGTGATGTTTACCTTATCCATGCTGGCATATCAAGTGGTATTGTTACTGTGCTGATGTATTTAAGTGACCACATTTTTGAGATTCCACAGCTACAGCTTCCTTGTCATACACAGGAGACTCTTTTCACAGCAAATGTCTTGCTTCTTCTGTCTTTTACAGTCTTTCTGCCCCATCTTCCACCATGTTTTCTGGGGCGTAGGTGTAGGACTTGCATTGGTTGGTGAAGCCATGGATCCTAGAGGAGAATCTGTTACTGTCACTTTCCTAATCCAGGGTCATTTCTAGCAACTTCTGATGTTTGGGAGAAAAGTAGTGAAGGGTGCATTCAGTGTGACTTCTCTCAACTACTCACACCGTTAGCAAGCTTATTACTATACACAGCTGCTCCTCCATTTGCTGAGTTCTGTACATCTGCACAGAGCAGTTACCGATATTTCTCACAACATAGTTCCCTAAGTCATCCATACAGCTCTTGTATTGTATTAGGTATCTGAAGTCATCTAGAGATGAGTTACAGTATACTGGAGGATGTTCATGGGCTCTGTGCAAACATACATCATTTTCTAGATGGAGACTGAACTCCTGGAGATCCAGTGGAGATCCTGGGATCTACGTCCTGTGGATACTGAAAGAGGACTCTGTTTTACTGGATTTTGATATTGTATAAAACTCTCTTCACTCTTTCCCTAGAATCTTCCCCTAGATGAATGATCAATACCTAGGTCCTTACCCTGGCTCTGTGTTTTGTGGTCTCCAAGCCAAGAATATACATCTACTTTCTCATTTTTATTATCATTTCATTTCAGACTTGTTTCTGATTCTTAAAAATAAAATCCAGTTGCTCCAAAGGTATTTTTAAAAGTCATACTCTGTTGTTCATTGTTCATTTCCTCTGAATCACCAGTTAAAGTTGTTCCATGCTCACTCTCAAAATTTCTTTGGCTAAGACTGTTGAATGAACCCCAGTGGGACATCCCATTGATAACCTGAGAGGAACAGTAGCTGTTTGCTGTGAGCTTGTTTGTGTTGGCCCTTATTGTACAACATATACATTGGTCTAGAATGTTCCTGAAAGGTAGTGTTCAACAGCCCTGCTTTCCAAATAATGTTTAATCTAACCCAGCCAATAAAGTAGTAGACAGGGATCAGCTGGACACACAGAGACCCAAAGTCCATGTTCTTTCAGTGGGTCTAGAACTGTTTTCAATTTCCCCATTTCCTTCTATGAGCTTTTCTTGTCTTACATTTTGCTTTCTTCCAACTGAACCACGTCAGCTCTTTCCAGAGTGTCTGAGGGTTTTATTGCTGTGAAGAGACACCATTACCAAGGCAACCAAAGGAAGACATTTAATTGGGGCTGGCTTACAGTTTGACAGGTTCAGCCTATTATCCTCTGCCAGGAAGTATGGCAGACACGGTGCAGGAGAAGGAGCTGAGAGGTCTACATCTTGATCCAAAGGCAGCCAGGGGGAGACTATCTTCCACACTGGGTGGAGTCTGAGCACTAGGAGATCTCAGAGCCCACCTATACAGTTGATGTACTTCCTCTAACAAGACCACACCTCCTCCAAAAAGGCCATACCTCTTAATAGTACCACTTCAAGCATTCAAATATATGACTTTGTAGGACAAAACCTATTCAAACTACCACAAAGAGTATCTATGTACCAGGACAAAGGTTATACCTAGGTCTTGACATAGCTACTGATGTGGATCTAATCGGACAATATAGAACCTAAATACGAAATGCTATAGAACCCACGTTACCTTGTGGACCTGTATTAGAGTAAAGTTTATGTATACACTAATTCTGTTAGCAAACAGAATTCTGGCCACAAGCTACGCGACAGAGTGTCCAATGTGTTCCCACCCCCAACTGATGAGTTATTCTTCCCTGCTCACACACATCATCAGGATGAGGCTCCTCAGCTGCTGGCTGGATTCTCATCCTGACTCCCTGCTGTGAGGATTAAGAGGGATGATGGAAGGGACCAAGTGAAAGGCCTGAAACTGTTCTTCTTCTGCTAAGGCAATCAACCAGAAGAACACATCCCAGGAGAGCCCCGGTCACTTTCAAAGACTTTAAAAGTGATTATCATCCAATTCATTTGTAGGAAAGTGCAAAAAAAAAAAAAATGGTCACAGCGAGGCACCACAGACTTAGCCAGATGGCATGGCATAGTCGCAAACTGAATGCTGATTCTTATTGGAATAAATATTGCCTCTGGAAGCTCATATGTGACCACTGCACCTGTGAACATGCTGGTTTTAATCCCCATCAGAAAAAGGCAGCAAAAGCAGTGTCTTTTACGTGGGATAAACAACAGCAAACATTTCCTCTGGGATACGTAGACTTTCCTATTCTCTGTCACAATATAAATCACCAAAGCTTCTATTGCCAGGATTTGATGACCAGCACATTACAGATGTTCTTAATATCTTAATTAAAAACGTTTTACAAGAAGGTGTTCAATAATCTTTATAAAGATCTTTAGAGGACCATTCCATCCATGGAGTCTTCAGAAGTCCAATGATCTGTAAGCATGCAAAGGTATTCTTTCCAGTGAGAAACTCATGCCCTTGCTTCTCATACCTCCTTCCTTCAAGAGAAAGGAATGGAATTTATTGAGTCTTCATGGCTTTTGAGAAAAGCATAAATTGTAGTTGCAAATACTGCCATGATTTTTTTTTCCTCTCATGAGTCTGATCTTCAGGAAAGTTTAAGGTAAGTTCATTTTGCTCAGGTCATATAATCACCAGACTTGATG
Source organism: Rhabdomys pumilio (assembly GCA_030674055.1). Classification (NCBI taxonomy): domain Eukaryota; kingdom Metazoa; phylum Chordata; class Mammalia; order Rodentia; family Muridae; genus Rhabdomys; species Rhabdomys pumilio. The sequence goes on along the minus strand of JANHMN010000002.1, from coordinate 208,587,097 downwards.
ACTTCAGATGTACCTGTGGTAGATAAAGATGTTGTCTAGAATTTTTTTTAAAGTCCTCAGAGTAGAGTTTTGGCCCCAATCCTAAGGTTTCCCAAGCAAGACTATGCTATCGGTACCAAGAAATTGCTGTTTCTAATCTTTAATCACCTGAAAACAGAACATTTGATTAGCTGTGAAACTTCAGTTGCCAAAGTGAGTGAGTATCTCTAGTTTTAGCATACCCAGTGGGTAGACTGACAAAGCACAACTCTAATGCACACTGCAAAAGTCTATAGGGATTGGGCCTGAGTATTTCCAGAAGACACGTTGTCAAATAGGTAGATGGTCCAGTGCTCTGGGTCAGGTATTTGCTTCTAAACTCATGTGCTGGGAACTTAACATCAAAAGTCATATGGTAATGCTGTTTGACAGTAACCTGTGGGAATTAAAATTAGATAAGGTCTTGTAGGTGGAACCCTATGAGTCACCAGGGGCTTTCTAGTATGAGGGGAAATGACTCAAACTAGATGTTGCTTTGTCTTGTCATGGGATCCCTCCCATTGTGTTATTGAATAACAATAAAACCCTTACCAGATGACGAGCTTCATGTTCTTAGACTTCCCAGACTCAAAACTAAATGCAACACACTATTTCTTATTAATTAGTCTTTAACAGAAAATGGACTAAGACATTTAGACATCTATACAAACTGTTTCTGTATCTTTGTCTTAGGGTTTCATTTCTATGAACAGACACCATGACCAAGGCAACTCTTATAAGGACAACATTTAATTGGGGCTGGCTCACAGGTTCAGAAGTTCAGTACATTATCATCAAGGGTGATGCATGGCAGCATCCAGGCAGGCATGGTGCAGGAGGAGCTGAGAGTTCTACATCTTCATCTGAAGGTTGCTAAGAGAAGATTCGTTTCCAGTCAGCTAGGATGAGGGTATTAAAGTCCATGCCCACAGTAACACACCTACTTTATCAAGACCACACCTACTTCAATAAGGCCACACCTCCTAATGGTCACACGCTCTGGGCCGAGCATACGCAAACCATCACAAGCTCTAGCATCTCACCTCCGCTCACCCATTTCCTTCAGTAAAGTAGGAATGGGGAGGACACCATCACAGAGGAAGGATATACATGAGATTGATTCATATGGAGGACAGTGTGACAAGTTGGTGCTAACTGAAGTGGCTGCTGCTTTTATGAGAGCTCAACCCTGTGGTGTTCCTGATAAGTTGATAAAGGAGGGACTTCTTAGTGGAAAGAACCAGTGATTGTCTACTTTGTATTGAGAGAGAAGTGAACCAAGAATATGCATTGATTCCTTGATCATGGTGAATGGGTAAGCTGATTGAGCAGAGGAAAGAACAAGATTGGGTAAAGGAGGAAAGAAGAGTATGGAGGATGGGTATATGAATTGACGTGTGAACATGATATTTTTGCATCTTATCCCAATGTCCTTTCAAGGCAGGCTCTTTCTACTGGATGACTCTTCTCATGAAGAGTCATCTTTAGCATGACTCTTTAGCATGGAAAATCTAGTGTTGATGATGCTGCTTCCTATGTTAATCAACTTAGTAGCATAGATGCAAACTGTTTGCATCATCTAGCTCCTGCCACATATTGATGTTTGTCTCACCAGTTGAAGAAACCTAGGCACCACCCCTCAGACTCCTAGACTGCAGGCTGGTTTTACCAAACTCCTTTCATCCCCAAAGGGGAAATAATTTGTTCTTATCTAAGTCAACAGCACTCTGAACTTAAGTTTGCTTCCTTGAACTCAGTGCTTCCATATTACTTTCTTAGGGTTGACAGACTATCTGATTATCTACATAGATCCCTGAACACTGCTACCTCACATAATAGTTTACTGGGATCCATCGCTATCGACAGAAATAGCCCAATAGAAGGACAGAGTATCCACTGAAGGTTCAGGTGTCACCAGCCCAGGAATTGAGGTGTGCTTGTCTAGGATACAATATATTCATTGAGAAAGTACTATAGAGTGCTATGTCTCAGATTCATGAGTGAGGAAACCAAGAAACTTTAGTTAGAATGATTGACACTCCTTCTTCTCACTCCTAGTTATCTACTTCCAGATGTACTTCCTGTCTTCCAACCACTTTCTCTGTTCATTCAGAGGTTCTGGCTTGCAGAAGGGGTATTTTTTATATACAATGGGGCAGAAGAACCGGCTCACTGAACTGAAGCCAAGAACCTGATTATTTTTGGCTTTGTGCTGGTAATATAAAGGCAGTTATCCTAATTACTATGAAGATTTGGGTTATGTTGGAACAACTATTAGTGGTTTCATGTCCAGATGTAGCTGTAATTGTAGAAACTGGTTAAGGATGGAACAACCACAGATTTGGTTCCTATGTGGATGAATGTGTGTATTGCCCCACAAACAAGCAACTTAGACTACTTGATGGCTAGGGAGCTGAGGGTTAGGAAATATCTGAATTAGCAGACTCAAGCAGACCAACAGATGGGCAATATTGGTTCTTTATGCTCTATGCATATTTTCTTTGACTTCTTTTTATTATAACCAGTAATGTGGTGATCACCTTAGTGTACCATGACAGACAGTGGTATGTTTTAGAGTGAACCTGGGAAAATGTGCAAGTGCTAATTCATCAGCATTTCATACAGAAACACTTGACCAATTGGGATAGAAGTCAACTGAGATAGAATGTTCCTTCCTCTGCCCAAGTCTATGGGGCATGTTTTTAAAAAACATAATGATCCATGTGGTGGTTCTGGCCCACTGTGGGTGATGTCACCCCCTAGGCAGATTTTATAAGAAAGCAGGCTGAAGAAACCATAGAGACTAAGGCAGTAAGCAGCATTCCTCTATGGACTCTATTGCAGTTCTTGTCTCTAGGTCTTGCCTTGAGTTTCTACCCTGACTCCATAATGTACTGTAAACTACAAGATTCAATAAACCCTTTCCTTCTTGGGTTGCTTTTGGTCATGGTGTTTATTCAAACCAATAGAAAACTAACTAGAATACATGGTTTAAGTTAAGGTCAGTCTTAAACTGAGCCTGTTGTCCTAGGGTTGGTCTCTTGCCTTCATGATTACCCTGGCCCAACTAGAATGTTAGGTCTCCACCAAGGTCAGAGATTCTAGTCTCTTAACCAGTAGAGGTTTTTTGTCTACTCTAACATTGTCTACTATACCCGGCAAAGGCCATTTAGATGTGATCAAGCCCAGTGTCTTAAAATGCAGAGATTATTATGCTGTGTCTGGATGGGCCTGAAGGAGACAGGACACCAGAGGGGGATAATGAGAGTATCAGGGCCAAGGCTGAAGGAAGGGTAGCCATAGAATGCACATTGTCTCCAACATCCAGAAGAGACAAGGAACACATTCCCTCTGAAGTGTCTAGAAGAAATCAGTCTAGCTCCCTTGGTGTCCAGTCCTTTAGGACCCACTTAGAACATCTGACCTGCAGAACTGCCAGGAAACAGATCTTTACTATTGTGAGTCACTGCCTTTGTGGTCACTGGTTCCAGCAGCAATGCGACATTTACACTCGTGTCAAACATCACTGAGCATCCTGTGGGCATACAACTAGACCTGTGATCAATGCTGAGGTTAATGACCCTCTAAGACGCTGTTATTGTAATTCAACAATGTGTTTGGCATCATGATATTACATTATTAGTGGAGGAATGAGCCCAGTAGAATTACTAGAAAATCGATACGTAATACAGAATTCAAAGAAGTATTTTTTAAAAAGGAATTTGTCTCAGCTTTCTTAACTCTGCTATTCATAGGAAAGACAGATTTAATTTACTGAAAGATAGTATCAGGGTTTCATAACATAGGTTTGTTAACATCCGCACACAGGTGCAGTGATCCTGTGATATCGAGCCATACAAAAGCTCTCTGAAATGCTATCAGATCCTGTTGGAAAAGCAAAGAACCCGTTAACTTGTGCAACAGGCTAGAGTTAGGAAGAATTCCAGGCAAAGATGATGACTCTGTGGAGTCAGTACAGCAGGTGCTGTGTCGAATGATTAGATACAATTGCTGTCTCCTCAGAAAGATTCAGGAGCCATGGCTCATCTCAGGGAACTAGACGGGAGGCGGCCTTTCAGCTGAGCAGGGGCAAGGGGGTCTGTCCACAGCCATTGTTCCCAGTTCAGATAAGTTGCTGAGGCGTGACTGCTCACAAGTGATCGTCACTGACTCAAGTGTCACTGTGGTCTGAGAGGCCTAAAGGAGGCTTGGGTAATCGAAATTTCTGCCCTGTCTTCTGTGAACAGATATTGTGAAGACTGAGCCTTGTAGTGTTATTGAAAACACCTGGTCCTCGGAGCTGTGAGCTACAGGCTTGCACACCATTTCTGCCATTGTAGTGGGCTTGATGAGGAGGGGCAGTTACAGTAAAAGGAAGAAGGTTCTAGGGAATGGGACCCTTAGGGGCACTAAAAGCAAATGGGGTGCTCAAGACAAAGCATTTGAGAAGCATTGGCTCTCTAGGTCTGGACTGGTACTCTGTTCAGTAAATGGCATTTAGGAGCCAGAGGTTTGAGATCTAAGCCTACAACCTCTGGTGAGTTATGGTAAGTTATCCTCTGGGCCTGAGTGACTCTTTGTAAAGGGCCTAAAAATAGGAGCTATCCAGTGAGGGGCTGGGGAAAAAAAATCTACCAGCAGGTATGCAGAACAGTAATCTGATAGATAAGAAATGCTCCAATTGTGTCACACACACCTTTAATCCCAGCGTGGGAGAAGCAGAGGCTAGTGGATCTCAGTGAGATCCAGGCCAGGGTGAGTGGGTGAGTGACACTGTGTATTCCAGGAATCCAGAGCTACTCTGTCTCAAAAAAAAAAAGCTATATTATTAGTGGTTACCACTATCATGGAGGCAGCACCAGAGTATATTTACCAGGAGGCAAACAGAAACAAAAAACAAGGAAGAGGGTTCTACTCACAGAGGCATGCTTCCTGGGAATGCAAGGAGGAAGAGAAAGGTGTGGTCTCTCCTTCCCCAGTGTTTGGAACCCAGTCCCAAATGCCTTCTTACTGGTGACTGGGGTCTGTCTTGTTCCTCATCCTTAAGGGGTCTCCTGGCTTCTCCCACCTTTTCTTCTTAGACTCTTAACATACCTTTATTTGCTAGCCAGCACTCTTGCCTTCTGGGATGTTATCACCCTGGTAGTAGCTGCTCTAGGGCATACACAATGGGAAAACAATCAAGTCTACAGATAAACCAAGACTGCCAACTTTGCACACTCAACAAGTTCTCTCTGGGGACAATTAGGGCCAGAAAATAAATATTGACACATTAGACTATTTCCTCGTTGGTTTTCTGTTGATTGTCTGAGCAATTTGATGGGGGCAAAATTCCACTTTTCTGATAACCGATTCTTGGGCTAATAGAAACAAATAAAGTAAAGGCCTCTGTCCACAATGGGCTGGGCAGGCCCATTGTGCAGAACTGCTAATCGGATTAAATGGACTCTCGGCTCTATTTGCAGCCACCCAAAGTCTCCTGAACATTCTCTACATCAGAAGGGGACCCATCATGGTGACTCCTCTTCTACTGAAATCAAATGAGGGGGTGCAAGCAAACCCTGTCTCTCAGCAAACAAAATATAGGATCGGGGGAACACACTGGCGAATCCTTGAAATTAAGCAGGCAAGCTGAGAAGGCGGCTCTGACCAGAGAGCTGCAGAAAAACAACGCTTGTCCTGAATATATTTCTCCCCTCATTTCCATTTTAAAAATTGATAAGGAGCGAGAACAGTAGGCATGTAAACAAATCGCTACATGTATGAGAAGGCTAGAAGTCTCGCAGAAGACGTTCTTTTCCAGCGTCCTGGGGGGCAATGCATCTTTCTGATTCTGCCAATTTATCTAGAAAATATTACAATTTAATCTATGTTAATAAAAGACCAACAGTGTAACAACGCCTGGGGTTTTATGTGTCTGCCTGGCTTCTATTAGCATTTAAATCTGCGTCCATTACATCAGTCTCTTAAAAATAAACACAAACATTTATGCGAGTGACAACTCGAGTTAGCCTTCGTCAGTCTTAAATAATGTCACTCAACTCGGCATTTGGACCGAAGCCTGTGAATCATGAGGTGTATTTTTGCCTACAGTCTGATAATTTTCAAAGCTATTGGCAACCTGGGAATTTTCCTTCCTTATCACCAGGGCTCAGCTAACTTCACTAAGACTAATCAGGCCGGGAATCATTCATTCAAGGATTGCATGATCATGTTTTTCTTTAGCTGTGACAGCTGCCTCAGCCACATTAGCAATGCAGATTAGCCAGCCTAATAGGTTAATGCAGAACACGCGAAAATTAGGTTTAATCCCCAGTGAAATAATCTAACATTTTCACATTTCTTGATGTTGGGATAGAGACATTGCTTGTGACTCAATTAGGTGTAATGTAGATCAAAGCAAATTTACCTTCTGGCTGAACCTTCCCGGAGTTTAGACAGAAGAATACAGCAAGGGCCCTTTGCTAATTGGTGAATGACTGTCAGAAAAAAACATTGCATCGGGAACATGTAGGCTGGAAGCAGAACTCTTTGGGCCTACCTAAGTCAGACAACTGATATATTTTGCAGATCTTTGCATTCATAGCTTTGATATCCTGGTCAAGTTATAGCTCAAAATAGAGGCGAATGCTTTATGTAACAACCCATTCATCCTTTGAGTGAAGGCCTCCCCCCTCCCTCCCTCTCCACACCTTCTTCATGTCCCGTTCAGGAGTATCGCAATTGTGTTCTGAATGGGCCTGCATTGTACAGGAAACAGAAAGAGAACAAGAGGGTGTCTAATGTTTTCATTCTGGCGAATAGCGTATCAAACACACATCTCTTTCAATCATAAAAAGAAGGACACAAAAATTACATGCCCTCAGTTGCCAAATTATTTTTTTGCCTTGACATCTTAATTCTTAATCCTTGTGTGTGGTCAAATCAGTCTACTATAGGCAACCAATCAAGCAATTATTTCTAAATTATATTTGCCCAACTCACATTGATTGGCCATTCTTTTCTTATTGGGTTAGCTCATTAATTCCGAGCAGCTTGCTTATTATGCCTTCCACATCATTTTCCTTCCGAGCCTATCTGCTCCAACCAGCCTGCTGATGTTTCAAGATGCCATGGGGAGGGGGGGCGACCAGCGATCTACGCATTGTCTCCTCTAGCAATTACAATTCACATTGCTGATTAACTTTGATGTGAAAACTAATGAGATAAGACAAGTTATCAAGGCGGGCCTGATCGTCATTCCATTTATACAGCATTTGCCACCGGTGAATGACAAAACCTAATGAAGACGTATCTGACAGCAGGCTGAGCCAAGACAGGTTTGGTACTGTCAGCCGGAGCTCTGCCCCCTTCTCATGGTCTATCTGAGACACACTGGAATTAGCTTAATAATGAAAACACTTCATCTAAATGGACACATGTTTACATTAAAATAACTACATGATAAATAGATGGTGGAGATTTTATGCCTTCTTGAGTCTAAACAACAAAGTAAAAATGTGTGCTAAGATTCACTAAATCATTAGGAAAATTCAATTTAAGCTATTACCCGTGTCCTGGAGCATTTCCTTGTTTATGGGTAACAAATGTTGGGTTTTGGAGGGAGGAGAAGGGACTGGATCTGGGAAAACCAGGAATGATTTACTTTGCTAAAATGGTAATAGACAGATAAACAGAAGTATAGAATTGGTGAAGCTAATGAACACTGTCCCCCTGGCAATAACTTTGTGGCGAGGCGACCTGCTGCGATGAGAATTCAGGCTGTGCATTTTCATGAGGTCTCTGCTTTTCTGAGCCTCAAAACTGGCAAGCCGCTGGCTTTCGGTCCACTGTGCAGAGCTCAGAAGCCTGCCACGCCTGCATCTGATTATGTCGCAGATGCAAAGCATTTCTCTAGATACATTTGTATGCATTTCCTTCCCTAACAAATTAACAAGGAAAGGCCTATTACACTGGAAATGTAAATTTTCTTTTGATACCATTTTTGATGCTACGCATTAAATCTTACCAAGAAAGAGAATTGTCCTTAAATTGACTAAACACAGGGATCACACTTGAGCTTTCCTGAAATTCTCGAGTATTCCTGTGGCTAAATGCAGAGGCTTTTATTTTTTTTCCTTTGCCTCCAAAGCATGCAGGTTACATTAGCCCTATGGACACAAAAATGCCGATTTTTATTTTTTTAGACATTAGTTTTTCCAATGAATCATGTTGTCATTTTGATTAAATCATCTTTAAAATTATAAACGACAAAAAGTGTTCGCTTTTCTAGAAGAAGTGTTTCTTCTTACAGTGTGCATTTGCATTCTGTTTTTTTCATAGTAAGCATCATAGCACATTATTCCATCCAAATAGCATGGTGAGGTTGATACAAACAGTAAAAATAGATGCTAGCATATCTTAGATGCTAGCATATCTTAGATGCTAGCATATCTTTTTTGAAAAAAAAATAGGCGGCAAGGTTTTTTTGTTTGTTTTCTTTAGGTAAATATGATTTAAATATGGTTTAAAATATTTTAAGGCAACTGTCCACAAATATTTCCAATTATACATTTGGTATTTTTTAAAGGAATACACGAATAACATCAGCATGGACAATAAAGCTAAACCTCTCCTGTTTCTACTATACCCACCCCCAAGCATCACAAACAGGCAACAAAACCTACATTTATCTTGATGCCATGCAAGAATTCTACTGCATTTGATAAAAGTTAACAGAGCGAAGAGCTTTAAACATGAAGAAACAAATGGGTACTTCGGTGAGGGATTGAGTTTGAAAGCTCATCTCAGAATCTACGGTGAATCTCACATATCAGAAGATCCTATAAAAGTACTTGCTTTAGAGCTAAAAGCACAAGTGGCAAGTTGACCCCCAATATGGCTTGATGATGAAGTGCCAAGTTTATAAAATTCCCCTGTAATAAAGAGTCTGCAACACCCACTAAACACAGAAGCAATTGTACTGGAAAACGGGTTTCCAATTTTGACTCAAGTGACAAAATTAAACCCATCTGAAGAAAGGCTGACGATTTCTTCTTTGGAACCCGCCTCCCCCTCTCACCCCCCATACACTGGTTTCTTTTTAGCCCATTTCTCTGTTGAATTCTCTCCTGGTTATGTTTACCACTCAATTCTGATGTTAATTAGAGACATACACATCCGTATTAGTAACCCACATTTTCATTAGCACAGCCCACCCTGCCAAATGAAAAAACCCAGGAGTGTGTCTGCCTGGGAGCCAACAATGCAGAGATGGCTGTATTATTGAACACGCATATCTTACATTCTTTCCTCCCTGGTGTTAATTTTCCCTTTCTATGTACTCTTATTATGTTCTCTCTAACACGGGTGGCAGGTTCCTTTTTAGTCTATTTCTTTAATCTATTTTAATAAATAATTACAGGCCGGCTACAGAATTTATTCATTCCAGAGAGCTACCTTCTTCGCATTTTTTTTTCCAGAAGCGCAGCTCAAGGAGACATGGTGATAACCAGGGAGGCCTGGAATCCCTTCTACACAATGTCATTATGAGCCCCCATTTAAAATGAAAAATGTACATTATACTTAAAAGCAGTGCAAGGTTAGCGCCTCTTCCCAGGGAATGCTTAACAGCAAACAGCACTGGTTCCATACTCGGGGATGGAGACAGAAGTAAATGAAAGGAAGGAAAATTCATACAAAATATTTTAAAGATATACAAGGCCTCGTCAAAGTCCTATACCCTTTGTTTTCTTTATAATAGGGAATCATTTTCATCCACCAGATTGTTTGAAATTTTCATTCCGGAGCCAATTAATCTACTTTTGCTAGTGCGATACTTGGGGACTTTTTGTTGGTATTATTAAAACCATAAAAAAAAAAAAAGAAAGAAAGAAAAAAGAGAGAGAGAGAGGGAGATCTTATCCTATTTTTCAATTTTTTCCACATGGTCTGGAATGAAGAATAATTTCTAATATTTTGATTTAGACGCTCATGGAATGAAATTTCTTCGCCTGCCTTTGTGACCCTCATCCTGCAAACGGGTGTGAATAGACTGAGGCTGTAGCCAGATCTATTTATTTATTTATTTTTCGCAAAATCTCCCCATGGATGTACACACTTGAGTGTGTTCCATCCACAAACTTCACTTCATCAGGGTTAAGCTTTACCCTCGCCTTATCGATGTCCCAGGATAGTCAAACAGTGAACTAACTTCAGAGCTTAGCTGCACGGTGGATTTGTAATATTTATCCTTCGTGGAATTGAGAATAAATTTCTTTACTAAGTGCTTGCTTGCTTGCTGGGACTGTGTTGCCAAACAGTTCCCCCAGTTCAAATCCTAAAATTTGTTCATCGGGTTCCTGTCACATAAAATATTTTGATAATGAGTGGGGAAAGGCTTGCTTTCAATATATATATTTATACATATACATTTCAGCCTTGAGTAATGTTTTATTTAACAGAGTTACAGCACACCTTTTGATTCAGAGCTTAAAGTAAATAATATTTGTACATCTGAAACATACTCAAGACAAATGAAAAGCCTCTGCATGCTTTTGTGTGGGACGCTGAAGAGCTCTACAGACTTAAAAGGACAACCTCAATTAAGCTCATCTTCATCTGGAAAAAGTGGCAACCGAAAGCTGAATATATTAGATAATACACACTTGCTGCTCTACAGCGTTGTCGCAGTTTTAAAAAAAAAAATTAAAGAGAAAAAGAAAAGGGGGAGAAAAGAGAAAAAGAGTCTTGATAACCAGTCCAAAGCTAGCTGAGTGTCGCTGGATGCTAATTTGGTTTGAAACTGTTCAACTAACTCTGAATAGATATCCATATTCAACAAAGACATAATTAATGGCAACGTTTCCTCCAGCCTCAAGACATCATAACAAGCTGCAAAACACAAAAAAAGATTTTTATGGGAACTAATTTAAGGACAAAGGGTTGACCTCTCGCGTTTTCATTAAATAACAGGAGGGGAATAGGAGAAGGAGAAGAAGAAGGAAGGCGCTCGGTCTCCTTCATTTCAAGCAGCCAATTTCAAAATGCAAATCGCAATCTGCAGATGCTGAAGGCTGATAGAGATATTTTAAAATATCATTTGTTCAATTTAAGGACATCAGACATTTGAATTTTAAATAAAAATCAAAACCAATTTTGGGATTCATTTTTAGTCAGGGAGTGAATGTATTCATGGTACACGGAAGGTCTTTAGGTTAGCTCTGTTTTCAAGTGTCTAAAGCTATTCTTGTAAACCATTAATTTTATATATTATTTCCAAAACCTTTTAATGGAGAAGCTCCATTAAGACACACATTATTCCTCATTATTGGAGTGAGTGAGAAGTGGTGCATTTTGAGTACAGAGCTGAGAAGGATAAAAGCAATCATCTAAATCAGACACCTGATTCATAGATGCTTCGCACTCAGTGTGTGCAGAACCCTACAGTTTGCTACAGTTGGTACAAAAATAAAGTCTTGGAGGTCTGCCTTCTCGAGACCTGTCCTGGGCACAGCACAGTGCCTCCTTTACAATCCAGACCCTTCCTAACTCCGTTCTGGCTTTCTTTCTTTTTTTCTTGTGTGCCCTTCCCTCTCTGGCCATGCAGTTTACTTTTGGTCTGTTCCCATCCATTTTAAAAATCATTGAATATACACTTCAAGGAAGCAAGAGTCTTGAGCTAGTGAGAAGGTTCAATGGGGGAAAAGTACTTGCCAGGTAAACCTGGTGATCAATCCCTACAACCCAGGTAAACATGGAAGGAAAGAACCGACTTCACAAAGTTGGCATGCACAGTCACACACAAGTACACATGTACACACACATATATGCACACATACACATATACATGCACACATTAATACTGTTTTTTTTTTAATTAAAAAAAAAGAAAGCATGGTTCTTTAGTTATTCTATGCAGTGTCAAATCTTGTTGTTTAGTAATGTACTGAAAAATGGTAGCCACAGCAACAGTAGGTCACAGTTTTTCTAGCAAGTGCAGCTTTTAGTATGCACCCACAGACATTTTGGGCAGAGAATGGTAGCTATTAAATTTTAATAAATTTTAATATAATCAATTAATAGTAAACAAATAAAAATTCAGGTTTGTTCTTTTTTTCTTTGTTAGTCACAGTAACCACATTTCAAATGCTCAGAAGCCATATGGCCCGATGGCTGCCATATTGGACATTGTAAATAGAGAACATTCTCATTACCACAGAAAATTCTACTGGATAGAATTGTCCCAACAATTCTGGCTGAGGATACATTACACACTTAATAACAGTATATACTTAATACGTTTTTGTTGAGATTGAATTGGAAGGCCTGGAAATAGCGGTTTCCAGGATAAGCCATGTCTGTGACCTTCTTCTCTGTGTCATCTGCTTGGATTGAGGAAGGGGAACATGGTTTGGCAGAGCGCTCCCAGCATGCTGTCCCGTAGCCTTGTACACATTTCATCAGGGAAGGTAGTTCTGAGCCTCTGGCTTTGCTTTGGCTGGCTGAGAACAGAAAGGATCATGCAGTGTAGTTTATGAGGTAGGTTAAGGAGACAGCACCAGCCAGTTTTAGTTGGGCTCTGAAGGCTCTGAGGGATTAAGGCCCCCATAATGAGAGGATGGTGCACACTGAGATGCCTGCGTCAGAGTTCACACCTTCTTGCTCAGGCCAGAGTTTTCCTAACAAGTGCAGCTTTTAGAATGCACCCACAGATATTCTGGGCAAAGAATGACTCTTTCATTGAGTCAAATTAAATAATATCATTAAAAATAATCAAGATTGGGGGTGGGGATTGAATGGGTCAGAGGTTAAGAGCACTGTGGCTCTTCCAGAGAACCTGAATTTCAGTTTCCAGCACTCATGTTGGCCAGCTCACAGCTGCCTGTAACTCCAGCTCTAAGGAATCTGATGCCCTTTGGATGTTTTGGGCACAGGCACACATGTGCAAATATGCATGTGTGCATGCACACACACACAATTAAAAATAAATCTCCCACCCATTAAATGTCACTATTGCTAACACTATTTATTAACTTTGACTCTGTGCTGGGCTACATGTGAGTGGCTCACTGTTTTTTCTCATTTAATCCTGACAATACTGTCCTGTTATGGTTTAAAACCCAAATATCCCCATAGGTTTACTGTTCGAATGCTTAGTCCCCAGCTGATAGTACTCCCTTTGTTAGGCCTTTGGGAGATGGGACTTCTGGAAGAAGGTCATTAAGGGAAGGCCTTTGAGGATTATGACATACTTCTGATTCCTGTGACACTCTGTGCTTCCTGGTCTGCCTTGATGTGAACAGCCATTACCACATGCTGCCACATGCTGCCACCACCATGACTGAGCTCCTTCATGCTCTTCTCACTGTGATCGACTGAAATTCTCTGAAACCATGAGCTTAGATAAGTCTTTTCTCCCCTAAGTTGGTTCTGTCAGGGTTTTTTTTTCTTTTTATTTTTTTTTGTCACAATGACACAAAAGTCAAGTCAACAATACACCTGTTCTGCATGCAGATGATGCTCTCTCAAACTTGTATCTGAGGAAGAAGTGCTGAGAAGCAAGGAAGTAATTAATGTACTTTCATTTAGAGTCTAGCTAGTAGATGACCAGTCCCTGGGAACTTGGACCAGATTTGGGGATACTGTTAGCCATCTTTTGCTTCCTTGGCAAGAGTCTGCTGCCCGATCAACCTGGGTTAATACTTTACTTCTCCCTTAAGCCATTTTGCCTTTCTTTCCTCTCGTAGGTAAGCAAATTTTATAGCATAATCAGGTCTGCTGGTATAAAGAAAGACTCAACTGATTTGGTGCTGCCATGTGGAATATTCATCCAGAACTTTAAAAGGGCCTGTAGCCTGTGTTGAACAGATTAGGAAGTTAAGAGCACAAGAGAGAAGCCAAGGTGGAAACACACATATCTTCCAGCTCTCTATCAGCACAGTTCTGCTCGTTATGGTTGGGATAGCATGGGTTGTTATTATGACAGGTAATCATGAGTGGAGATAGGAATACTTGCAACAGGAGGAGAGGGCTTAACTTAAATGAACTAACATACTCTATATTCTCTGTGAGCTAGGTTCAGACTACCCATTTGGCATTATGGCACCACTAAATCAAGATTATTCTGTGTTTGTCTAAGCACCCCATGAGGGAAATAGCTATAAAAACAGAAGTCAAAAATGAAGTGGAAGCCCATTTAGAAGTACAGCTGAGCTCCCCAGTGTCCTAGCCTACACTCTTGACCACTAGATTGGCTAAACAGATGCAGAAGGAACCATCACACATGTTATGAACACCTACAATCACATAAACTGAAGATTCTAATAGCAATGGAAACAAGGCTTGTGGGGACTTGAGAAGAATGATTCTATCAACCCGATTCCAGACCCTAGAGATGTTTGCTAGTCAATCGGGTTATTATAGCAAGAAACAGGGATGCTCAATGATTCTTGAGGATTAATAAAGGGGGAAAACTGAAAGTTAAACACACGCATATGTCCACACGTGTGCCAGGGGCATATGTCCACATGTGTGCCAGGCACATATGTCCACACATGTACCAGGGGCATATGTCCACACGTGTGCCAGGAGCATATGTCCACACGTGTGTTATGAACATATGTTGTAAGCCAAAACTTAAGACACTTGGTCACAACTGGCCAGTAACTAATTTCTAGACTAAGCCTTTGTGTGAGTGACAGGCCAAGAGACATTGAACTTCTAGTGTGTGGGAATGTTTCTTAGAGTAGCTTCCTTTCATTTCTTCCAGAAAATAGAAGCACAACAAAGCAACTATATTTTTATCTTTTGACAAAATATAGATACCCTGAGGGTCACAAAACAGAGATTGAAATATTCCTATACTCAGATAGAATTTGTTTTACAAGCAAGAACTATGGACATTCTCATTTGCTATGGAGAACAAATGAGAAGCTATGCTTGCTTCCTCCCTCCCTCTCACCATCTCCCTTTCTTTATTGAGACAAGGCCTCACTATGTGACCCTGCCCTGGAGTTCACTATGTAGACCAAGCTGGCCTCAAACTCAGAGATCCACCTGCCCCTGCCCCTGCCCCTGCCCCTGCCCCTGCCCCTGCCCCTGCCTCCCCAGGACATGTGCCAGCAATCCCAGCATGAGAACATTACTTTCTAAATCAAGGCAATCTCAGAAAATTGAGGAAAGTAGACTTCATATAGTTATTGTCCATTTAGAGATTTATGAAAAGTCAACTTTATTTGTAGTGAACACGTGACCTCAAATACAGAGCAATTACTGAAAAAAAGATAAATACGTAGTGTAACTGGTACACACTATAATAACCCAATGTTGAAATAAACTTGAAAAAAAATGTAGCCCAAAGCAGATGCTGGGGTCACACGTCTGTCCCACCATGCCTGGCTCAGAGGCCGCCTTTTACTGTGTTTCTGTCCTTTTTTTCTAGGATCTTTATGTTATTCCACAAGCTCAATGACTCCATTCTTCTTCCTACTTTTTGGGAATGTTTGGGGTTATCAATAGGAATCTTAGAGGGAGAAAGAGAATCTTAAAGATACAGACAAGGTTCATCGCACCAGATCATAGGTAAGGCATCTACCACAGACAAGGGCATTTCTGAACAGCCATGATGCAGGGGATCCTTTGGGCCAAACTGCTCACTCCCTCACCTTTTTCTTTTCTTTAATCTGTCAACATGTTAAATTGTAATTCGCCCCCAGTTCTCTGCACCTTTTATGCTTGTTTTACTTTGATGAATACTACCCCATAGAGATCTGTGTTTTACTTCTGATGTTTGCAGCTTTCCTTCTCTCCTAGGGAATGTGGTGACAGTGGGGACAGAACTCTTTGTGTGGTACGTGGATGTTTCCCACGTATGTAGAACAGTAGCTGGTATATCCTAGATATTTGGTTAGTACCTGTTGAATGAGTAAATAAACTAATTAAAACTCCTTAAACTCCCTAAAACTCACCATTATGACTTGTGGAAGGCAAGCCTACCCTGATTTTCTTCTCCACTTTTAAGCCTCACTCCATGCTATCCTTCACTCCCTGGGTACTCTCCTGAAGTAGGAAAACCCCACAATTTATGTTCCTGATTTTTTCTGTCATGTACCATGATCACTGACCTCCCGGCTCCGACAGCTGCCATCTTATTCCTAGTAGGCCAATAGTAATACATCTGGTTTCTGGCTCAGAAGTATGTGATTCCTCTCCTGGGGCTAGAAAAAGCTCCTGGCTATCAACTAAAATGCTTCGGTTATTAATACCACACACCATTACTGCATCAGATTGGCTGTAAGCCAATAACATACTAGCTGCCATGTGGACCAAACTCAAGGTCTCATCTCTTGATTCCCCAGAGTGTAACTTTCCTATGCCATCCTTTGACTCCATCATAATTATCTTTCTAGTTTACCCCATCAACACCTTTTCTACTGCACCTCAATTTCACCTGGCTCTCCCTGCCCCCTAGCATGTCCTCTTCAAAAGCCTGCAAGAATTCAACTTTGTTGAAAACTACTCCCATGATACAATTGTCTTCTCCTCAGTCATTCACAGCCCTTCTAGGGTTCTTAAAAAGGCAGGTCCTGGTTAAAATTACATCACAGGCCAAGTCAGCCTTTGGCTGCCATCCCTTCCTAAACTCCAACATGAAATGGTTTTTTTAAAATGTTCTTTTCCTGTCACCACCAGAATTAGCACCTTTAGGGCTTTCCCCTTACAAAAGCCTTTACATGTTAAATAAGGCTGCCATGGAAGAGCAGCTTATCTAGAAAATTCTCACAATGGCAGAAGGAGAGAGAGAGAGAGAGAGAGAGAGAGAGAGAGAGAGAGAGAGAGACAGTCATGTGGTCTTACCTCCTGCATTCTATCACTGTTTCTCATTTGGCCCAGCACTATGGTTTACCTGTGACATGGATGAACAGACCACTTCCATTCACCACATTCTCATCAAAAGCAGAGGTTTGAATCTGCAACTACCTGGATGCTATTGGAGTGCACTGTCAGCATTTATAGGTACCACATTCTCAAGCTCCTTCTAACTGACACAAAGAACCATCACATAGAATTATTTAAGGACTATAAATTTTTCATGTTACACATCTATTTGTCACACACACACACACACACACACACACACACACACACACACACCATTTTCTGTCCACAAGAGGCCACACTCTGAATCCCACAAAGATTTGAACCAAATATTTTCTTGTGGGATTCGATTTAGCAACAACAGTTTGTTTTCCCAGAATTTTTTTTTAAACATATGAAGCTGTTTAATTAGGTTGTAAGCAATTTAGAACATCAGTTTGTGAGAATACATCCCATTTGTCAGGGAGAACTGAGATCACAGGTAGCCCTGAAGCTGAGGGACAGCTTTAACCTTTGGCAAACTCTGCGAGTCCACAGTTTTCTGATCAGCCTTTCGCTGCTATGTAGTCTCATATTTCTCCTTCTCTGTGTGGAAGATCTCGGCCTCCTGATGCCTGGGCTTTCGCAGCTGCTGCTTCTTGAAGTAAGCATCAGTCAGGTGTTTGGGGATTTTAACCTCATTGATAACAACTTTTGTAGAAGTGGCGATCACAAACTTCTGGTGTGTTCAGTGCAGAGGAACTCTGTTGATGGCAAGAGGTCCAGTTACAAGTAACAAGCCACTGCCCAATTGCTTCAGGAAAACCATTGTCTTGCCCCTGTGGTGCCTAGTGAGGATGACCAGGGCAGTCCTAGGAGTGATGCTGGAGCAGCCTTCTCACGTGCTGACTGAAGGGCTTTTTGCCGTGGCTCAGCAGCTTCCAAGGCACATCTTCGGCAGGATAATACCTAGGCATTTTTCAAAGCTTCATCACCTGGGTGCCACCATTCTTGTCTCCACTAACTGTTTTTGTCACAGTAGCAAGGACCTTTTCCTTTGCCTTCTTCTTTTTAACCTTGGTCTTGGCAGCTGAATATTTCCTTTTGTACAAGGTCTTTCTGGAATACATAGCTGATCGGGAACACCCGCCAATGCCTCTAACCAGGACAGGATTTCGGCTGCAATGGGGCTTCCCCTTCCTGGGCTTTTTAACCTTAGGGATTACCCTTTTTGGCTGCACCAGAGACCTGGAGACCTGAGGCAGCACCATCACCACCAGCCTTCTTGGCCTCAGGTTTCTTCTCCTTTGTATGAGGCTTCTCTGCTTTTTCACCTGCCGTCTTGCAAGACGGGAAAGAGGTCTCTTAGAAGCAGCGGCTTCTGGTCTATAAGCAATGGTGGGAGGTCTTTCCCAGAATTTTTAAAAAGGCTACTAGATCGGTTCTTAACTGGTCAACCTGTTCTCATCATCCAGTATGGAGACAGGTTCTCCACTTAACTTCAACGAAGCCAGACCTTACCAAGGCTAATAGCAGTCCGTGAGGAGGCCATGCATGCTTGTCAATTCCCTTCTATCTTATGTCGATGGCCCCTGCAGATGTCTCAGGGCAAAATAAATGAGTTATAGATGTGAAGAGAAGAACTGAACACGTTCATGCAGACGTGAAGGAGGCATTATTTGCCTTATGTTGAAGCCTCTTGGAAGGTAAAGTGAATAACAAATTCATTAACACATCACAGAAAATCTCACACAGGAGAAAATGATTTCCTGTTTTCCAAGCTGAGAAACCTAAACCTAATTTCTCACTGAACACCATGGTTTCCCTTTTCCAAAAAAGCATTTGACTACCTACCTACTAGTCCAATTTCACAGTTCAATGTTCCTACTTAAATTTTAGACCATTAAATTTAACATTTAAATTTTGGATGACTTAATATACATTACATAAGGCAAGATTACTTCTTCAGGCCTACTGTCTTCACTGGGGAAGGCATGTCACAGTCTTGAAGATACATTCAGAGAAAAACCTTGATGTCTATCATCCCTGGGTGTCACAAATAGATAACACAGTTTCTGCTGCTCAGAAAAGGAGTGAGGACTTTTCTTTTTCCTTTCAAGGTACCACAATTTATAATTGCATATTGGCAACGTGTGTGTATGATGGTAATACATGATGTTCCTGTGCCTAAAATGGAAGTCACAGTGAACCAAGATAGAGCAGACTCCACTCCCACCTCAGCTTCTCCCTGCTCATCTCAATCACGAATGCACTCTCAGCCCACTGTATACTCCATAATCTTAAAGTCCATGAAGATTTTAGACTTGGAACTTTGTTTTTACACTTACCTTTTAAGTAGAAAGTATCATAGGTGTTCAATGACATTTAAGGAAATCTGGGTCATAGAATGGTGCCATAGGAAGACACCATGGCACCACACTCTTGTCTTATGGTATGTTTCTCACTTGACAATGACATAGCACCAGAACCTCTCACAAATACTCCTAGGATAACGATTGTATCTCAAGTCAGATATTTTATATATCTACAACTAAAAAGCTAAGCCTTTTCCAGGATTCCCTCAGCACAATGAACTCTGTCCACCATATGCCTGTTTTTAGCTTCTTTTTCATAAGAACAAGGAAGCACAAAAGTCTAAAAAGACAGGGGAAATGGCATGGATACACAAGGCCCTGCTTTACTGTCTTTACATGAGTTGACCTTGGTCATCCCGTGCTCGGTTTCAGTGTCCCTCTTTCCATCTGAAGAGACATGTGTGGTACAAGGACTTCACTTTGTGGTCCTTATGTCTAAAGTAGATCCTGGCCTATTTTAAACACTCTACTCCTTTGAAAAATGAAGAATTGCCGGCCAGTGTGATTCTTTCCTTGTGGACATCAAGAAAATCCAAGTGACTTTTGACACTGATAACTAACAATGGATTAGTTGTCATACATGTGATTGAATAATTTGGAAATACTGGCCATACTTTGGGACCAGCATGGTACAGTCACTCATATCTATTTAATAGGACTCAGAGGAAATTAATGTCTTCTCAGAGAGGAAATAAGCAAAAGATAAAGTGGCAGAACCCTAGAAGATGTATGTCGGTTATTAATATTTTAGCACTCATACAAATGAATGTTCTTCAAACCAATTAGGCCCTTTAAAGAAAACAACCTCTAACTATGTTCTTCAAATTAATTCCAATCACATCTTCAAGTCCATTTACAGCCAAGCTCAGCGTCCTCCCCTTCCGTCAGCTGTTGACTTTCTAAGTGTTCCAGGCAGCTGCGTGTCTGTCTGAGATTCCCTGCGATGCCTTGCCAAACCTAGGTTTCTTAAGACTGCTGACTTCTATGGGCGCCCTGACAAAGCCTCCACTCTATAGGAGATACGAAGCCCAGGCGCCCAGCCAGCCTGCCTCGGGAGTTCAGGGAGTCGGGGAGGCCTCTTTAAAACCATGTCACGCTCGTGTGACAACTGCTCCTCTGTGCTCATTTGAACTATCCCTCCCAATTAGCAGTAATAAGTGACTCCGTAAAGATGAGCAAACACTGTGCCTTCATTAGTCCGCACCAACTCTCCCCACCTCTCCCAAGTCTGCAGTCCCTGGCCTGTGCCAATCAGCCCCAGCAAATCCCCAGGGTCCCCCTCCAATAGTGTTTGGAGAAAGCTAAACACGTCTTACTCCCAGCGAACAAGGACCGCCAAAAGGCAAATTAATGACAACCCATTTGAAGAGTTTGCTTGAAATTATTGTATTCTGCCTATCCACTGAAAAATTGATTACTCCCAGGGTAGAGGGAAAAATCCAAATCAATAGAGTAAAGCAAAATGGTCAAAAGGCATGCACCAAGCCCATTTATTTTATCTATTTACCCTTCCTGGCTGCTTCTCTTCCCCACTCCCCTCTCGTATATCCCTCGGTCCCTTCTCCATCCACACACATTTTTAAAAGAAATGAGATATAATTTACAGGGTAGGAGGTGTTTGTCCTTTTCAGATAAAGCACTAATGGCAGTCTAGGGATTGCTACACAGTTATACATCTCCCAGATGAACTAGGGCCTGTGAACACCTCCAGTCCCCGGTTCATGAGAACAGTGTCTGACATGGGGTGGGTTATTCCCTCACGGTCTATAGCCTAGCCTGCCAGACAGATATGTAGATGAGGAATTTGGCTCAGGAGTCAGGCACACAAAGTTCAGCGTACCCCATTTTCTAGCTACTATGAAACTGGCAGAAGCAGCATTTCCTAGCACACCAGGAAGCAATGCATGTATCCTCCACACCTGCTCAAGTGAATTGCTCCCTGGTCTTAGAGTGTCGCCAGCATTTCTGCATTTCACCATACTCAATAGAAAAAACAGGTACAAAAATAAATTCGAGCTGGGTATAATGGTGTGTGCTTACAGTTCTAGCTACTAAGAAAACAGGAGGCTCCTTGAACCCAGGAATTTGAGGCCAATTGGATAACAGAGAGAAACCATTCCAAAACCAAAACCAAAACCAAAACCAAAACCAAAACCAAAACCAAAACCAAAACCAAAACCAAAACCAAAACCAAAACCAAAACCAAAACCAAAACCAAAACCAAAACCAAAACCAAAACCAAAATCATCCAACAAAAACCCTTACCAATTGGTCTTAAGGTGGTGGAGTTCTATGTTCTGGCATTGTTGGGCACTCAAAGAACTGCAAGGTTGGCATAAAAAAGAGCCCAGGACTTTAAGTTGGCTCACTGTTCACATGAACATCCCAGAAGCCAGGATTTGCAAGCAGTTACTGGTTTTGAGCACTTCCAGTTCTTGGCAGCATCTGATCAGCCTTGCTTCCAGTTTCTGGCAGCAGTGCTTGCTCTTCCCATGAAAACAATCAACAGTTGTCATAGCACTTTGGAATCTTACCTCAGCTATCTGAGAAATACCAGTATACCTTCTGGACTGGTATACTGCTCCTCAAGCACCTCAAGCACCCTCTTTGAGTTTCAACAGTTATAACCTCTTGCTATTTTTTGTTTTTTAGTCTCCCAGCTTCCAGAAGTTTTTATCTCGCTAGTTCACAGAGTGTCCCTTGTGTTTGACTCTTTTAGTTGCAAAGTCAATAACTATTTAAAGTACACCAACTTGGTTAAATAAATAAAGACAGATCTGAGTTCTGTCTTCCACCCACAGCTGAGGCTCTTTGGAAGGACCAAGACAATACAAATACATTAGCAACTGGAAAGGAATCAAAGAGAAGATTGGAAAGAGTTTTAGGAGGGCAATCAACATAAATGTCATGGATATTGGGGGAGAGGGAAAAAAGAATTACAGACATAAACTTTCTAAATTGAGTAACTGGTAGAAGCACCACACACTCAGGTTGGCGAGGTCCACATTTTCTGATGTCCTTGACCACAGGCATTCATATCTTTTCTCTTTCAAGGATCTTCTGATTGGTCTAAACAGGCTAAAGCTTAGGTATTGGCTTTCTGTGGAAGAGACCCCACCCACTAATAGCAGATGGAAACAAATACATGTCCCATGTTGAGATGTGAATGCAAACCTGCCATGGCCAAGGCCACGTAGAGAGGAGAGAGCTAGGGCATGAAAAGATGCTGGGTGTAGGTTCTGAGACAATGGACAGCCTTGGTCCATTTTCAGTCCTGATGGGTTTCTGTCACATAAATGACTTGTAATATAACTTTGGCATAAGCTTTTACTGTGAAGACTAGCTTGGGTTGATTTAAACAGTTAGCAACTAACACTCTAAGTGGTGATTCAGAGAATATGAATGGAAAGCAATTTCAAAGTCATCTGTGAGCTCTGCCTTGGACCAGTCCTGGAGAGATAAGATAAGAATGAAGGATTGTTCTAAGAATATTCACCACTTGCATTAGTTTTAAGAATATTAGGAGTGCTTGGTGTTTACATTGTCCACAAGGTGGAGCCACCAGCACCTTCTCTTTAGGGATCAGACTCCCAGATCAAAGATCTTTATAGCTTCGAATTAATTGTCAATGGGTTTTTAACAGCCCAGGTTGGTAACCCACTTAAGATAGAATAATCCAAACACAACCGTTTTAAAGACTGATCACTATTACATCAAACAGCAATTACCCTAGCACAGAGATAGACCTACAGTGTCAAGTCCCACTTACTAGAAGCTCTTTGTATGTCATCCCACTACCCTCCATTTCCCATCTTTCAGAGATGCTGGTGATAGCTTAGGGTTGGGGTTAGACTCTGATCTTAAGATGAGTTTTGAATACAAGAAGTTTACTTAGCAATTATGCTACTCTGTAGGCTTATATTTTTTTTAAAACCTACTTTAATACAGGTCCTCAGACACTTTACCCTCCTTTATAGCCCACCAACCAAAGGTAGGGGAGGAAGATGGCTAATAGGACAAGGGGGTGTGTGGACCTGTTTAGAAGTAGTTCTTTGGGGGCAATTCCAATCTTTGTTGTCAGTAGTCTAGTCCACTAGCTAAACACCATACATGCATCAACAGTGAGTCAATCCAGAAGAAACTGAGAGGCTCTGCTGATTGGCACAAGTCTGCCGAAGTGGCAGGAAGCAACCAGACACTACCAGAAGTTCTTTGGTGTGCTTCTCTCTATGAAGTCACAACAAGCAAAGATCAACAAAGAAAGCAAGGTGAACCAATGCCAGAGCACTGTCCACTGTCTGTTGGGTTATACTTATACTCTTGCCAAACATCAAATGTCCTTTCAAGTGTCTGCTCCCGCAAAACATCACATGCACTTTCACTAGACAGTTTCCAGAAGAAATAATAATAATAAAAAAAAACCAACCACATGTCTGTTCTCAGCAAAACAACTTCTCACCTGTCTGCTTCAGCAAAACATCCTCTCATAAGACAGCTTTCAGAGAAACATTACATGACACAACTGAGTCTCCAACAAGACCAGAAATTCCCATTTCACTAGTCAACTCTAGGAGGAAAGTGTGAAGTGACACAGGAAAAGGGGTATTCAATCCCACTGGGAACCCCTGTGAGTGTATTTATAATTCACTTTAGGCTAATCCTACATGTTTCCTTTGATTAATCAATAGTTAGAAGTGGTCACATGCCCACCAACCCAGTGGAATAATCAGGATATGTTGACCGACATTCATGTCAAGGTTGAACATACTGACAAGAGTGACAATGAAATATGCTACTTGAATTGAGCTCTTCACATGTGGCAGGCATGTAGGCTCAGCTACTCAGTGCCCACTCTGCGGCCACTTTTCTCATTTTGCTGATGAGGAAAGTAAAGCTCAGAGAAGGTAAGCAACTCATCTAACGTCATTCACCTCTTGCCCAAGGTCATTTATGATATTTGGGGTGGGCCTCAAACCTGGCAGCTTGGGACACTATGATCTGAATTTCTATACTGCTAACTTTTCAATCTTGTAGCATTGTAGTTACAAGGTCACAGTTTCTCAAGGGCGAAATCCAGAGGCTTCTTACAGCAGAACACCTGGGCTGTGCCAGGAAGCACACAGAGGAGAGTGTTTGGGGCCAAGTTCTGAGCTCTTAGAGAGAGAGTAACCATTAAATTCAAAGTAACTTACTACAGGTTCAGGTTGCACCCCTGGTCAGATGTGTGTGACATGGACTTCCTAAAGTAATTTCTTAAAAATATGTACCTGGGGACCAGTGTCATTAGAACTTCTTGAGAACTGTTACTATTGTTACCTCTTCAGTCCTTGGATCTGATTGGATTAGAGGTCCCTCTGCTGAGCCATGTCCTCAAACAGTGCGAGGAAAGGACCATGCATGTGGCATGGTTGTGTGCCCCGTCCTCCATCTTTAAGCCTCCTGCACAACCAAACTGCCATTCACCCAGCGGCCTTGAAAACCACGTACAGAGAAATCCTCCTTAAAAAGACATTGAAAATATGGCCAGCCTGTGATTCAGTGAAACACACAGGTAAGGTGCCAGATATATGACTGTTGTTGAGAATAAGACAAGGCACTAGGGAAAGTCATATGGTTTTTGAGGGGGGAGTCTGCCCCCTCTATCTATAAAGCAATTTCACCAAGAGAAAGATTCTTCTGGGAGAACTTGCTGCCTTAAGACTATGTTCACTCAGTTTAATCACAATGGGATTTAAGAATTACTTCTAATTTAAATGAAAGAGAATTTTGCTCTAAAATTTATATGCTTGCTTCTTAGTTCAAGTCCATCCTTCACTCTTTATCCAAAAGCATTGACATGTGGCTCTCATTCCCAAGATTCCAATGTAGGCATTCCCAGACATGGCTACCATCTGGATTGGTATAAAGAACATTCTAAATGGCTCTGTAGTTATTTCAAAGAATGATTTTTTTTTAATTTAAAAAAAAAAGCAAAGGCAAAATGAAGACCTTTAAAACACTGTTCCAGCTTTTAAAGAATTTTTAAAAGATTTTAAGTCTCAAGATGGCTCAGAAGGTAAAGTACTTGCTATGCAAACAAGAGTGTCTGCATTTGAATTTCTAGCACTCACACCAAAAATAGCCAAGCATAGCAGCATGCACCTGCAAGCCATCTGGACCAGGAAGGTGGAGATAGGAAGAATCCCAAGGCTCAATGGCCAGCTAGTCTAACTGATTCAAAAATTAATGAGAAGAAACAACTAGGGAAAATGTTGATGTCTTGCCCACACACCCCACACCCCACACATGTGCATGTGCACATACACATGTGCACAGACACAAACCTGTTCACAGACCTGTACACACACATACACAAAAATTGAATTTATACCCTCCCCCATTTGCCATTTTCCTTCTTAAACTTTTGGGGAACTCGATTGGGGCCACAAATGCCTAGTGACCCCAGTGGTTAGCTCTGCCCTAAAAGCAGGCCAGTAACCCATTGCAGAATTCCCTGCAATGATGCTGCCTCTGAATTTATTAAAAACTTTGCCCACCCACTCAGCAAGCAGACTATCCACTTACAGAATTCTAGGACAAAATAAAATCACAGTAACTTAAACCTTAATGAAACTCCTTACAACAAGATGTGGTACTGGTCTCTTCCTGGTCCCCCCTTTCCCCCATAAAATGCAGAGATTTTCACTGTGGTTCTTTATCACCTGAGAGAATGAACAGTTCCTTTTGTTCCAAACATATTGATCCTGTAACTGAAAGTAGAAACTGCCAAGGACTAAGGCACCTCTGGGGCTATGTTCTTCTCATCTAAGAACAAACCAGTTTGCCATACTTGACCAGTCTCTCTATTCTCTCCTCTTCCCATGACTCTCTGTGCATATCAACATATTTGATGAGCTTAACCCTAGAGCTGTACACTGCAGCAATTTCCTAGTACTTAGCAGCTTTCACCTAGCTTGCCTATGGTGGTTTGGTTTAAGTCTGGTTCTTCAGAAAATGACTCGGAAATAAAGATTTGTGACTAAGTAATCCATCAAGGAAACATTCTGAAGGGAAACCATAAAAAGAATGGGGAGGTGGTGTGGGGGTAGATCAAGTGAGATGCTTCTCAGTGGGAAGTATACATTTATAGACACTGCCCAAAGTGAGCTCTCTTAGTCTCAGGGAGGTTCTTTGAGAATGAGACAGGTGTGTCTTAGGAAAAGCAGGAGTCAAAAAAAAAAAAAAGAAGAAGAAGAAGTAATATGTCCCTAGGCCTAGCACCAGCTTTGTCTAATAAAGAGAAGTGGTGTGTATGAGGAAGAGAATATAGGAGATAAAATGGGATGTGTTCAAGATATAGAAGATCTACAAGCCTTCTGGTTGCTTCTTAATATTCTAACCTTTATTGAAAAGTTTCAGTTTTATCAATCAGGGACTCATCTTGTATCATAGAAAATGTTGACATTGGAAATTTGACCTAAGCTGCAACTCATTAATATATAAGACCATCCTTAAACATGCTTTTGAATGAACCCATTGTGAAAATTCTAAGCAGGAAGGACATTGTTCAGTAGGGACACACTGTTTCCCAAATGTCTGTTTCCAGCTTCATAGCCCAGACATAGCACTTACCCTTCAGTAACTATAAATGATTCACTGTTGACATGAACACATTCCTGGTTCCTGTAGCCCTTGTCTTTTTTTCCTCTTTAACTGCTCTATAGCTTCCCAACCCTCACCCTGCCCCAAGCCTCATTGCTCATTTCCATCACACTATTGCTTACAGTGGGATCATATCCTTCTATCTCAAAGTGATAAAGACTTCATTGCTGTCCTGATTACAGTGCAAACACTTTGCAGATTTAGATATTCTGAGTAGCTGTTTTCATGCAACCCCACTCTTGGTCCTAATTTCTGTTGGTTACGAGGAACAGAGAGGGTTGCTTGAGTAAATTAATGCTTGAAACATTGGTTGTAATTTATTACAGATATACTTTTGAACTTTGAATGATCATAAAATTCATTAGGAACTCTTGAATTCTGTTGGAAATTCTCTTTCCTCTTTTTTTTTTTTAAAGAAATCTTTTGTTTTATATTAGTTGGCTCTGTTTGTTTGCTCTCTCTTTTTCTTAGTCTCATGGTTTCTACCTTTTCATAGTTTGTGCTCCTTTCTAACTTGAGTTTGAATTAGCACACCATAATCTATATTAATACTACAAATTTTATATCTGTACTAGTATCTGGCAAATTCTTTGTCATTTTACTAATATATAAAGAGATCTTAAGATTGTCTGCCTTCTTTTGTTACTCTTGGAACACATTGACCTCAATAGAAAATAAGCCAGCCCTAGGTGGCAAAGGCACCTTTGCCAATGACCTGAAAACCTCTTGTCCTACTAGTCCATCCAAGGTCATCCAGCCTACATGAGACCCTAGCTGACTACTGTCATGTGAATGAGCTCAAACAGAAGCAGAAGAGGAACCACAAAAGTTCTGAGTTCAGAACAAACTATCAACTCACAGCATCTTAGGTTGCTTTGAAGTCAACAAGATCATTATGTTATGCAGTAAAAGCTTCTGAATCAAAGGAGTCAATGGGCCAAGTCTGATGTTACTGGCTATAATCTTTTTAGAAGGAAAATACTATATCTGGAAAATAATGAAGCTATCATGGTATCTGTGAAGGAGTTTATATCTTATTTAGTGGTCTGATAATCTAGAATGGTACTGGCAAGTGTGTACTGAAGTGTTAATAAACAAATGTCACAGTGTTGAAAGGATCTCTGTCTTCAGAGACTTATTGCTTATCCACGTAAAATAAATATTTCTGTTTCAAAAATGTAAAAAAAAATCATCCTGTCAATAATTAACAAAGCTAGTCCAGGATACTCCAGGATACTTATCAATACTTTACACATCAGTCATGATTACAGTCATTCCACTTCCAAGGCCAGGACAGTAAGCTGCTCAGGCAAAGGTAGGTTAAGTTGTTTGGGAGTCAAGGAAAAAGGTAGAAATGATTGCTATCCAATCACTGGACAGCATAGAACAGTGGTGGTTATGCTTAGTCTTAGCAGATGTCGAAGGCTGATCATTTTGCTCAAGGACATGGTGGGTTCTTCCATTTTTCTAGAGATCTGCTATCTCTGTGCTGATGGAATCATCTCCCTTTAGATGGTCACTTGTGATTCTTTCCTCAACAAAAATATGCTAGGTAGCACCTCCACCTCCATTCCTTTGTGGTGATCCTTCTGCTTCTTCAGATGATAATCCTACGAGGAGTCTCATAATCTCACTATGTTCATAGCACCCTTATTTATAATAGCCAGAAGCTGGAAAGAACCCAGATGTCCTTCAACAGAGGAATGTATACAAAAAATGTGGTACATTTACACAATGGAGTACTACTCAGCTGTTAAAAAATAATGAATTTGAGAAATTCTTAGGTAAATGGATGGAACTAGAAAATATCATCTTGAGTGAGTTAACCCAATCACAAAAGAACACACATGGTATTTACTCACTGTTAAGCGGATGTTAGCCCAAAAGCTTGGAATAGCCAAGACTCAACTCACAGACCACATGAAGCTCATGAAGAAGGAAGACCAAGTGTGGATGCCTCCGTCCTACTTAGAAGGAGTAACAAAAATACTCAAGGGAGCAAATATGGGGACAAAGTGTGGGACAGAAACTGAAGGAGGGGCTGTCTGGAGACCATTCCATCTGGGTATCCATCCCATGTACAGTCACCAAAGATAGACACTGATGTGGATGGCAGGAAGTGCATGCTGACAAGAGCCTGATATAGCTGTCTCCTTAGAGGTCTACCAGAGTCTGACACATTCAGAGGCAGATGCTCACAGCTAACCACTGATCTGATCAAGGGTTTCTCAATGGAGAAGTTAGAGAGAAGACTGAAGGAGAAAAAGGGGTTATGACCCCATGAGGAAACAAACAATACCAACCAACCAGAGCTCCCCAGGGTCTAAACCACCAGCCTGAGAGCACATAGGGAGGGACCCATGACTCCATCTGTACATGTAGGGGAGGATGGCCTTGTCGGGCATAGGTGGGAGAGGAGATCCTCTGTCCCATGAAGGCTGAACACCGAGTGTGGGGGGGAATTTGAGGGTGGGGAGGTGGGAGTTGGGGGGTAGGTTGGAGCACACCTTCATAGAAGCATGAGGGGGGATGGGATAGGAGGTTCCTGGATGGTGTGGGGAATGGGGGTAAGAGAATAAAATCTGAAATGTAAATATAATATTCAATTAAAAAAACTCGTAGGAGGCGTTAATTTATCCTTTTTCTTCAAAGATTGTAGAAATTAAGAGTCTCCATTGCATCCATCTTGACTTGTTTTGTCCCCTTGACTTCTCCATTATTACTAAGATTTAAGGAGAATGCAGGAATGCACAATCTTTTCTTCTCACCAACGGTGTGGGATTCTGGGAAGCAACTCTTCAAAATAATTATTCTTTTCCTTTTCTAGTGGTCTACAATTTTTTTTTATTCCAAGTCTTAAGTAAACTCATTAAAAGCCATGTGGCCAGGATTAATGACTTTTAAAGATCTGTTTCATGGACTTGTAACTCAGTATGGAACCAAAATTGATTAGGACTGAGACCTTTTTTGCTATTTGAGCAACTTATTAACTTTCATTTGAAATCAAGGAATCAGTGGTGTACATGGCTGAATAGCTTGCTAAAGTTAAATGGTAGAACATAATTCTGCATAGAGTACTCTGGCTCCAAGAGAAAAAAAATTAACAGAAACTATTTTTAATGGAAAATAAAAGTACTGAGATTGAAATCTCTTTTTTATTCTCTATGTATGTCTATCTACAGTAAATTTTCAACAGGCATTTACATATATGTGTTTTATAATCATAAAAGTTGTTATATATATATTATGGAGAACATGTATATATATATATATATATATATATATATATATATATATATATATATGTAGAGTCAAAGGACAACTTGCATGAGTTGGTTCTTTCCTTCCATTATGACTGTTCAATGATTCAAACTCAAGAGACCTGGCTTCTCAGAAAGAACTTTTACCTGCTGAGCTATCTCACCTGCCTTAAATATTCTTTTTGATTGGCACCTGAGGTCAGTACGCATAATGTACAATATAATATTTTGATATGCATACACCTTGTGAAATTACTAAATCAGTCTAACTAGTGTATCTATTACCTTAATCATTTATCATCTCATTGTGGTTAGAGCTCTCAAAATATCCTCTTTTACCTTTATGAACGTCTCGCTATATTACTGTTGACCATAGTTACTCTATTGCTGACCATAGTCCCCCTATTTGCCTATAGTTACCCTATTATACAACAGAATTTTGTAAATTATTTATCATTTCTAACTGTAGCCTACTACTTACTGTCTAACCTTCACTTAGTCCTTCCTTTCTCTTCCTCCCCTTGCAAGAGAAGCTATATTTTAAAGTTTGCTATACAAAAATCATTCAGGGTTGTTTGTTGTGATGAGAAACTCCCGACAGGAATATAGATAAGAGGCTGTTGAAATAGTCAAGAAATAAGAATATAAGAATATCAATCATAATACCTGCTGGAAACTTGCCGAAGACCAAACACTGTGTTTTATGCCATTCTTATTTGACACTCCCTGCTTCTCACATCCCAGGAGCACACACTCCCATTATCCCCAGTTGAGGACAGTTGATACAGCCTGTTGACTCTCTCAATACACGGTATGTGTCTTGAGTATAAGAACAAATTACATTTATATGTTTATATCAATGCCTAGTGCTCAGGTGACATATGGGGTTGCCTAGTACAGGTTCACTGGGGTACCGAGGAAAAAGCAATGACTCTTGGGTGATAAAAGGAAGACGCAGTGAAGTGGGAGGACCTCATGGTGGAACCAGGCAGCTGTGTAGGTGGGAATACCACGCGTGGCTCTTGCCATATTATACACCCACGTCCTTACCAAAACTCACACACATAAGAAGACTAAATAAAAAATTCAGTAACTTGGGTAAGAAAATTAGGGAATATTCAGGAGTGAAGATGGTTTCCAAGAGGCGACTCAAAGGCCAAACTGAAAGGGAGATGGTACAGTAAAAGAATTGGGCCATATGGTCTTCAATGTCACAAGGACTCAGAAGATGTAGAAGTTTCATAATTGTCCCATTCATTACAATTTGAAACATTCCCTTATCCCATGCCCTCTTCTCATTTCTCAGAGCATTCTTAACCATGTTCTTGCAGCAGATGTAAACACAAGTTGTAATAAGGTCATGTTACAGCATACCATAGGAATCACCAAAGCCAACTCAGTCCTAAGACACAGCTACCTGGGATTAATACGAAGAAACAACAACAACAAAATGGTAGGGACAGTTTCAATTTTAAAAGGTTTAGAAAGATGAACTAGGAAGGTGCCCATGATGAAGGGATGCAGGCATGCAAGACATCTGGAATGGAAGGACTCACAATGCAGGCATCTGTGATGAAAGGATGTATGATGAAGACATGTGTAACAAAGGTACCCATGATACGGGTATCCATGGTGAAGGCATCTGGGATCAACTCTAAGAGTCAGGCTGTGATTGTTCCAGAGAATAGCAGATTCTTTTCTCACATCTTTAAAGACAATTTTGATGATTAAAAACAGACAAAACCCAAAATTCAAACTAAATATCCTTCCCATTTCTCAAGACCACTTTCTTCACTAACATATCTCATGAGTTGACCATTGGGACTCTACTGAGAAGCACCCCTGACTAAGCTTTTGAAACTTCCATGCCCTGGCTGTGTTTAGCCTCAAGCAAGGTGCTCCACAAAACATTAACTCCAAAGACCTCCAATCCTTTGTCTACAGAAAAGAGCACACACACTTCAGGGCAAAAGCAGTGTCCTAGGTTTCTAGGTGTGGAAATCTTTCCAGATTGGAGAGATAGCACTGTGGGAAACTGTTCTGAAACATGGACTAAGTGCCCTGGATGCTGCCCCTTGTCCTCTTCTCCTTCAGGGTAGGCAGGCACATTGCACACAGCTGGACTGGAGGAAAGAGGGAGGAAGCTTAACTGGGCATGAGTGGGTGCAGTGTAGGATCTCCTTTGGTGGCAACACACCTGGGAACAGCTTCTGAGAAGAGGTTCATTTATGGGGGCGGGTATTTCTGTTCCTGGGGAGGTGGCCAGGATCTCTGGTGCAAGGTTTATGTGACCATGTACTGTTAGGCAGAGCTGGGGTGTTAGAAGATATTTTATCTACATACTCAGGGGCTCTATGTGGGGAGGGGCTTATAAGGTCTAAGAAGGGGTAAAGCCTAATAACTATAAGGGTAATAAATCACTGCTAGCGTTGATGGTGGGGCACCTGGCTTTATGGAGCTAGATTGGGGTGGGACAGATAACCAACCCCTGCCATCCTCATGTTTGAAGTATCCCAGGTTGAAGTTCCCTCAACCCTTCTTTTGTAACCTTGAGCCATTATGGTCCCACAATGGGATGAGGATATGAATGCTAAATGCAACAGGAAAAGGCCTGGGTGCTGTAGCTTGGGTCTAGAATTTCCCTAAGGACCACACATTGAAAGCTTGGTTCCTCGCTGGTAGCTTATTGGGAGATGGTAGAAGGTTTAGGAGACGGGACCTTGTGAGGAGAAGGTCATTGGGAACAAGCCATTGAGTGACATATCAATACTCTTGACCCCTTCTCTCCCTCTTTTGGCTTCCTGGTTGCCATAAAGTGAGCAGCCTCTGCCATGCCCTTCTGTCACGTGATATGTTATCTCATCACAAGAGCAAGCCCCATGGACAACCTGCTATGGACTGGAGCCTCTGAAACCATGAAGCACAGTAGATCCTTCATCCTTCCAGTAGCTTATCTTGGGTTTCTCATCACACCAACCCAAAGCTCCTTCTCACTGTTGTGAGCATTGGGGGCTGACTCAGTGCACGCTGAGTTTGGAGGTCTCCCTGTGGGAACCGCAACATTTAGTTCAGAAGTATTTCTCCCTGACATGTTCTCTGTCCAGGATGAGCTTTCAGATAGATGACTATCAGAGCTCCTGTTTCAAGGAGCTGACCTCACAGTCTTCCGACCACCAATGTGCCTTGTTGTTACTAGGACTTTTGATGGATTAAAGCTGTGTTCATCCAGGTGACCCTACTCAACCAAGGCCATCAGTTTTTTAGTTGATCAGCAGAGTGTGGATGAGGCTCCTTGGAAATAAGCAAGGGGATTTTTTTTCCCTCTTAAACCCTCCTTGTTCTTTAGTTACTAGCCTTAGGTCAGCTCTGGTGAACACTGTACTTGTATTTACAAATGATGTTTGATCACCAATTTTAAAGCTTTTGTAAGACTATTGGGTTGTTTATTTTAAATTTTTTTTGTCTTTTTGATCAAGTAAAACACACATAATAAAAATCCTTGCATAGCTGCACATCCACCCAATAACCTTGTACAAACGAGACACTTCCGTGCAACCAACTCCATAAAATAATTGTTGGCCAGTTCTCCCACACAGTAGCCTCCTCATCAAGGGTAACCATTGTTTAAAAAAATTAATTTACTCTGTGTGTGTGTGTAAGTAGGCATACAGGTATCACAGCAAACATGTAGAATACAGAAGAGTTGGTTCTTTTCTCCCACCTTGTGTTCCAGGGATTTAAATCAGTTCATCATAACTTTTATGTCTTAGGTCATCTCCAGCCATCTTTTTTGTTGTTGTTTTGTCAACATCTCACCGTGTTGCCTAGGCTAGTCTTGAATTCACTGGGTATCTCAAAGTATCCTTGAGTTTGCAACACTCTTAACTCAGGTCCCCAAATGCTGGGCTTATACATGTGGGCAGCACACCCCACTGAGGGCAGCCAGTCACGTGGCCTGTTGCTGAACTTCACACGGAAAAGCAGCATATTCTTTTGTGTCAGGCACCTTTCCCTCAGTATCATACTTGTTAGGTTCATTCACACAGACAAGAGTAGTTCTGGGTTCTCTTCCTCATGTCCTGGAAACTTCTGTAGACGTTACATATCTCTGCCAAAATCCGTTGGTTGCACTGGGGCCATGAGTGGCCTCCAGGTTGATGCCAGGGTGAAATACTGTCGCTATAATGGAAAGTATGACCTTGGGTGTACATGTGACACATTCCTGAAGGGAACATCCCATTGTTCGTGTCTTGACTAGAGTGACATCAAGCCTTTAGGTTTTCTGGGTCATATAATGCTTAATCACAGTTTCTTGGTCACAGTGGCTCAGTCTGAGCTCTAGAGGTGCTGGGTGGTGGCTGATACTGGATATGTTGCTGCATTGTCCCAAGCTTCCATTTCCCCATATGTAACAGATGATAGCAATGGCTACCTTATGGGGTTTTTTGCTTGAATAACATGAGATGCTGAGAGAATGCTTAACCTGCACACTCTATACAACTGAGCTCTCTAATATTGGCATGCTGGCAACTAGACCTGTATTCATGAATGTGGGTTTGGGTTTGCCCTGGGTAGAAAATGCCAGGTAGTAAGAGGATTACAAAGAACCTGAGTGACATGTTTTTCTGAAGAACTCTGCTTGGCATCCAGAAAAATCTAGATCTACCCACATGGGTGCCAGCCTGGCGAAGACATCCAGTCCTGGGTTTACCACCTGTCCAGGATTGCATCTGGGACCACACTTCTACCTCCTCCTCACCTGCCCATCCTCTCCCTTCTGCTGCTGCCACTGCTTTCTACCCTTCTAATGGTCTCTTAATTCCTTGCCCACTGGGGATGTTTTCTTCATGCATTGAATACAGATTCTTTCCTGCATGACGCCATTAGCAAAAAGAAACCTGTTCCCATAATAGCTGACTTTTTAAGACAGCGCAGCTGTCTCAGTCAGGGGTCACCACGCGGACCAGAAAACAAGGCAGCAGTTTATAAAATACAGTTTTATTTGAATAAGGCCAGTCCACATGGGATTAATTAGACACATCCATGATGAGCAAAAGAGGTGTGCTGTTGGCTTTGCTCACCCGCCTTGCCTATCACAGGGCTGGAAGGCTTAGTTTCTGTTGCTTTTGTCTGCATGGGATTAAGGAGGAGGAGGCTGGATGCAGTTATTAAAAGAAAAAAAGAACTTGCCTAGTGACCTAATTCCCTTCTGCATCTTTATCATGCACCAGGGTGTACAAATCCCACAAGGGACAATAATGTAAATGAATTTTTTTCTGGAGAATAAAACATTTGGGAGGGAGGAAGGGAGGGAGGAAGATACACACACACACACACACACACACACACACACACACACACACACACAGAGGGAGAGAGAGAGAGAGAGAGAGAGAGAGAGAGAGAGAGAGAGAGAGAGCCCAGTTTGTCATATAACACCACTGCAACTAATAATGCTCAGAGGTTTTTTTTTTTTTAAATGACATTCTATTATGGAGTTTTATTTCCTGTCCCGGCAGGCAGCCAACTAGGCATAACAATTGAGAATTCAAATACTGTACAAGGATATACAGTAACCGAGGTTCTCTGAGGATTTGGGCAAATGTCAGAAAAGCATGCCTTGAGGCAAATTTATTAGTTGGTGCAGATATCTCAGTTTTACATGGACACTGATAAAGCCATCTGGGAAGCCCTTTCACCATCAAGTGATTTAGAGTTCCCTACAGAAATTCCCTTGTCTGTTACATCTCACTAAACCTAGAGACAGCAAGCAGCCAAAACAGGAGCGTTCATTATTTACTCATTCCAAAGGATACATTTTTCTTTAAATGCTTCCCCCCACCCTAATGTAAGACTTGTAGATAGGGATTTCTCCTGAAATCTGCCAGAGCCAGAATGAGAGATGAGAATAAAATTTCAAATGCATGGGATGGGGTTAGAGAAATACCAGGGCTCCTGCAGAAGCATGCTGGGTCTCAATGCCTGCTGCCAGATTGTCCCCAGAGTTCTGTGGGAGAAGAAAGGTACAACTATGAGCTCTCCTATCAGCAGAGTGGAAGGCTGAAAGCCAGATTCTGTGACCAGAGTTGCAATCTAGGCCAGCACAGATGGCCAGGATGGTCATCGACAAGCACCTATCAATCTAATCACATCCCGGGCATGGAATGAACGCTTGGACAGACTTAGCAATATTTCCTTCTGCAACAGCTAAGGGTCCTGAATCCTTTCTCTAACTGTGACCTCTCTTCCCTTCCCTGAAGCATGTGCTTTGTGACTTCTCTCCTGGTTGTTACTTTATTGCTGTCAAGTTGTTACTCAGCCCACCCCAGCATTGCCAAGAAAATGTCAAAATGTCATTTCCCCTCTTTCTACACATTTCTTCCATGATTGTTGAAATGGGACACTATCTAAGAATTTGGGGAAAGTTCGAAAAAGCTGGCTCAACAAGCTTCTAATTAATACTGCTAACAAAAGTTCTGGAAGAGGTGGGGAAGGGGTGGGTGAATTCTTGCCTCAAGCCAATGCCATGAGAGAAGCCCTTGATGAAGATTCTGATACATCCCGGGAGAATGCAAAGGTAGCTTCTTGCTCAAGCTCGTCTTAAAGGTGTCAGGCATGAGTAAGAGCAATGCAGGCATGAATAAAGTAGAGGGTGCTTCCAGGAGGAGGCCAGCAGCCAGGCCATTATAGTGTGATAGATATGTGATGGGGAGAGGAGCTGTCAACCATGGATGTCTTTAAATTAAACTATTGAGAAACTTAGCTTTATCCTTGAGGCTTGCTTTAGAAGTTTCCACAACAGAAATTCAGGATTGATTTTTGTTTCCATTAGATTGTTCTACCGGTGTGAGGTATCCACCAGAGAAGACTACCTGGACTTGAGTCTAAGTCAATAGAAATTCAAATTATCCAGCTGGCAACAACTCAGGACCTGATCATAGTCCAGAGTCTTTTTCAGGGTGAGCTTTTAAGCACAAAATCCACATCCTGGGTTGACACGATGCAGTAGGTCTTTGCTCTTGTTTTGGTGTGTGGTGCTCTTGAGTTCTAAGGCCTGAGTGATAGGTCCATTATAGTATAAGTTATGTTGAGGTCTGGGGGACTGCTAAGGTCTGAGGGCCTATTACACTGCTCAGATGACCAAGAACAGCTCTGTGAAAGGTGAGAAGCTCCTTTTCAGGAGCTAATTTGACATCCTTGGTAAAGATGACCTGAAATCTGGACTTGAGTAGTGGCATAGGAGTGGCAGTCGTCAAAGGAACATTGGCATCAGGGATAAGCAAATCCTCAAATCTCAGCTCAGGAAGACAAAGGCACGTTCCTTATTTATCTACTCCTCCCAGGGGAGTGTGTTTCTGTCCCATAGGAGGGATTTTTCATGTGCAGCGAAGCAGAGCTTTTCCTCTTTTCCTAAAGACCTAAGCTCAGTTCCCAGGACCCCCATGGTGGTTTCAGGCTCAAAACCAACTGAAACACCAGTTTCAGGGACTCTGATGCCCTCCTCTGACTTCCAAGGGCACCTGCACAAATGTGGTATACAGCTAAAAAAAAAAAAAAGAAAGAAAATTTTCTTTTTCAAAGTTGGCTAACAACAGTGCTGAAGGGCTGGTTTGAAGAAGAAACCAAGAAGTTGAGCACCATCCTGAGTAACGGAAGAGCTTGGAAGGTACGGAATCATCTGCTCTAGAGGAATCCAGGGAAACAAGAGCAGAATCAAATCCAGCAACAGCAACTATTTAGTATTTTGGCAAAAACATAATTGGCTTCACCTTAATTAAAAAAAAACCTCAGTATTAAAAAATCCAGTATTTTACATTTATTTGACAATGGGAATTACGAGCTATATAAAAAGGCCATAAAGAAAGGGTTAAATAATGTGCTGATTTGTTATTAATGCTCAAAGGAGCGCATGTCTTACTCCCACACATAAGATATTTTATCGTGCTATAATATAGTGCCTCCTCATTTCAATTAGCAGAGAGCTCACCATTAGCCAACTAATTAAGGCTATTCCCTCACATCTATCTTCTAATTACAGTTACCACTGAGATATTCTCACCCAAGTGGCCGGCAGTGCTGTGGATTTATTTTAAATTTAGTTCGACAATAACAAACAACTAATTAATGTTTATAAATATGACAAAATCCCCCCTGACAAGTTGTGGGTATTGCATACACTAGCAACTGGTTTATTAAAACATTAATTGCAGTTGGATTTGCTTTGGGATCCCTCCATAATCCATTTAGGACAGAGCAGGACTAACTCATTTTGAAGGGATTATGAAGGAAATCCTCCACAAAGTCTCTCGTTTAATTCACGATGTAGTCAAGGCAGGAGAAAGTTTACTTTCATCAATTCAGTGACTCTTCAGACTTCTTCTGTGTGGCACTTCATTCATTCACCCGTTTAGGATTGTCAGAAAGCCATTGTGCTCAAGGTTTGGGGACGATACCCCAAAAGTATTCCTAGATTCCATAGATCAAACCTGCAAAATCTATCAATCATATCTTTTTTTCAAAGATTTATTCATTTTTTGTTTATATGAGTACACTGAAGCTGTATTCAGATACACACTAGAAGAGTGTAACAGATTCCATTACAGATGTTGTGAGCCACCGTGTGGTTGCTGAGAATCGAACTCAGGACCTCTGGCAGAACAGTCAGTGCTCTTAACCACTGAGCCATCTCTCCAGCACTATCAATCATATCTTTACAAGGATGGTTGATGAGGTTCATTATGAAACTGGAAACATCTCCTAGTTCTCCCTCTACATATATCTTGCAATTATGTCTACCTTTGTAATTTTACTCCTAGGTATATATTCAAGAGAACTGTGTCCATGTGTGCACTAACGGGACACGTTAGGATGTCCATTACAGCATTAATGTAATAACCCACAAATGGAAGCTGTCTGAACTCTCATCAACAGCAGAATACAGTGTGGCATGTTCCCAGAGTGAAATAGTATATAGCCATGAGAATGGCAACAGTGACATTCAGAGACACTCTAAACTAACCTTGGTGTGAGAAGTTTCCTTGGAGTTACATAGGAAATAGAAACTTGGTGAGTTCTGATAATGCTTCTTTTGGTTTGGGTTCTGTTTGCAGAAGTGTGTTGTTTATGAGTATTCATGGATTGGTTATGGTTCATATGCTTTTTATGCGTGCTATATCAATTTTATAATTTTATGCCTGCAAAACAAAACTCAGTCCATTTGCTACAGTCTAACCTCTTTCCTGTATGTTTGTGCTTTTTCAAATGTTGGGTGTTTACATAATAATTTGAATTCACCCATTCATCACAAAAGCATTTCTTGAGCACCTGAAAAAATTTTCATACCTATGGAGGTAAGTATGTAGAAAAATTTTTAGGCCCATGAACCCTGCAGACAGTGCCTGAGATTTGCACAGGGCATCACCAGAAGGCAAGAGGGCAGCAGAACATGTAGATAAGAGAGACAGTGGTTCAGGATAGGGGCCCAGGATAGTTGCTGCTATGCTACCGAGACAATCCTTTGCATGTAGGCACCAGCCCCAGAATTTTATTTAGGAATTACCCCATCATCCACTGGTCCAATGAGGATTAAGTCACTGGCAGAACATATGTCACTGGCCAGAATCAACCTGCACACTCTTCCCTCTGCCTATGTTAGTTCAAAGATGAGCATGGACCGTAAAGTACTCTGTTGCTAAGGAGGAAATCTCTCCTCCTTTGAGATCCAGAAGATGGTAAGCTATGGATTCACTTCACAGAGATAAATAAAGCTGAATCCAGGGGCCAAGATAACCCATCTGTCAACATCACTGGAGCCCACTTGAGTTGAATGTTTTGGTTTTTAAATGCATAACTGAAAGGCATGTATTGGATACTGAAGTCTTCTAGGGCCTGAAGTTCCAAAAGACCTTCAGCAGTAAAAGTAGGGGTTAGATGGGTGAAAAGGAGGGAGCATATCCCAAGCCAAAGCCTACATATTTCCAAAAACAGGGGTGCTTGAGCTATCAGAGGCAGGTAAAGGAGCCCAGGAGTTGACCCTGGTTAGACATGTGGAGTTTGAGCAATGAGGAACTGCTGAGCTGAGAAAAGTGAGGTAAAAGCTGCCCATGTCAGTGTGTCTCGCTCAGAATGCCCAAGACCCTCACAGCTCTTGAACTTGTGAAGGCATCCTCTTCTCTGTGGGTGCCTGAAGGCACTGTCCCCACACATATGGACTCAGCACCAAAATGGGCAGCCCTCCTTTCTGGACTATGGATGCTAGTGAGAAGCCCACAACCTTTTTACATCTCAGGTAAGATACTCGGAGGAAAGTTTGACACTGTCACCTAGAATCCTCAGAGACACAGTGGCTTGTTCCAAGTTCACAACTCTCTCTCACATTGATTCATTTCAGCCATCTGTTCCTGTACAGTGGGCCACTCCCACATGACAGGGGTGTCAACCCAAGTGCAAATTGTTGTTCTGACTTCAAGGGTCAGGAGCTGGGTGTGCTGCCACTGGGGTTCAGTAGGCCAGGGTTGAGCAGGAAGGTCCAGGGAAATTCCACTCAATGTGTAATACCTCCATTTTGTCTTTGTCTTTCTCTTAGTGCTTTTTTGTCATTGGACTAATCAAAAAAAAGTGTTATAGGTTGCCAATGAAACAGGTCCTCAGTAGAGAGAAAGAATAAGATGTCATCCCTCTGCCCTGAACTTAAAAATAAAATAAAATAAAATAAAATAAAATAAGACAAAATAAAATGTAACTTCAGCCACATGCT
Organism: Rhabdomys pumilio; assembly: GCA_030674055.1. Classification (NCBI taxonomy): domain Eukaryota; kingdom Metazoa; phylum Chordata; class Mammalia; order Rodentia; family Muridae; genus Rhabdomys; species Rhabdomys pumilio. Next base: position 208,546,211 of record JANHMN010000002.1, on the reverse strand, counting down.
ATTAGTCAGAACAATTGCAGAGCCTGGGCCAGACTCTCAGGCATAAATGCCTGCTACAGGCCCAGCATGCTTGCCCTGGGATGAAAGAAGTTGTAGTCTCCATTCTTGCAGAGGAGACAAAGTCTTCATTTCTTCCCACTCCAAGCTGTGTTATTTTCCAAACCAAGGAAAATCCAGACATCAGAGTCTGCTTGTGGGGAACACAGCCTAATGTGGTTTAAATGTCTGAGTTGGCTGATAAACCCAGTTGGTTACAGCAGACTGCTAATAGCTTGAATGTTTGCCTCTTCCACAACTCAAGCAGAAGTTTAATTGCATTATATCAGTATTGAGAATTGGAGTCTTTAAGACATATTAAGACATGAGGGCTCTGTGCTCATGGATGAGACTGATACCATCAAAAGGGTAAAATTAGCACTCCCCCAACTACTGTCTCTCACCTGCTCACCCTCCACCATGTAACAGCACAGCAAGAATTTCTGAAATTGTCAGTACCTTGACCTTGGACTTTCCAGCCTCCAAGCCTGGGAGGCAATATAGTTCTGTTCATTATAAGTTATCCAGGCTTGGAGCTAGAGAGATATCAATTGGTACAGTTCTAAGCAAACATTATGTCCTAGAACTTGCATGAGAAGCTTGGTGTATATGCCTGATATTCTAACACCTGAGAGGTGGGGACAGCACCTGGTAAATGACACCTGAGGTTCACCCTGATCTTTACACTCGAGCACATGATTTGCACACAAGTGGATACACACACATATAGATAAAAAGATAAATTTCAAAAATTATCCATGTTAGTATTCTGTTACAATATGAGATGCACTTGGACACAACCTGGTTTTAGTTTCAGAGCTGATATTCATTTTGCTGAATTCATCCCAACAATTGAAGGCATATTTTCTTATTTTTAAAAAGATTCTAGCATAATACACAAGCTCTGTGGTGGTGCGTCTACTGGATTAAACCCTGCTCTGCTCAGGACCCTAGTCTCAAGCTACACTAGTACAGAACAAATCTAAGGCCAACACTCTGAAACTCACATCCCCCACCCCTGAGAGTCTAGTGACTCTGTCTGTGTTGGGAATTTACCGTTTCTTCTCTTTTGTGATTAGTTTCTCCTAAAGTTCTAATAACTTTTTTTTTTTTTTTTTTTTTTTTTTGGTTTTTCGAGACAGGGTTTCTCTGTGTAGCCCTGGCTGTCCTGGAACTCACTCTGTAGACCAGGCTGGCCTCGAACTCAGAAATCCACCTGCCTCTGCCTCCCAAGTGCTGGGATTAAAGGCATGCGCCACCACTGCCCGGCTCTAATAACTTTCATTAGTCCTCAGACAGCCAGTTTCTGCTTATTGGATTTTTCTCTACTGTATAGACATCTGTTTCCTATTTTCCTATTTCATTAATTTTTGTTCTACTTTTCCCAGCTTTTGGAGTTAATAGCTTAAAGCATAGCATATCAGTCACCTTCTTTTCTACAATATAAACTTTCAGCTTTAGTTGTATCCCGTGTTAGAGACACTGTGGTTTGTCTTACACATCAGAAGGGAAGGGCCTTCTATCTCCCCGGGCAGTTTCCTATGATGTAGTTTTTCCTGTGCAGCCCTGTGGCTCAGATCTGGAGTTGTGTTGATGAAGGTTTCACTGTCCTCTGTCAGAATGTTTGGGACACATGGAGATCACACCTTCTTTCCACATCTCACCGGAACAGGTGATGGTGAGGACTTCCCTTTGTTCAGAGATTCAGGTCTCAGGTATTTATCCTCTGGCTTATTCATTTCCATTTAACTTGCTATTTTCAATGACCGGGCACAGCCTGACCACTGGCCAGTTCTGCCTGATTCACCCAGTCTGTGCTGTTGTTCTTAGAATATGTTTTCCTGTTGTTCTTGCAATAGACTATGGATCATCTTGGCCTATTACATGTTTACTCATCTAAAAATGACCCACATTGGTCTTTGTACCTGTGGTGACAATGACTTTTTGATTGTTTTAACTTTGAGGCAGGGTCTCAGGTAGCCTCAGCTGACCCTGAGTTCCTGTTTCTCCTCTTTCTACCTCCTAAACACTGGGACTATAGGCACAAGCAACCACACCCTTCTGCTCCCTTTAGCATCCTGGCTAGCCATACTTAAATGTCTACACCTATAGCTCAGTCTAGCCCAGGCACCAATGACAGAAATCCTATAAAATAGATAAATCAGGAGTCAACACTTTGTTATGTTGTGTTCATGAAGCAGAGCCTTAGGCAAGGAGGGGTTCTGGGACTTGTAAATGTTGCAGGAGCTACCTGAGGAAGGAAGGGGTGAAGTTGGACTCAGACAAAGGACAGCTGTGGCCTCCTGTGTGAACAGGGAGGGAAGCTCTGTAGCCGTTTTGCACAAGTCTCCTCTTGGAGCAACTTAATCTTGCCCCTGAGATGCAGTCAGTTGTTATCTGGAAGCTGCCTGGGTGGGAAGAGGGACCTATGACTTCCCGGTTGTGACAAATTTGTCAGCTGAGGATAGGATGACAGAGAAGGTGGGTAATTGTGAGCAACAGGAAGTCTTTAGTGCCATCAGAACAGATGGTAGATGCTGGCCTGCGACTGGGTTCTACCATCCTCACTTTACTAAAGAGCAACTCCAAAGCCCCATGATTGCCCTGATGCCAACACCTAGCGACATTCATACTGGAGGAAGAGCCCATGCTTCTGACCTGATTCATACAGCAACATGGTGCTTTCCCCAAGGTATCTCCTGACAGCACTGAGCTGGGGGTAGGCCTGCTGGTCTCATTCACTCTGAACAGATGGCCTCACCCTTTTGGTTGTGTACATTACCAAGCTATTCTGATATTTATGATGTGAAATGTCACTCTGACCATTATTAATTGTAACCTGGATGTCCCTAGGTCTCACTGGGCTGTAGGTACAAATGAGGTCATATTGACAATTAGTAACCAATTAAACTAGCTCATTAGCCCCCATCCCTTTAATGGCTGTAATCCGTGCCAAGGCTGGTTATTTCTGGGGGTCCCAAGGGGTATCCCATATGTGCTTGTTACAAACAGTAGCCTGCTTCTCTCAGCTGTTCCTGCTCACTCTATGGCTTATAGTCAGTGCCTGACTTACTACCACGGAGCTCACCATCAGTTCCTCCTCCTTCTCCCTAGAGTGCCAATAATATGCTATTTGGTAAGCGTCATCAGTCTTTAAGTAAGTCTGGAGGCATGGTAATTTTGTATCTCTCTATTAAAACTATGTATTTACATTTAAAATTTATTAATTAAAAAAATTTAAACTTAAGCAAATTTATTAAACTAATGAAATTAAGTTTAAATTTAGTTTAATCATGTCTTATTTTGAGAACAATTATTTTAGTCATATACATTTTTATTGCAGACAATCATTTAAAATAATATAATGTACAAACTGTGAGACCCAGATTCCTGCCCTTCTCTGGGTTTGTTGTTGCCCTTGCGTGTTACAGTTGGTCTTTGAAGGAATTCCATATGGCTGTGTAAACTCAGTGTCACATACTTGCTATTCTTACCAAGATTAAGGCATAATTCTTGATTAACTCTTTCAAGGATTCTAGAAGCTTCGGGCTAATTTCCAGAAATCTAAAAATGTTGATTCTAACTACATTTGATTTTTCTGGAAGGCTGAACTATTAGAGGTCTTTCCTTGGTCATCTTCACTGATGTCACTCTTGTTTCTATGCTTAGGATTCTGGGCATGCGTTTCTTCTGTTACCGCTATCAGAGATACATGACTTTGCAATTCTTTGCCAGTCAGCCCCTACCTGAGGTAGCTGGGTCTCTCAAGTCACATTTCTCTGAAAGAAAATAAGATGGGTCATCTCTGCCTTCTGTCTGATTCTCTCTAGTGTTGCTCCTGAAGCAAGCACACAAACCCTTCTTCCTTTGCAGGAATTTTTACTCCTCCTTTCACGGAAAAAAAAATAGAGTTCAAAAATCAAAACAGACATCCACTTTCCTCTAGTGTGTCCCATTAGCCCTGCTCCACTCCCACCTCACTTCTGGATGTTTCGTAGGACAATCTCCTCACTTCCTCTGCTTTATATCTGACCCTTCAACCTTGACCTTGGATTGTGTGGTCTTCCTATTCTCTGACTGGCTGGAGATCCCTCTTGACTTTGGGGCAAGTCATAGTTTTCCTCACCTTTCTGTTGTAACACCTCATGTTCTTCCAATGGCCCAACACTAGCCGTTAGCTCATCAAACAGCTCAAGGATTATTGCTTTATTAGGAGGACAATCTGTGATGAAGTGAATGGATCTTCTTGACGTGGCCTTATGCTTTGATTTGTGGGTGATGTTAAGGCTTTGCCTTCATCTCATTGACTCACTACAAATGCCACTTGAACCTTGTATAATCTCTGCTTGTACATGCGGATGGTTTTTCTCATACAAGTAGAGGGTCTTTCTCTGGTCACTGGATAGTTTCACTTGCCAGAGGGCCAGCCTGGATGTTCTGGAAGGTGAATGCCTTTGTGAGCCCCCAGCTTCCATGGATAATACAACTCTGAAATATGTCATTGGGAGCATCTCCTAGGGTTCCTGCTGGGAGTTAGACCCCAGTCATTTAAAGCTTTCACATGCTCATTAACATTCTTATTTTTGTTCTTTTCCTTCCCACACCTCCTTGCCTCCTTGTGGTACACCATTGACTCAGCTAATTAATAAATTACTTGCTTTCACATTTTTACCTTGGGATTGACTCTTTAATAAACCCAAATTCAGACAGTTGAACAAGCAGCTTCCCTCAAACTCACCAAAGACCATACTGCTTGGTAAGAAAGCCATGGTGGGAGAAGGAAGTTAGATTATGTTTGTAGTAACACACTGATAAAACCTCTTTTCCAAGTTATAGCAACCTGAGAATTTTGTCTATCTTCTGGTATGAGACTGAGTTGAGGAGACATCATCCTCAAGTTGAGAAAGAACTCAGGGAACCAAGTTGGGAGAGAACTAACACCCCCTGAATTCCCTGAGATCTATCCAGGGGATGTTTGAATGCCACAAGAGTTTGCATGAGGTTGAAATAAGACAGACATGGGAGTGCAGTGATCTTATATCAAGGACTCTGCGTCTCAGAGAGAGAAAAAATGTCTATTTCCTTTTAGTGCAGTAGAAGAGGCACTGGTGTGGTCTTGCCGAGAGCCAAGTTATTATCCCATCCCAGTCAATAGTCACTTAAGAACCCTCCTATTTTTTTTTCTAAGAGCTTGAAGTTTGGCAGGTGATGGTAAGAACAACTTTACTAAATGCCACTTACTGCCACTGTGAGGGTGGCAGAGGGCATCCTTCACGTCACAAAGACTCATTGAGTTGTTAAAGGTAGAGGAGCCTTTCACAGACCTTCAGTTATCTCCAGGAGGCCTCTGGGCATGTCTGTGGGGGCATTTTCTTGATTGTTAATTAAAGAGGGTCTAACCACTGTGAAGAGTGCCATCCTTAGACAGGTAGGCCTGGGCTGTAGAAGAAAGGTAGCTAAACATGAGCCTGGGAGCAAGCTTGCAAGTAACAGTCCTCTGTGTTTCTGCTCCAAGCTCTTGCTTTTTGAGTGTCTGCCTCAACTCCTTTCATTGATGGACTATCAATGTTATAACTAATCTCAAGTTACTTTTGGGCTCAGTGATTGTCACAACAGAAACACAAACCAAGATGGCTGCTAAGAAACTAAAGAAACTTATCTGCATCCGCACATGTGTACTCTGGTAAGGCTAACTGGGAGTTATTGATATAAAAGTTATGAGTGTTCTGTTCCATGATGTCTTTAAAGAAGAGATTCTGCAAACACACTTTCTGGAGAAAGAACTACACCTAAGACTGAGGGGGAAAAAGATATGGGGATACAGTTACTTGAGTCTAAGGACAATAATACATAACAAGAATAAAAAAGAAATTCTTTATGTCAGCTCTCTTCTTTGCAGCCCTGAATTCTAAGAGAGCAGCATGCTATTAGAGGTGATACAGGGAGTTGTTCTGTCCTGTTCTCTAATTTTACACATGATTGCCTGTAATAAAGCCCCATGTCCACTTCTTCCTTAATGAAAGGAGATGCGAACTGAGATTCTGAGAGAACTTGTGACTAGCAAGATATAAGAGTACAAACTACTTATGAGTCCTGCTGTAACCAGTCTTCACAGTGGGTCATTGATCCTCAGATCTGGATTTATCTAGTACAGCAAGGAAACCGGTGTCTTCCGTGGAATGGTCCAAGTTGTGTATGGGCAATGGGGGTGATGGAGGCCACCTAGCTCTGTCTCTCTTCACTTCTGATGTTTCCTGGGCTTGAGCTCTAGTCCTTCTCATGATGGTCATTGTTCTAAGAACAGTTGTTTTTACTTTGTCTTACAGCTTATTTATTCTTTCTCTAACTGAAAGTGTGAGACTTTTTAAAGTAGATTTAGAAAACAAAGTTCATAACTATCAGAGTTTAAAAATAAACCTAATTCATCTTGGTCTTTTCCCTACTTCCAAGTGAAAAAAAAAAAGCTCCCAAGGCTCAGGGTTTTTGCCGATTATGTCGTGCCCCACCTACCACTGTATTGTCTTTGTACTGGAAGTCTAAAACCCACACTCCTTTGCCCTCATGGGCTCCCCTGTCGAATCTTGGTTGGAGATTTGACAGAGAGGTTTGCTCACACCGTCTGGATGGGGGTATGGAAACAGAGACAGTGATTAACGGACAGCTTCTGGTCTCTGCTTTTGCAGTGTGTATGTGTTAGAGGTCTGTGACCAGGGCTCTGGTGAGTGCAGAAGCTGCCTGCTCATGTAAAGCTGTGCTCTCATCAGTGGGGGGCCTTGCCACCATATCTCCAGCTCTTATAGATTCTGTGACTTCCAATGTCCTATATTAAAAGATTTGGAGATCCATACTTTTTTATCTGGATTCCTTTAATCCCGACATTTGGGGGGCAAGGGGAGAATCTCTGTGAGTTCACAAACAGCTTGGTCTACATAACAAGTTCCAAGAAAGCCAAGACAGGACTATACAAAGAGAACCTGCCTCAAAAAAAAGTGTTTTGCCTTGAAATAGTTAAGAGTATGGTTCGATGCTGAAAGAATAGAATCCTGCTTCCTCCATCTTTAAAGTGTTAGGAACACAGGCACTACCATGTCTGCTCTACATCTGATACTTTTTATTCTGTTTGGAACCAATGTATTTGCTGGCATTGTAATTAAATTTCTTACATGGTAGCTCATGACTCCCACTGAGCGTTTCTTAAGGCCAACAGGTGCAACTTTTCTGACCTTAAGATCATGCACTACCAAGCACGCTATTCTCCCAATGGAGCAGATTCAAGAAGGGACCCTGCTATGTCTAGGTGGGCGGGGCAATGAGGAACTGATCGACAGGACTAGAAACTCCTTAACCCTCTTTCCACAGCCACGTCGGCCATGGCTTACCAGTTAGCTGTGTGCATTTATTGGATCTCCCTCAGCTTCATACTGAGACCAACTTTTAAGTTAGAAAAGAAAGATAAGCATTTAACAAAGGTAGAGATAAGAAAAATAAAACCTATCTACCATATACATATACTTCAAGAAGACTAGGGAGGGGTTGGGACTGAGCTCAGTGGTAGAGGTAGCACAGTTCTGGGTTCAACTCCTAGCACTGGAAAAAGGGGAAAAAAGGAGAAGAAACCCCCCAAAAGGAAAAGCTTTAATATATTTGTCCAAATAATATTTTAATAAAAAGGAATCAATATAGGGATGTCAGCACATTTTGTGCCCAGACAGGCCTTCCATGGGTCAGGTTCAATGGCACAATAAGGACACTATGCTTGGCTGTCACAGCACGTACTGCAGTCTATAATGAAATATTTGTGCGATACTTTCTACCAAATTCATTGTATAAATTTTCAATCATATAAAAGTGGACCAGAGAGTATCATGATCCGCCAACCCCACCACCACCAGCACCAGTATTTTATTAATTCCTAGACAAGCTTATTTAATCCTATTCCCCCGTCCACTTCCTCCCTTTTGTGTGTTATTTTGAAGGAAATCCAAGACATCATATCATCTTATCTATAAATATTTTACGGTGTATCTGTTAATAATAAAGTCTTTTCCTGAATCATAGCCACAACATCACCATCACACCTAAAATAAGAACAATAACTTTTCAAAAGTAAGTATCTAGTCAGTTCCAAATTCCAGTTATCACACAAATGCTACCTTGTTACAACTAGAATCAGGGTCTCTATAACAATCAAATGTAGTAATCATATATCATATATATCACTGTCCATCTCCTTTTGTCTTCTATTTTATGAGGTCATGAGAGGGTGTAATCAACTATTCTGGTGCTCTTTGTTCCATCCCTATTTCTTCCTGTGTCTACCTGCCTGAGGATGTCAGACATGTGATCTAGCAAAGGTGAAGAATGACGTAAAATGCTAAAGATCTAAGTCCCTGTTTTGTCCCTCAAACAAATAATGGGGGGTGGTGAATAAAAGGGATGAGCATTGTGAACACATTCTCTAGTTTTCTTACTTGTAACTGATACAGGAACAAGGCAAATTCACTCTCTTTCAGAGGCTATCCAGGAAATAGTGAGTTTATGCCCCTACCTGTACCTGTTTTTTTGTTGTTGTTGTTGTTAATCATTTTATTCATTTACATTTCAAATGATATCATCCTTCCTGGTTTCCCCTCCACAAACCTCTCATTCCATCCCTCCTCCCCTTGGCCTCTATAAGGGTGCTCCTCTACCAACCCACCCACTTCCACCTCACTGCCCAGGTATTCCCCTACACTGGGGCATTGAGCCTCCATAGGACCAAGGGCTTCCCCTCCCACTGATGACAGATAAGACCAGCCTCTGCCGAATATGTAGCTGGATCCCTGAATCCCTCCATGTATACTCTTTGGTTGGTGGATTAGTCCCTGGGAGCTCTGGGTGGTCCAGTTAATTGATATTGTTCTTCCTATGGGGTTGCAATCTCCTTTGGCTCCTTCAGTCCTTCTCCTAGCTCTCCCATTGGGGTCCCCAGGCTCAGTCCAATGGTTGGCTGTGAGTATCTGCACTGTATTAGTCAGATCCTAGCAGAACCTCTCAGGGGACAGCCATACCCGGCTCCTGTCACCAAGAGCTTTTTGGCATCTACAATAATGTTGAGGTTTGGTGTCTGCAGATGGGATAGATCTCAAGGTGGGGCAGTCCCTGTATGGCCTTTCCTTCAGTCTCTGTTCCATTTTTTGTCCCTGCCTTTCCTTTACACAGGAACAATTCTGGATTAAAATTTTTGAGATGGGTGGGTAGCCCCACCCTCTAGTGGAGGTGGTCCCTACAGGTTCGATATCCCCTTTTGTTGGGTATTTCGGCTACTGTCATCCCCATTGGGTCCTGGGAGCCTTTCGATTCCGTTGTGTCTGGGACTTTCTAGTCCCATCTCCCACTGCTACATATTTCTATTCAATTTCCTGATTCTCTGTACTTCTATCCTGTCCCTTCCCATACTTGATCATAACCTTTTCACCCTCCTTCTCCTCTCTCCCTCCCAGGCCTCTCCCTCCTTCTACCTTCTGTGATTATTCTCTTCCTCCTTCTATGTAGTATTGAGGCACCTACACTTTGGTCTTCCTTCTTCTTAAGCTTCACATGGTTTGTGGGTTGTATCGTGGGTATTCTGAACTGGAAATAGCTGCCTGAAGACCCAGCTATACCACACTACTGGGTATACACCCGAAAGATGCTCCAACATATAACAAGGACACATGCTCCACTATGTTCATAGCAGCCTTATTTATAATAGGCAGAAGCTGGAAACAACCCAGATGTCCCTCATCCGAGGAATGGATATAGAAAATGTGGTACATTTACACAATGGAGTGTTACTCAGCTATTGAAAACAATGATCTCATTAAATTTGCAGGCAAGTGGATGGAACTAGTAAATGTCATCCCAAGCAAGGACACAAAAGAACACACATGGTATATGCTCCTTTTCCTTTCTTCTCCTTCCTCTTTTCAAGCACCCATCCTTGTGCCTCCTGGGATCACCTAGGGAAATGTGTTTACCCTAGTCTTTATGCTGTACCCTCTTTGGGGACACAAAGTAAGATGAAGTGGTGAACCCCTAAGGTATGAGCAATTGTTAGTAGTTCCCCTGATGGGGTAAAACTCAACAGGTGCATTATCTTCAAAGGATGCATAAATGTGAGAGAATCCATGAAAATCCTATTCGACGTGAATTCAAATCATAGTGATTGGCTGCAATCTGAAACAGAGTCAAGCTTCCCCATTCACTGAAGTTTCTCCCAGGAGGTAAGAGACAGATACACATCCCAGCTCAGGGCTCTCCAGACCAGCCACAGTCATCAGGACACGTTCTGTTTTTAAGAGACCAGTGCTGTACAATTCGTTTAGAAAAGATTTTCCTCAAACCCAGTTTAAACCGAAAGAAGAAAAGAAAAAAAGGAAAGGAAAGAAAGACAATTCTAGCACTGAAAGGGATTATGAGCTTCTATTATTTTGGAAAACTCACTTGTGAAATCAACTCACCCCTGGATAATAGCCGCTAAATGAGACTGGATTGTTCTGACACCTGCACCAATGTTCGTCTTGCCTCTGACAAGGTGTGGCTGAGCATTGCCCATGAAATGCGTTCCTCATTAACCCTGTTATTGTTCCAAGAATCAAAGCTATTGTCAAGACCCATTCAGCAGTCTGCATCACCCAGCCACAATAGAAGTGAGAAAATCGGTGATGGAGGGAATGGCATCTCCCGGCTAATTCCTTTTTCATTTTGATTATTTTTTTATTACCAAGGTTATACATGATCATAATAAAAACACAAACAATGAAGACACATATAAAGCAAAAGACTCCCCTCCCCTTCTCCAGCCTTTACTTCTGTAACCAACCTCTATGACTTTGTGTTGAACACCTTGAGATGCCAAGGGCACGCATAGGCTTACAAAACAGCCCCGTGGCCTTTGTTGCATCGTTTACACTGCCTTTTGCTCCAGCCTCCTCTCTGTCACCAGCAGCACGTTCTTTAGATGATCTCAGAGAACTCCACACGATGGCCAGTCCGTATTTTATCCATTCTGCTTGTGGCATTTAGTCTGTACAAACAATTAGATACTGAATGTCTTTGCACTTTATTTATGAGAAGCTCTCTGCAAATGAATCGTTCAAACTGGAATTACTAGGCTTAAGGACCAGTACTTTTTTTTTTTTAATCTTGTTTAATGCTTACAGAGTGCCCTCTAAATCAGCCCCCAAAAATGTTTATTGTTGTTTTAGTTAGATTTCTGTTCCAACTTGGGAAGGAAATTGTTTATTTCAGCTTATAGTTTATAGTCTAGCATGAAGGGAATTCAGGGCAGGAACTCAAGGCAGAAGCTGACGCAGAGGCCAGGCTTACTGGCTTGTCCCTCATAGCTTGCTCAGCCTGCTTTCTTATAGAACCCGGGACCACCTACCCAGGGTTGGCATCACCCATAAAGGGTTGGGCCCTCCCACGTCAATCATGAATCAAGAAAATGCTCCACACACTTACCTACAGACAATCATATAGAGGCCCTTTCTCAACTGAGCTTCCTTTTCCTAAACAACTCTAGCTTTTGTCAAGCTGAAAAAACAAAACAAACAAAACAAAACAAAACAAAGAACAGGACAGTCATTATTGACTTAATTTGTATTTCTCTTAAGATTAGCTTCATTTGAGCTTCTTCCCCTCAGGTTTATTGGCCACTTGTATTTTTCTCCTATGAACTATATGGAATCAGTTGCTCAAATGAGACCAAGGAAGGGTTTATCATTTATAGCTTGTAACGGCAGGGGTTGACCACAGCACTTGCATTAGGTAAACACTTAAGTCAGGAGGGAGCCTTGGGATATTTTCTAGAAAAAGAAAAGGAATCTTTCCATTCTAGTGTATCGTTGTTGGAGGTTGTTGGCCCAAAGAAGCTGGAGAGAGGGTAACTAGCAGCCCAGTACTTTATGTAGTTGGTTTGGACAGCAAATTTGACTTTTCCTGGTTAGTCCCAGGTAGAATGTTGGCAAAAACTGGGGGAAGCATTGCCATTTACTGATTAAGTTCTAGATGCATGAAGCCAGTTGCTGCAGAGATTATAGCTTTGCTTCCTGGACATTTTGGACACAGACTGTGTTAGAATGCTGTAGTTATACAACCTGGTTATTGCCTGGTTAAAGTGGCTCAGTGCATGACTTTTCATTTTCTTTTCTTTCTTTCTTCCTTTCTTTCTTTCTTTCTCTCTCTCTCTCTTTTTTTTTGACTTTTCATTTTCAATGGTATGAAAATAATACATACTCAGTACAAACTGGGGTTCATACTTTGAATGTGGCAGCTTTCCAGGCTAGTCACATTTGGTACAACCCTCTGATACTGGGCAGTGACACAGAGCTTCAGCTCACAGATGACTGTGCAATTGTTTTCCTGGTATGCTGTTATCTTTGTCTATGACAGGGTCTCTCATTGGCCTAGAACTGTTGCAGTCAGGCTACTGAGTGGCTAAGGAGCCCTTGATATATGCCTGTATCTATCTCCATCTGCTATCTTGCCATCAGTAGTATTAAAGCATGCATCATCATGTATGGCTTTTTACATGAGAATATGAACTCAGGTCATGATGTTTTTAAGGCAAATACTTTACCATCGGAGCCATCTCTCTAGCTCCTTAGAGCATTTTCTATTTGGGACATTTTCAGCTTAGGATGGTGCTTTATTGCCTATGCCTCACTGTGAATTGAGGAGCGTTGGGTAGTAACTGTCAGTCCCCCACTGTGTCTTCATCTCTCTTGCCTATATTTCTGCTGGCTTATTGATCTTTATTCTTCATAGCTGGGACACAATTATTGCAGCTTCAGCCTTTGGGGTTCTGTTATACAATTAAAGGAGGAAAAAATTATGTGTGTTGCCTGGGGGGTAGATTGTTCAAAACTAAAGAGTGTAGGAGTACACTTCTCTTCTGCAGTACATCTAGGTTGCTCTCTGTTTAACAAATATGATTTAAACCTCTTAAAATATCAAGATTTGTAGAGATAAAAGCAAGCCTGCTTTGTCCTTGTCCAAGTCATGTAGGGTTAGGTGTGTGTATACAACTGGGAGCAGAATTTATGGAAACTATGAAGTGGACCAGAATGAGGTTCCATGGATGCCTTGTTCTGCTCTGTTTCTCTCTTTTCATACACAGATTGACAGGCACATAGACAAACACCATCCTGAGCACCAGAGACTCTCCCTAGAAGCTTTCATCCAATCAAGATTGAAAATCCAGCTACGACGAGAATAGTCCCAGATGTTAATATTTAAATCCTGCTTGTTATACACACAGTAGGTCAATAAATCATGAGGGCCACAGCTGTTCCAGTGTTTAGAACTATTAGGCCCCACGAGTAAAGTGCACAGCGGGGGGAGGCAGAATGCACAGAAGGCTCCTTGAGAAACAAATACTTTCTTATGTGCATCTGGATCGGCTGTGGGTAGTTGATCTCATAAAGGATATTTTATGAACCTGAATAATAAGAAATTGTATAAATATACATAACAAGCCTCCCCAAATACATATGGAAGGAATAAAGAACTGGTAAGTAATGGTGAATTAAGTGCACTGAAGGGCTCATTCAGCCTTTCATTAAACCACAAGAGAGAAGCTTGTGTATTTATGATGTCACCTTGGCATTGAAGGTTTAGATCTCTGAACAAAGATTGCTTGGGTTGTCTCTCAAGGATAAAGATTATTTGAGAGGGTGTGAGACCAACTCTAGGATGCAGACTGTTTCAGTTTCCTTTCCTGTTACTATGATAAAACACTCTGGTCCAAAGAAACTTGAGGAAGGAAAGGGTTTGTTTCAGCTTACACTTCCAGGTCACAGTTCATCACTGAGGGAAGTCAGGATCAGGAACTCAAGGCAAGAATATATAGGAAAAACCATGGAGGACAACTGCTTACTGGCTCACTGTCCAGCTCAAGCTCGTCTATTTCTTATCATCCCAGACACACCTTTATAGAGACGAAGCACCCCACAGTGGGCTCGGCCTTCCTACATCAATCATGGAGCAAGAAAATCTGTTACAACATGGCAATAGGCCAATCTGATCATGGCAGTTGTCAGCCAAAGATCAGTCTTTCCAAGGTGACCTTAGGTTGTACTGAGTTGACAATAAGCACTAACCAGCACGTGGGCTAACTACACACATGCACACATGCGTTCGTAATTTCATTAGTTCACCCATGTGTTCTGCTATGTATTCAGTGTGTGCAAACTGGATGCCTGGCCTTATACATGGTTTGGAGGTTCAAATGCTGATGATCCCAATCCCGTGGGCTTACAGGTTGGAAGAAAGAACAGAAGCAAACTAGTAAGCAAATACATGAAGCTGAGTGTGGGGTGCCCACCTACAATCTTAATATTTAGGAGACTGGGGTGAAGAATCCAGTCCATCTAGACTAGATAACAAGATCTTGTCTCAAAACAAATAAATAATAAAATAATAAAATAAAATAAATCACATGAATATATAATTTCTGTCTATGAAAACTGATCAAAGAAGATCTTAGTTAGGGCTTTACTGCTGTGAGCAGACACCATAACCAAGACAAGTCTTATAAAGGACAACATTTAACTGGGGCTGGCTTACAGGTTCAGAGGTTCAGTCTATTATCTTCAAGGTGGGAGCATGGCAGCATCTAGGCAGGCATGGTGCAGGCATAGCAGAGAGTTCTACATCTTATCTCAAGGCTGCTAATAGAAGACCGACTTCTAGGAAGCTAGGATGAGGGTCTTAAAGCCCATACTCACAATGACACACCTGCTCTAACAAGGCCATACCTCCAAATAGTGCCACTCCCTGGGCCAAGTATATACAAACCATCACAAAGAAGTACATTCTGTCAGAGGACAGAATTCTGAGTTAGAAAGATGGACAAGAAAATACCTGTTACATCTATGGTATTTTATTTTAGGTCAACCTGGCTGGGCTAAGGCACTCTAGACAGCTGGCAAGTGCTGTTTCAGGTTGCACTGTAGACATGCTTCTGGAAGAGTTTAAAATTTGAACTGATTAGTGAACCAAGCAGATGTCCTTGTGGTGGGGGGCATCAGTCAATCCCCAAAATCCTAAAGAGAGGCCAAGTGAAGGGAGGGTGAATTCTCTCTGAGCTGGGCTAGCTACCTTCTCCCCAACTTGGACATCAGAGATCTTAGTCAACACATTCATCATTAGGAACCATTGGCCCCTATTCTCAGGCCTTCTAACTCAGATGAAACTTCGATATTGGTTTCCCTGGTGCCCCAGGTTATAGACAATGGATCATGGAACTTCTCAGCCTCCATACTAGTAGAGTTCTCACAATAAATCTTTTGTTGTATGTTATCTATCTATACTCTAGTGATTCCCTTCCTTCCTTCCTTCCTTCCTTCCTTCCTTCCTTCCTTCCTTCCTCCCTTCTTTCCTTCTTTCCTTCCTTCCTCTCTCTCTCTCTTCCTTTCTTCTTTTTTTTTCTTTCTCTAATTATGTGCATGTTTGGAAGTACACGCAGAGACAAGGAGACTCCTGATGTGGGTACTGAAAGCTAAATTTGAGTCCTCTGCAAGAACAGTATATGCTCTTAGCCACTATCCTATTTACTGGTACTCTTGACTAATGTGTCTTTCAATGAGATATATTAACGCTTTAAAAAAAAAACTACAACTGATTTATGTGAACATATGTATTTTATCTGACAGCTCTACATTTATATAGCTTGGCCATATGATATGTTCTGGCCATGGTCAGCAACAAATGGAGAGGAAGCAAAGGCTTCAAATGCACTGGGGTGTAGGGCACCTGTTTTTATTGTTCTTAGAACTCTATAGCTGTCACAATGCTAAGAACGGCCTATTACAGAAACATTCTCTAGATATGCCCATTGTCTGGACAAAAGCTCGTCATACTAGATAGGTAAGTGGAACCAGTCTGTCATTCTGCAACCAGTTGAGTAAGAACTAGTGGTAGATGCTGAAGAGCCTCTTTGGTACTGGGGGGGGGGGCAAGTATGACTTGGGTTATACTTCTCTCCTAGTTTTCTTCTACAATTGATGTGTATTTCTCTTAGTTTGGGAGACTGGGAAGTCCATGATAAAGGCACCAACAGACTCAGAACCTGGATGCACCTAAGTCCTTTCTTGTGCATAGGGCAAGGTAATCTTCTGGAGGTGACTGACCTGTTGGTGAGGGGGCCACCTCTCTGTGATCTCATTTTCAAAGCCCTGTTTCCTAACCCACAACACTGGTGATTCACTTTCTAAAAATGAATTGGGAGGTACATAAACCTTCAGACCAAAGCTTCTGTTTTTCTTTTGGTATTTATACTCATCCCTTTAAAAAGCACAGCTGATTCCATTCTTACATTTTGATGGATTACAATTTTTGGTTCCAATCAAAGATCTGGGTGTGTATACAGAGTGGAAGGAACTAAAGCCACAGAGTTTAAATGTCCAGTAAGAAAACTGGTCCAAAACAAGTATTCCATACACATTCTTCTTGCCCTCTTTCTTCATCAGAGCACAAACTGAGCAAAATCCTGAGAACAGGAAAGTCTCAGATCTAGTTTGTCCCACCTACAGCATATAGTATTGTGAATACGATAACAGATCCTACTCACAAATTTAATGTGTGGTTTTAAGGCTGGTGAGCCATCTAAAAAAAGCATTTCTAAAAAATTATTTCTGAATTCTCCTCTAAAACGAGGAGAATCCACAGAGAAGCTTAAATAGCTCAGGGGACACAGTTCTCAGCTCCATTCCTCTGGGATGCCATGAGTGTATCAAACAACAGCACCCAAGGACACCAGCCAGACCTGGGAGGGCTGGAGTGGGACGGACCATAAAGGAAAAGAAGAAAGCAAAAGACCTTCTATTGTTCACATGCTCAGCCTTCCATATCCAAAGACAGATTTTAAAATATGTATCTTCATTCTAGCAAACAGAGCATGCTTGCTAATAACTGCGATTCAGTCATCACCACTTCAAATAAATACATTAGGAATGCCATTACTGTAATCAGATTAGCAGTTGCCCCTCACATCCTGCTTTGAATAATCATTTAGCTTTTTCTTTGTCAACTTGACAAATGTAAGGAGAAGTTTCTTAAGCATGTTTTCTGTGTATTGGTTATTAGTCCATGCATGTGACTTGGTACAGTAAAATTTCTAGTGTGCTCAGTTTTATTATTTCACCAGGATTTCATTATTTATTACAGAAGTTTGGACCTTTTCTGAGAACAATGTTATGATAAGTTAAACATCATTATTTTCAAAACTACCCTCACAGATTCTTAGTTGTTCCACTCCCCCTTTGAATACTTTCAACTCACATATCCAAGCAGTTGTTTATAATTGCATTATTCTTTGGGCTGATTCTTCTCGCCAATAAAGCCTGAAAATGCCTTTTCAATAGCCAGATACCCACTCCTGTGAACAAAACTGCCTCCACCCATTCGGAGCATTGGGCAACAGCTGGGATCTTTTGTAAATAAATTGAGATCTAGTGATGAGTCTATTTGCTATTGTAGTTATATTCATGGTACAAAAGCCATTGAAATTCTGGGCTGTGTTATCTGCTGTTCAGCATTTTTATAACTTAAGAAATTTGAGAGGGAGAAACATTGTAATCATTTATTTAAATTTTTATCAAAAACAAAATGTTTTTTTTTTTCTGGCTCAGCTGCTGGAGAACATTAAACTCCAATAAACACTAACAGGCTTGTTAAACTAGGTTTCTGCAAATATGTACTGAACGCCCACTCTTCCAGGGCAGAGGCGGGCACTAGCAATGCACACTAATAGACCTCCGAGGAGGAGGGCGCAGAGCTCTGAATTGATTTTTATTTCTTTTGCTCAGTTCCCTTTGACAGTCACTTGACCCCCTCTTCCCATCATTTTTTTCTGACTTACTTGCCCCCTTCTATCATGTTTTATTTTTTTGCCTTGAAAACATCAAATATAATTATAATTCATCCATACATATGGAAAACCCTGGAAAAACAGCCAATAAAAACTATTCAAAATAGAAGCAAGCCGTAAAGCCTTGCTAGATTTTTCTACTTCTATCTGTAAAATTCACTTCTCCACTCCCATGTGCTCTCTGTTCTTCAGAGAAAGCAAGAACATTCCTCTGTGCTTAGCACTTTCCATTAAATTGTGTGTCTGTTGGTTACAACTGTCTCCAACAGGAATCCCTGCTACCCCATTAATGTCTTCAAATACAGCAAGAAACTATAAAAGAGAAATTAATTTAGAGCCAAGGCCACTGGCAAATTTACAAAGGAACATTGGATGCAACTCCATAGTGTGACAGTTGGTCCCATGTCTCTATCCTACATAGCAGTGTATGGCTGAGTGTTAGACTAAGTTCTTAATGTGGATGTGTGTGGAGTTCTTGCAGAAGAAGAGTAGGTAGCCAGTACTTCGCTTCTTCACTAGTAACATCTAGAAATGAATGAATGAATGAATGAATGAATGAATGAATGAATACATAGTTCTTGAGCCAGGCTTGATGGAGCACATCTGTAATCCCGGCACTTGGGAGGCTGGGACAGGACTATTTGAGGCCAGCTTAAGCTACACAGAGTATTCAAAACCAGCTTTACAATACAAAGTGAACTGGGCATTTTCATTTTTGTTTTTGTTTATAGAGAGGACACACAATAAGGAGGGAGCAGGGTGGGTCTGGAAGGAATTAAGAGAAGGAATGAGAAGGATATGTATAATCAAGTTACATTGTATGTATGTGTAAAACTCTTAAAGAACTAATATTATATTTTAAAAGGGAACAGCTGCATGAGACCCTATCAAAACAAAAACAACACACACACACACACATACACACATACACACATACACACACACATACACCATTGGATTTTGGTTTTTGAAACACTGGAGGCTTTGTTTTGTTTGTTTGTTTTGCTTTGCTTTGCTTTGTATCAACCAAATACTCCTTCAGATTTACCAGGATAAGAGAAAGCTGGGTAGGACAGGAGCGCTCAACAGTTTTGTACAGAAATCTTGTTTCTGCTAATGGAGACTCAGCCAGCAGTAAAAATGTCCTTAAAGACAGTTCTGTGTCTAAAACAGTCCTTTCTGTGTTTATACAAAACTACCCACCCTCTAACCTTCTTTTGAAGTCTGCAAAACCTGTAACCCCATCTAACTCTAAGGAACCCAATAGCCTGTCCCCATAGTTTCCCCTGAGGCTATACACAGGAGCATGAAAACTCTTGGCAAACAGACTCCAGCATTTTTCAAGGTGAGTACTTCCTGCTCCTAAATAGAGGCTTCTTGTTTTTCCTAAAGCTTCTAATTTTCTTCTGATACTATGAGCAACTTTCTGATTTCTGGGAGCTCTTCTGCCAAGGCCCTGAGACCTAGAGATGGATGGAGAACCTGATTTGTCATGTTTTCTTAGCCAAGGCATCCCACTGCGGTAGAAGAGCTGTGTGACTTTTCCTAGGTAGAGGTGAAGAAATGTCCATTCACCCAGATGTTCACTGACGACAGACCAAAAAGAAAGGAGACCACTGGAGTTCAATTTGGTGAGCCAATAAGCTTTATCAGCGTTACTTGCAGAAGCCTAGGTGAGGGGTTAGACACGGAAGCATGGGTGACTCAAAGGCAGCTATATTAAAGAGAAGTCCACACCAGTGTGGATGGTGATGACTCATATAAAGCTGCATCCCTAGAGCTTGCAGCAGCTCAGAAGCAGGACTCAGCCTACCCCCACACACCCCATCTATAACCTCAGGAAAGGACTTCATAAACTGTTCAGGCTTCTGAAGTTTTCCCACTCTTGTAAGTTTTGGATGTTCCATGGGGCTCATGAGTGTCCCCATCCCCCCAGGACAGGATATTTCAACTCAGTAGAAACAGCTATATTACCCCAGGCTGGCCTTAAACTCTTCACCTTCCTTCATGCCTTAGCATCCCCAGTTCTGGGATTCCAAGCTTGTCTCTTCACACTTGGACCCAGAGTCACAATCGTGATGCTTAGCTGGATTTTTATTATCACTAGTTAACTGGGTTTAAAGTCACATTTCTTCATGCAGGCTACACTCCCATATGTGTGCGATAAAAGGCAAATGATCCTTTTATTGAATTATTCCTGTATTCAGTGGGAAGCTATTGACCACCAATTTCTAAGAAAGCTCTGAGCCACATGTTAGCAGGGAAGATTATAGCCTCCGACGGCCTAGAACTCACAGGCTGGCAGGAGAGTGCACAGATCCTACTGAATAGAAACTATCCACCCTCTAAAGCAACTGATGTCAAAAGTGTTTAATTAGTGTTAAGACAAGCTAACTACATTCAAATAAAAGACGAAGTAGAGTGGGAAAGGAATCCCTATTCTTCATATTGAATTTCCAAGACTGCTTATGGGGAAATTTAACATAAGTATGAAAATCATACACTGACCAATAGAACAAAAAGTATTATATATATATATATATATATATATATATATATATATATATATGTAAAATTTGTTTGGAACTATTATAATATCATAACTTTAACCAAAACTAAGTTGGTTTTTTTTTTGGCCCTGGAGCCCCAACACAGATTTTTTGAGGAGCATGACCCTGTGTCTGCCATCAGCTTGCACAACTAATACACACCCCTGAAATGGGTTTACAACAGATGGTATCATATCACTGATGTAAGGTTAGCTTGTAGTTTAAAGAGATCCTGGGGTCTGGAGATGCAGCTAAATTGGTAGAATACTTGACTAACATGTACAAAGCCCTGAGTTCGATCCCCCACACAGCACAAGCTGGGTGTGATGACATATACCTATAGTACAGCATTGGGAAAGTAGAAGTCCCCATAGTTTCACAGAGCTACCATTGATTGACCATCAATATGTGGTACAGGACTGTGCTCAAATTTGTTTTGTTTTGTGTGCAGAATATTACTTCATCTGATCAGAAGTTCAAAGTTATTCTCAGCTATATAATGAGTTTAAGGCCAGCCTTTGGATACACACACACACACACACACACACACACACACACACTGCACACATGCATTTCATCTCTTTCCTGAAACAAAACACCCTTGAATTTCAGTAGCTTGATACAAGAGTTTCCTTCTATCTCTCCTGATTGAAAGCAGGTTTCCCTGGGTGACTCTGAGACCAGCATCCTTCCAGGTCGAGGCTCTCACATCCATTAGAACTTAAATCTTCTGTTTCTAGTATATAAGCAAGAGGCAGTGTAGTGGGCCCAGTTGGAGGTTATTGTGCCACGGCTCTGAGAAGGGCATGCATCACTGACCAGAAGTAGTCGTAGCCAGCTGAACCTCAGGAAAGCTGGGATGAGTGACCTACCCGCTTGCCAGAGGAAAGGGAAATTAGTCAATGAAAAACTGGCTTGTTTCTGCCCAGAGTCCTGATGCTTCTGACATGGCTTTCATAAAGAAGAAAATGTTATTTACATATTCTAATCACATCATGGAAGACTTCTATTAAGCAGTGCCTCTGTAAATTATCTTAATCTTTAAGGGTCTTCATTGACTTAATCTTCAAACAGCAAACCAACCATTAAAAACAGGAAAATCATTCTTACTAAATTACTTTCACACCCGCAGCTGTCATTTCATTGGTTATTTTGAGAAGATGGCCCATGTCCATTACCAAGTACCATGGCTGCTGAAGCACAATCACAGTGTAAGCATTGTCAGAAAAGACTAGTGGAAGAGCACAAATATCTTCTCTAAGTAGAATTAAATAAGAAAGACTGACTTGAACTGTTTTCAAATAGATTTTGAAGTGGAGAGCTACAAACAAATGGAAAAATAAATGTCTCCCAAAGTGTCATAGTGTCATATTAATGACAACTTTACATCACTGGCCAACAGGGAGATATTCTGAGAAATGTGTGGTTAAGCAACTGTATATCATTATGCAGATATCACAGGGTGTGTTTACACAAACTAGGAAGACCATGATGTCACTGACACAATCTGGAGATGACTGTCAGATATGTGAGCCACCATTGATTGACCATCAATATGTGGTACGGGACTGTCCTCAAATTCGTTTTGTTTTGTTTTGTGTGCAAAATATTACTGAAGATGTAGCTTTGGACAATGTAAATTTACTATTTCTGTAAGGTGCTGGGCTCCAGGGAAGCACCCATACATTGCTCAGGGGGTGAGAAAATGCAGCCCAAGGTGTGGAAGGCTGAAACTGGGTTTCCTGACTCCCAGGCATCTAGTCTCTACTAGGACCCATGCAGAGGAGGAGTCGGGAAAGGAGAATCAGGGTTCCATGGGCCTATGATGAGGAACCCAAGGTTGGAGGTTCCCATACTCTCGAACATCCAGACACCATTGGGTCACAGGGAGTTGGGAATGGAGTTGCATCCTTGGGCTAAGGAGTCCAGGAGTCCAGGGGAGGGTAACTCTGGTCTAGCTCATAGATGATTGTCCTTAGAGCTAGGAGGGGCCTTCTGCAGGAGACTTAGACAGCACAACCCTGTAGAAAGAGGCTTTCTCCATGCTTCCCAAGGCAGTTCTTGATGAGAGAGACAGTCCTTGGTTCCAAACTGTTTATTGATTTTTTTTATCATAGAAAATGGATGCATACCACCTCCTCCGAGTGGACCAGAGATTAAATACCTTTTGCAGTAAGGAATGTCTGTAAAGAGAAGCTTATTGGATGAATCCCCAGGGCCTCTAGATTCCTCATTAGTATGGAGAATTATGTTCTGGGCTATGTTACCTACATGAGGAGTGTGGTCATGTGTTCTAGGCCAGGAATCTAGTAGGGAGCAGAGAAACGCCTACCATCTCAGGTGGGTGCCTGGGTGTCAGGGTCTCTGAACCCACTCAGTCTTACCAAGTTCCTGGCACAGTCCACTGCCCCACGAAATAGTTCTCTGAAGGCAGATCTGTAGAGGTATCTTAACCTTGGCCTCTTCCTGTCTCCCTTTCTCTGTTTCCTGCCATCAGCCTCCTCCTATATGAACTTCCTGCCATCATGTTCTGCCTCTCCAGAATCAGTGAAGCCATGAACCATGGAAGTTGTGAAACCCAAATAAATCTTTCCTTTATTAGGTTGTCATAGTGATGAGGGAAGTGACCAACATATAAGGCATTGATTGGGTTTCACTTATTCTTCTTTGAAGTTCAGGGTTTTCTGAGCTCGTTCAGGTCATTGGTAGAATCTATTCCTTGCTGGAAGTAAGCTGCAGTTGGCATCAGCTCCTAGAAACCCAGCATAGTGCTTTCTCATATAACAACTTACACGTGTAAAGTCAGTAGCTATGGTAGAGTCTTAGCCAAATCCAGACATAGGGGTGTGTAGCAGGATACTTATTCTGCTACATTGTATTTGCAGTGGAGCTCAATGATTAGGCAGTAAAAGAGGTGGAGCTGAGAGAAGAAGAGAGGAAGAGGAGGGGAGAAAAAGAGGAAGGGGAAGGGAGAAAGAGAGGAAGGGGAGGAGAAGAAGGAAGCTATCAGCCATGGAGAACCACGGATGAGTCAAAAGCTGTCCTGGGTAGCAACTTCTATCAAAAGGTTAGATGTTGGGTAACAACTCTAATTGTGTGGGCATCTTGTTGATTGAGCATTTCTAAATATATAAATCCTTTAGATAATCATTAAGCTTTAAGGGTCTCATTTCTACTGAGTACTTCGAGGATGGTGGGTATTGTTTGGGGTTCAGCTGAGCTTTTGGATGCAGCATGGTGGATTGGCAGAGTCATCCCCCACGCTGGCGTCTTGTGGGTGCACAGGGCCTGCACATCTAGCTAGCCTGAGCCCTAGTCAGAGCCAAGGAGCAGCGGGAACATGGTGGCTGCCCAGGAACAAGCTAGATCTGGTGCCATCTTCTAAATATCACCCCTACAGGGGTAACAGTACATCATGACAATATTCTAAACCATACATACTTCCGGGATCAGGAACCTCAGAAGCTGAAATTGGCCCAGCAAGATGAGAAATGGAGAAGATAACGGAATATAAGAAATAAGAAAGCAGTTACTGAGAATTCCTGGAGGATCAGCTGGATTAAAGCTAGAGCACAGGGAGCACTGTCAGGGAGTAGAACAAGTGAGAATGGCATGAAGGGGCAGGTATGCAGAAAGATGCTTTGATAAATCCTGTTACTGTATATGCTAACCTAAAAAATAACTTTGAAAACTGTGTAAAACAAGTTAAAGAAGCTGGCTTACCGTACTGCAGTTCTGGTTTTGAACCACCAAGATGATGGTTAGATCCATCTTCAGAATACAAGGGAAGCTGACACCAGTGTGCCTCTGCAGAACAAAACTAGGGGGCGGGGATGTCTCAGCCTTTGGTTTCATTGGTCCTGTTTGAATAATTTCAGCATCGAGTATAATACCTGCTCAGATGATGTCGTGAGTGGGATTTAGAATAGCTGTTCAAGCTGACCTGGGGAAGGAGTCCACGAATAAACATCAGTCATGCCCAGTGCTATTACTACTGCAGGAGTCTCTCCCCGAGAGAGTTCGCCCGAGCCTAGTGAGAATCATCAAGCTTGAACAAGCCAGGAAGATGGTGCATCTGATTTTCCCTGGAAATCATCCAGATTTGGCCTGCTCCCTCCAGGCAACTCCTCCTAAGCCCGTGACTGAAGCCTGAAAGACAAAACAAAATAGGAGACTAAACCAACAGTTGCTGTGTCCATCTGTCACTTGACCAATGCTAGCCAAGAAATGCCTCAAGTGGTCAGGGACCTCACTAAATACTCTGGCTTCCTAGTCATGTGGTCCTTAAGTGCAATGATTTGTTTGAATCTTTCTTTTTTTTCCCCCTTTACAACTTTGAAGTACTTCTCAATAATATCCCATTGAACTCGGCTGATCTTAGACAACACGTGTCCTGGCCACAGCTTTGCTTATCTTATTCTCATCTCACTGCTAGCCTGGTAGGGGATGATACCAAGAGTGGAGTCAGCTTTGCTCTCAGACACTGATGGGGGTGAGAGACAGGTTTTGGGTGGTGAGTTAAGGAGGGATGAGACAGACTTGTAAAGTGAGGTGAGTGAGGAAGAATTGGCGAAGGGGACACAGATGCACAGCTCCCACAGTGGGCATTTCGTGATTCCTATCCCGAAGGGAATCAAGATGATGTGGGGTTAACTCCCACTCCAGCAACATGGATCCTGGGACTTCCCACTCACTACCCTCAGTCTGGATAGGAAAATGGCTCCTAAAAAAGAAGAGGTCGGTTTCCTAACACTTCAGACCATCACTAGTAATGAGCCAGAAAACGTCCCAGCAAAGAGAGCCAGTGTTTGTAGGCAAGCTTTGTGGTCAGCGCGTGCTGGGGAACAGTGTCAGTGTAGATGCTACACCTTCCACCTGCTAATTAATGCCTTTGGTTTGTTTATAAATACACAGGTTCAGTCTTCAGTTTTCAGGACTGAGGAGACAGATCAGTGGGTAAAGTGCTTGTTATTCAAGTCTGAGGGCCTGAGTTTAGATCCCAGCACCCTTGTTAAAAGCTGGGCATGGTGGTACTGACCTGATATATCAGCACCGGGGAAGGCAGAGAGAGGCAGGAGAATCCCAGGGGTTGATTCACCAGCCCATCTAGACAATTGGTGAGCCCCAAGTTGAGTGAGAGATCCTGCCTCAAAAAAAAAAATATGGAGAACTATAGAGGAAGGCATTCTCTGGTCTCCTCCTCTCAGTTCTACACGTGCATATATGGACACACGCACACACTTTTGTTGTTGTGTTTGGGAAGGTGTTTGTTTTGAGGGAGGTTGTCTTGTGGTTTTTTGTTTTTGTTTTTTGACACAGGGTGTTATTATATAACACAGGGCAGCTTCAAACTTGCCATCAGCTTGCCTTGTGCTGTGGTTACAAATGTTCACCACCACGCTCAAGAAGAGATGGCTTAACAGCAACTATTAAGGGTTATTCTGATTGAAGAAACTGTTTCTAGAATTTCCAGTGAGCCCAGTGGCAGAATTACAAAAAGGAGTCCTTCTGAGAACACGCCGCTACAGTGGGAGACAGACCCTCAGACCTTCTGTTTTAATTGCACAGAAATGAGAAAGGGCTTGAGCAAAGCCTGCATCTAGTGATTCTGAAGACGGCAGGGCAGTGTTATGGGGAAATGATAATAGAAATGGTGGCCTCTGTGGGTCATCTAAGACACTGATCCTGACCCTGGGCTGCACAACGTGGGGTAGGGAGGACCCCCAGGCTCTTTCTCTTCAACCTGCCAATCCAGGTAAGGCACACGTGCACACAGCTGTCAAGACAAATCCTAGCTGCTAAGTCGGAACAAAATAAGGCTGTCAGTCATCCTGCCTGAATGAAGCGTGGCCCAAAAAGTACCACAGGCACAAAATGTCATGGTGTCATTGCCTGATAAAGTCCCCTGCACTCCCCTAGACAATCTCCACCACATCCTATGCCACCTCTGTTGCCTGTACAACTGTGTCTTGGGCCAGCTGCTCTTTTAAAGGCATTCTCTGTAGCCTTGAGCAATAATGTGGGGGTCACAAAAGTCATTTTGTGAGGTTACGAAAGTCATTTCTGTAGACATCTCATTACTAAGACATTTCACAGGGCTGAGTGCTAACCCCAGGACATCTCCTCTCTCCCCAGTTCTCACAGTGTCCTGAAAGCAAGGGCATGTTTTGCAGCCCACCATGATGAGCTCTGTAGACAAGCCCAAGGCACCAGCAGCTTCTCTGTTTTAAAGGTAATATAAAACTACTTGCCAGAGAAAGCACAAAGTGTTCTTGGGATTGGAGGCAGCCTTACTGCCCAGTGGCAATAAGTGAGATACCACTGGAAATTTTCCTACGAGAGGGGTGCCTGCAACATTCACTGTAATGAATACACTAGAAATAAGTCAAAGTCACCTAAGCAGAAGCCTGAACCTACCAGCAGGTTCAAAATCTAGAGCCTACAAGCAGCTAAAAATAAATCCCACCCAGAGAATTCTTGGTTTATCTGGCCCTTTCCTTGGGTCTTAATCAATCATTAAGTTTCCTCTGAGTCAAACAAGTCTCCTCATTATGATCTTCCCATAAAACCAACTTCCTGTTGCTCTGGGAATGGTGGATAATGGCCCCTGATATGTGGAAATTTGAATGCAAACTGATAAAAATCAGAATTTCTGTCCGAGATGGATATTAAAAATACCAAACTTTTATGATTATTTTGAATGTTAAGCAGCATCCCCAGGGCTGAGGCGACCCTGAGGCGTGTGATACGGTGAACAGAAGAAAGGCAGGGTAAATGTCCTCACGTCTCGAATCTTTAATAATCTGCCTGTTTGGCCAACAACCGGTGTGGTCTGTTCCCACCCAGCCCACCCAGCCCCAGTGTTAGCGTAAATAGCTCATTGGCAATAGTTTTCCAAGGGCTTTTGTCAACGCACAGTCAATCTGCCTGCACAGAGCATCACAAGAGAAGTGGTGTGGCCAACCAACTTCCATTTGGGAATCTCTCCAGACACGATTAATCTAAACTCGAGAACAAAAGCATTCATATTTGTCTCTGTATGACAGGGATTACCACCATTGAAATCTTTATTATCTGCTTGTCACTTTCTTTCCTACTTAATCTCTCTTGTTCAATGGGCCCCTCTTATTTTCTTTCCTGTAAGCAACAGGAGACACCCCCCACCTCCTTTTAAAGAAATGCAGAGTTAAAAGGCCAGCTCAGCTTGACCACCTGGATGGATGGGGGCACTGTCCACCCAGCACCCTGCCAGTAGCCAGCTGTGACATTATATGCTGCCAGCTTTGTTAAGGACTTGCTTGCAGGATTGTCCTGACTCTGTTGACAACCACCCCCTACCCTGCCAATGTCCCGGTCTGATTGTCTTCAACTTTTCTTGTTCAGTGCTGTTTTGCACATTATTAAGCATGGGGAGTCTGTTAATCACAGTTCATGTCCTGTGTAAGGCCACACAGGGGAGGCAGAGCTGGGTGGGGAGGCCCGCTGACAGGACTGAATGTCTTGTGGTAGGGTGGCCTATTCACACTCCTAACGAGATCATTACCAGTAACTAAATACAAACCTGGCCTTGTGACCCTCTGGGGATGGAGAATGGAGGGCTACAAGATATCTATGCTGTCTCAAAATCCCTCTCAGCTGCCTTCTGGCTGGAAGTTATTCCTGAGGTCAAAAGATTCCTAGCCCTGTTCTGGGTTCCCCAAGCCTCAAAGTATCTAAGCAACATCCCTGGTGGATGTTGCGTTCTGTCTGCCCAGCCCCAAACTTCAGATAACTGTTATGTCTGCTTTCTGGGACCACCTTGAGGTTGGCTTGGAGGTGGCCCCACCTTAGCCAGCCTTCCCACAGCTCTCAGCAGAGCCTAGAGGTCAGATGAGTAACCCTCAGTCATTAGACCAGACCAGGCACTGCTCCAGACTGGGTAAGCGAGGCACGTAGAGGTGAGGACTTAATGTTGTTGCTTAGAAACCTTCAGCCTCCTTGGGTAGCCTGTTTTATCAGTGCTCACTGAGCCTGTGGTAGCTGGGACTCACACTCATGAACAAAAGGTAAGCAAACATGTAAAAATGTATAACATCGTGTGAGCTGTCTGTGCAGGCTAGTGTGCATTGGTGTGTGTGAACGTGTGAATATGTGTGTGCACATGTAGATATGATTATTTTTATGCACAAGTATGGGAGAGCACGTTTGGTTTGGTGTACGTATGTGAGTGTATTGGTATGTCTGTGCAAATGTGTGTGAGTGAATACATGCAAGTGTGGCTGTGAGTGTCTTTGAGATCATACAAAGCATGAGTGTGTATGTGAACAATAATATGTTAGTATGTATGTGAGCATGATAACATGCCTCTCAGTAAGATGTAAGTATGTATGAGTATGCTATAAATGAGTGTAAACAGAAGAGGCACCTGTATGTATAAGTTGTATGGATAAACTTATCCATCTGTATGGATAAGTTTATGTGTGTAAATGTATTTAATGTGTATATGAATATATGAATAAATGATAATGTATAAGCACCTATGTAGACACATGAGAGAACCTACATATGGGTGAATATGTGCATGTTTGCATCTATAAGAGTGTATGCATTCGTCTGAGCATGCATGTGAAGCAGGAAAAAGTCACCAGTTACTTAATGTCCAGTGATAAAGGACCCATAGGACCGTTCTGGGTGATAACACAGCTCTCAGTAAGATGTCAGGAATTCAGATCCCTGTAGAAGGTGGAGCTTGGTGACCAACTGCTTCTTGTTAGCTACAAAAGAAACTATGGTACTCCAAGCAAAGAAACGTCTTAAGTTGCAAAGAAATACATTTATCCAGTTGTACTATGTTTAAAGCCATTTATTGTGGTAGATTCCCAAACCAAACCCTAGAAAGAACAAATTTCCTTCTACATTCCTTGAGAATGTGAGGACTGTTGTCACAGAAGCCTGCTCACATCCACTCTTCAGGTTAAAATCTAAGTCTGACCTAATGGAATTGACTCTTTCTGGTGTGTTTTTAGATTTCTTTTTCCTTCAAAGCAAACACCTCCTTTAAAGGCATACCAAGATAGATACACATGCACAGGGCCTGCAGACCTCCCAGAGAAATTTTTCTTACTGGGTTCCATGTATTTTTAAGGGCATTATGTCCAGTGTGACCTAGGGATGTTTAATGATACATTTAAGCCCTAATGTATTTGAACGGTAATAATCTATTTAAAAGGGGGTGTGACTTGGAGGAAACGCTGGAGGTGGAAGTACATAGATGCAGATAGAGCTGCTGGCCTTCCTAGAAACGACCCTGCACAGATCGGGCAATTGGACCCCAACTGGACACAAGAGGCTGAGCTCTGATGTGAGCTGTGAGTGGTTGATAATACTCTATTTAAAGAAAATAATCAAAGGAAGTAGACTTGGGTTTGAATGTTTTCTTTCATTTCCTTCCCAATCTGAAAGAGGGCCACCACACTCCCAAGTTCCTGCAGGTGTGGGGTGATTGGAGGTGGGCTTTTTACCCTGGCGAAGGCACACACACTGTTTGTGGTCCTGGCTTTCTCACTTCTAATCAGACATTTTCCTGATTCATATCCATACTCAGACCATGCAAATTCACTGATAGATGCAAACATGGACATGTTCACCCATACGCAGTGGTGGCTTTCTTCCCTCTTCCTCTCTCTTTCCCTCCCTTCCCTTCCCTCCCCCCTTTTCCTCCTTCCTCCCTTCCTCCCTTCCTCCCTTTCTCCTTTCTTCTCTTTTCTTGGAACAATCCTCACAATTGGGCAGAAAGGAGACACAGAGCCCCTTGCAGGAGTGGTAGCGCCCCTAAGGCTGGGTCATTCCATTTGTTCTATGTTTGTTTGTTGTTGTTTTTATTTTCATCTCATGTGTGCTGGTGTGCTGAGAAGGCCACCAAACCAATCTAGACCTCCTCATTTCTTCCTTAGTGACATGTGGATCTGAGACTTTAAACAGCAAGTATTACTCTAGAGTCCCCAGTGACCATGGCCAGCCCTCTGCCTACACCTTGACTCAGAGAGATGTCTGAAATGATCATCTCAGGGCTCACACAAAGCAAGGTTTGGGACTCTGAAACCGAGGGCACCCCAGGGTGCTGGGTACTGTGATGCCTGTCCAAATCTTCACTATATGGAGGAAAACCCATCTTCTCAGTCATGTATACACAGAATTAATTTGATATCCCCCCTTGGGCATTTCATTGTTAGCAGGGTGCTGTCCAGCTACCACTTATAGAAGGAGAAGATGAGCCCATGTATAAAACGACCCCAGTAAATTGATTTCTCTGGACCAGACTCAAAGCTATGAAGCCTGAGACTGGCTACTTTATAAACTGGTGCAAGGTCATGGCTCTGATCTAAACTGGCCAGCACAAAAGGCATGGTCCCCAGTGCAGCCTTGTTCAGAGATGGAACCTCTTGGGGCTGATCCATGAGGACTTGACTTTATCAACAGACTAATCCATAATGAGTAATTAGAAAGTCACAGAAATTTCAGGAGGTGGAGCCTAATTGACAAAGAACTGGCTCCTTGAGAACATGTTCTTGAGGACTATATTTTGTCCCCATCTTCCTTCTTTCTCTGAGATCCCCTGCCGCTGGGGTAAATAGTTTAGTCTCACCACAGACTCAGCTCCAAGATATTTCACCTCACAATGGCCTCATGACCTTGATACAACCAAATGATGAAGAATAAAATCCTTTGAAACAATGTGCCAAGAATACATCTTCTTTCCTTTAAGTTGATTATCAATAATTTTATCCCTGCAACAGAAAGATGACTGCCACAGATGCTGGATAACAGGATGCCTTCCTCTCATTGTCAAGAGAGTCATCAACATTGCCCTCTTATATGTCACTGAAGGAAGCTGCTTGCTTGAGCCCTGTGCTTTCAATTGGACTAAATTAAGCAGAACTTAAACCTCCAGCCCTTTCCTCCTCAAGCTTGAACAAAAGAGTGGCTGCAAAGAGTAGCTTTCTCCAAGAAAACTTGGGAAAGAGGCATCATTCTTCATGGTTAATAGTGAGCTTTTAATTAATTCATTATTTTATGTGTATTGGTATTTTGTCTGCATGTATGTCTATGCACCATGTGTATCACAGAAGCCAGAAGAGGGTTTTGGAGTCCCTAGAACTGAAGTTTCAAACACTTACTAGCTCCTGTGTGGGTACTGGAAATTAAACCCAGTCCTCTGGAAGAGCCCTTAACCACTGAGCTATCTCTCCAACCCAAGATGGCATTTTTAAAACATCAGGCATACTTCCTCTCAGAGTTGCCTGGCAACTGCTGAGATAATAGAAAAGTCAAGTTGGATAGAAAGTAGAACGTAAAAGTTTTTCATTACACCCTTTTTAAGTTTTATCATTAGGAATAAGACTTTTCATGATGAGAAAACACAATTTTCAGGCTCTGAGAACCTGAGTAGAATCTAGCCCATCTTTTTAAGGATATAGCTTTATCAACAAGGGTCTGTTATTGTATAACACACTTCTATTTACCCTCCTCGGTATTTAGCTAGTTTCTCCAATGCCCCAGGGTTAGTCCCACCACAGGGCTTGTGCATTTGCTCTTTTCCTCCATATCTTCCCACGATTCTTTTCCCACTTTAGCCCAAATATCGGGAGGGAGAGAGACTATTAACTTTTTCTAATTCCTTATATATGAGGCTAGGGTGTATGTCTCGTGATCAACCGCATCCTCGCATGCACAATGCTTCAGTGTTAAGTATTTTGGTGGTGCAAACCTGAAATTCCAGTACTCAGAAGGAGCAGGAGGAAGAGAAAGTCAAGGTCGTTTTTAAGTACTTAGGGAGTTGGAAGCCAGCCTGGGCTACATGAGGCCCTGTCTCTATAAGAATGTGTGCTCACAGTTACTCTTTATTAGCAACCAAATGTCTGCTGTGATCTTTACCCTCCTGCTTATCACCCACACACTAAACCTACTTCAAGTTGCTCCTATGCTAAGAACCCATAAAAACAATTTTTTTTTGCAAGAGCTTTGAAGGATCATTTTAAAAAGCTCAGTTTTACCAGGTTTCCCCTCATCTCTCCAGGGTTCTTTTTGTACAAAAGTGCCCTTGCCCATGCTGAGGAGGCTCGGAGGAAATAAAGCACTCCAGGCTGAGATAGGTTTGGATTCACCAGCCGTCCCTCCACTTTCTCGTGGTTCTTCTATTCAGCTGAAGTGCAGTTTGCTTCTGTTTACCTTTAGCTTTAGGGTTTTTCCACATAGTCCCTTCAGAGTCATTCCGAGTACATAAAACTCAACATGGATCAAGAGTCCACCCCTCATCCTTTCCACCCATTCATAGCCTATCATCTCGTTCATCCTGTCCCATGATGTGAATGTGGCTTCCCAGAGTCAGTCTGGCTGGGTTCTCACTTAGTCTTCTGCTACATAAAATTTTATAAATAAATACACCTTTCCTAGTCTTTAGCACATAAAGGAGACATTCTAAAAATACCCTTTTTAAGTTTTATTTTCCACTGAAGTGTAAACACACTCCACCTCAGTCCACATCATGAGCCTCTGCACTTTCACTGGTGCCTAGTACTCCCATTTATGGCCACACCAAGGTTTATTGAAATATCTTCCTCTATACAGTACTGACAGGTGCTATGCAAGCTTCTAAGGGCGGGAAGAAACCAATAGTCCTACCCTGCTGTGATGCTTATAAACCACAACAGTTGGCATTGCAGAATAATCTAGTGGCACTTCTACCTTGACAGCAACCATAGCTCTCTAATTAAACATAAGACCTGATTAGCAGGATGGAATCCATGCCTGGTACTGGAAACCTTGCCAACTCCCTGGAACTACACAGTCATGAATCTTAGAAGAGAATCTACTACTACCACTAACTACATTCTAGATATTTGTTCTTATATCCACAGATAAGTGTAGCCCTCACTCATCAAAGAAACTTCTCTTTGCAACAGAGACTACTACAGAAAACCACAACCAGTCAACATGCAGAGAACAACTGGTCACAGAGTGCCTGGCCACTCTGTGATATAGATACCTCTTCATCACAACTCCAGAACCTGAGAGTCAGGAGACAGCACAGAACAGAGGGGTGGAGAGATTGTAAGAACTAGAGAACCAAGAAGTCTGTTGGGAGATTGTGCCTCCTAGCTACATTCGTGGTACCTCAACAATATGGTTTCTTAATCAAGACCTGAAGAAACATACTAAAAGACATGTTAACACGGAAGGGGAAAATCTTATGGAGCCCCACCCCTAAACAAAGAACTATGGGCAACTAAAAAACGCTGAATGCAGGATAAAGTCTTCCTTAGGGGTGAGCCCCCTCATTGTTTTTTTCCAATACTAAGTGGCCAGTCCTGAAATCATATACATACGTAATACTAAATGGCTCAGCAGGTTGTATTTATATATTTATGCACATATATACATATATTATTCATACATATATACATCAGTAAGAAAGAAAAAGAGGCAATGAATTCAAAAATGGGAAAATGATGTGATTACATTTTAATTTTTAAAATATTCACTATGAAAATGCTATCCTTTAGATGTCTTTTTTTTTTTAATATTTTGTAATTGTAAACAATGCTATAATGAACTGCCTTATGCCTGTGTGTTCACTGTTACACCATGAAAGGGAAATGTTCAGAGTCAGTTCCTAAACTTGGTATTCCTTGGCTAGGGAACATTTGTACATGCAGTCTCGTTGACTGCTTCCAAGATCCCCCATTCCAAGAGCCCTCATCATCTGAATTCTCATCAGTGTCTAAGGACGTATCCTCACCACAGTCTCACAATGCTTTGTATCACATAGACAAGTGATGTCTCTGCTTTCCATTAGCAGGTGTCTCAGTAAGGAAGGGGTTGAGCCGGTTTCAAAATATTCAGAAGCCTCTCGTTGAAAACTGTCTGTTCTTGTCTTTTTCTCTGTTCTAGGCAATGCTGCTTTTTCCCATTCAGTTATTAAGAAGTCTCCCTTTGGGGAAATAGGTGCTCTTGTGATATATGTTGAAATATTTGTATTCTATCAGGCAAATTTGTGAATGTTTTTTATTCTGTTTATATTTGTCAATCTTTTCCTTCACTGCTTCTGGATTTTGAGGCACATTTAGAATTCCTCTTCTTGGCACCAAGTTATAAGATATTTGATGCGTTTTCTATACGTGTTTGTGTGTCTTGCCATGTAACCCAGGCTAGCCTGAACTCCTGTATGCAGCTCAGACAGAACTCAAACTATGATCCTTCTGCCGCAGCCTCACAAGTGCTAAGAATATGTTTTCATTTTTCACTTTAGACTAACTCACTTGCAAAAGTTTTCTTATGCATGATTACTTAGTTACTGTTCTAGTGCTGTGAAGAGATACACATAACCAATACACGTTATAAAACAAGTCATTTCATTGGGGCCTTGTTTACAGTTTCAAAGGGTGAGTCCATAATCACTGTGGCAGAGAGCATAGAGGCAGGCAGATAGGCTTGGTTGGAGCAATAGCTTAGAGCTCACATCTCATCAACAAAGTACAGGCAAGAGAGAGCAGGAGACTGGGCCCAGAGTGGGCTTTTGAAACCTCAATGCCTACCCCCTAGTTATGAACCTTCTCCAATAAAGCCACACCTCCTTCCCAAACAATTCCACTAACTGTGAACCAAACATTCGAATATATGAGCCTATGTAACCCATTCTTATTCAAATCTCCACAATGATGTCTCTAATTTTATTGTTTTTCCAAACTTATTTTCCAAAAATATGGTTGTCTCGGTTTATTAACTGAAATTCCTGTTTTTCAGTATTTTTCATTCAATGTGTATGTGTCTGTGGTTGGAGACACTCACCTCATAATGTGCACATGAAGATCAGCTTGGGGAGCCATTCCTCCCCCCACCTTGCTGTGACAAGAGTCTCCCTTGTTTCTGTTACCGTGAAGCTCCCTCCAGTCCCCACTCCCAACATAAACTATCCAAGACCATTAGTAACAGTGTTAAGTGCCAACAACAATTATGTTTAACAGGAATGTCAGCAGAGCACAGACAGGTGAAGAGAATGGCTGGCTCCACGAAGGTTTTCCATGGGCTCTCCAGATAAGGTGGTTTAAAACACAGCTGATAGAAGATGACCAAGACTGAATCATGAGTCTGAGGCTAGCCTGGGCTATACAGTATGCTTAAAACAAGCCTGAGCAATGTCAAAAAAAATTCTTAAAACACCAAAGGCTATAGATAGACGTAACTCCATGGAGAATATCTGCCTAGCATGTTCAAGAACCTTCGTTTGAGTCCCACCACTACAAATAAAACTGGAGAGAAAGTAGCATGGGCCTGCAGCATCCGTGGAGAGAAAGTAGCATGGGCCTGCAGCATCCGGCCTTGAAGGACATAGAAACACCTTCCTGCCATGACAATGACTGGTTACACTTGAAGGGATCTGTAATAGCAGCAGGCCTTTGTTTGTTCAGGGTATGGGCATCTCTTCACTTTCTGGGACAGCATCTGAGTCTCTTGATCCATTTCAGCAAAGGCATTTCTGAAAGAATTAGCAGATGACAGTTTTCGAAGAGGAGGTGATTTGGGCTTATTCTGCTACCTGAGTCTCTCTCATAGGTCAGAGTCTTCCTTCATGCTCTCCTCTAAATTCATCCAGAAGAATAACAATGGCAATAGAACCTTGTGTCCTTGTTTGTGTGCCTGAGGATATCACCAGATATGGATATTTTTTATAACATTGCCTTTATTCTTGCTCAGTTAGTAGATCCATTTTGCAGAGGCAGAAGCTGAAGCTCAGACAGTGTTACACGATAAAGCTCTGGTAGCTGCTGGGGTCATCGTCAGGGCAGGGTTTGTACCCAGCCCTCCCCTTCACTATCATCGTGCCTAGTCACCAGTTCTTAATTATCACGGTTTGATGAGCAAGAAGATTTGAGAAGCTTATGATGTTGAGTTTTCCTTTGCTTACTTCATGACTTGCCAAAAAAAAAATCATTGGGGACTCCCCTGATTTGCTCCACAGTTCTGACTCACTACAACTCATCTCAGACACTACCCAACAGGAGAGTCTAAAAGAAACAGACCCATTGAGCTGTCTAGATCATATCTTCACCAATAACTGCCATGAGATTTTCAAAGGTAATGCAATATTAAAGAAGAGAGTGATTTTGTAGGGAGAATGGGTACTGGTAATAGATTTAAAATGCAGAGAGTATGAGCTAGCTACGTTTTAAAAGTCTCAGGGTACAGCTGACTACTGTTAAATACAAAATGTCCTCCTGTCTCTAGCATTCATTTGCCAGTCACATTGTCATTTAAAAGTAGTCATTTTGAAAGCAGTAATTCACTCTCTACAGTCCTTCCTTAACACAATTTTCAGCCTGCAATTTAGATGATAGGAAAATTACAACCTCAGTGCACTATATTATGTGATATAAATGTTATTGCAATTAAGCCTGCTAGGAATACACACACACACACACACACACACACACACACACACACACACAAAACCCAAATACAACTGGCCTGCAATTTAGTCTAAGTAATTGTTTCCCTTCCAGGGAAGGGACTTCTGTTATTCTAATAGAATATAGGGCCCAAACAAGTCTCAATGAGGAACCAAG
This sequence comes from Rhabdomys pumilio, assembly GCA_030674055.1. NCBI lineage: Eukaryota > Metazoa > Chordata > Mammalia > Rodentia > Muridae > Rhabdomys > Rhabdomys pumilio. The sequence goes on along the minus strand of JANHMN010000002.1, from coordinate 208,509,132 downwards.
TGACCAGGTTTGAACAGAACTGGAATGGATGAAAGGAGTCTGAGTTACGCCTTTACTGGTGAGGACACAGGTAGATGGAGTGGGACTCTATGTCAGTGGAGCAGCTAGCTATTAAAGCTAGAAGTCAGAATGATCCAAGGGGCCTTCCCCACCTGCTCAAAGACAGTTGGCTTCCCATGCCTTGAAAGCCTTAGAAAACTCAATTCTCCTGCAGTTGCTGAGACTCCACATTGACTTTCTTGAATCAACAGATCAAAGTTGGTTTAGGCTGTCAAGATCATTCCTCAACTGTCCTCTTTGAAGGACACCTTCTCTCCTCACTTATTTTATTCTTGACTCTGTTGTGTGAAAGCTCGAATCTTTTTTAATTTAATCATCTGACTCTCTGGTTCCAAAGCCTTCAAAGTCTCTCTTTCAAATGTCATGCTTTGTTGGGCTTGACACTCCTGGACATACCCTCCACTTATACTTTCTTCTGGGCATTCTTGGTTGGCTAGGCTGGACTTCTATCTCATCTAAAGTCCCCACGGAGTATGTAAGTCATCCCCTTCTTCTGTCTGTGTTCTGCTGGGGTCTTTGCTAAGTATATTTACTGTGGCACTTAATGCAGTTACCAATGATAATGACTGAGTGTCATTGGAAGTAAGGACTATGACAGAATAGGAGCTATTTCAATTCAGAGCATTGCTGCCATGTTGAAAAGAACTAGGCAATGCCAATGTAAGGTATAGTAGCTTGAATGGGAAATGGTCAATTTAGATTCTGTGCTGGCTAGTTTTATGGTAACTTGACACACAATCTAGAGTCATCTGCAATGAGGAAACTCCAATTGAGAAAATGCCTCCATAAGATTGGGCTGTAGGCAGGCTATTTTGTGGTTAATGAATGATAAGGAGGGTCCAGCCCATTATGGAGGGGAATATCTCTGAACTGACAGATTTGGGTTCAATAAGAAGCCAGACTGAAAAGGCCGTGAGGAGCAAACCAATAAGCAGTATGTCTCCATGATCTCCACATCTGCTCTTGCCTCCAGGCTCTCTGGAAAAGCAGATAGTTCTCTTAACCTCTGAGTCATCTCTCCAGCTCCATTCTTTTAAAAAAGTGTCTACTGCTTTTCCAGAGGACCTTAGTTTGGCTTCCGTTACCACATCAGGCAGTTCATAACCACCTATAACTCCAGCCTCCAGCCTCTGGCTACCGTGGACACTTACCCTCATATGAACATACCACACATAGGCATACACATCACCAAAATGTCTGCATTGCATTACTGAAAAGGAGAGGAGATGGTGGGAGGCTTCTATTCATATACCATTGTCTAAGCAATCACATGAGGATTCATAACTTGTAAGGGATGCTGGGAAATGCAGCCTCACTGTGCCAAACTACACCCAGAAAAGAAGAGAAAGCTTGGGGTATGCTTGGGGCGAGCCTCCACAATGACTTTTATTAAAAAGGAATTGGCATGCTTACAGCAAAAGGCAATGTTTAAAGTCCCATAAAAGACAACCATGATATAACAATGATGATAACAATGATTTCCTGAGTGCTTACTGTATACCAGGCACTAGCCTCAGCATACATTGCCTCATTTTAAAAAATAAATTGCAATGTAGATATTATCTGGGTTATTTTTTTCCACTTTAAAAATCCTAAAGCTTGGAGTGAGAAACAATTTGTTTGAGGTCACATAGGAGACTAGGAATTCGTATTTGCACCTCAGCTGTCATATCATCTTTCCAAAAAAAGCTTAACCTCCAAACAGAGTCTATACAACGTGATGAACTTGGGAACACAGCAATATATTACCTGTTAGAGGGTAGGAAGAACTTCAGCTGCATACCCGACTGTCCCCCTCACTTTGCAGTTGAGAAATTGAGGACCACAGAAGAAGCAGTGCCTGGCTGACAGAGTCACTCTGATATTTGGGCTTTCTCGACCCAATGTCAAGTTCAAAGCAGTAACAAACCCAGTAGAATAACCAATGATTATGTTGCTCCAAGTTACGCTAAGAGTTAATTTTTAGAGTGGTGAGCACATCTATCCATGCTTGCCCTTGTTGGGTTTTGTCCACCTGACATGAACACAGACATATCTGAGAAAAGTAAATTTTTTTTATTCATTTTACCTCCTGTTCACTGCCCACTTCCTGGTTACCCCTTCCCACAATCCTTCCCTCACTCCTTCCCCTTCTTCCTTGAGCAGATGGGGGCACCCCTGGGTATCCCTCTACCCTGGTATATCAAGTCTCTGTGAGTAGGTATATTCTCTCCCACTGAGGCCAGACAAGGCAGTCCAGTTAGTAAAACATATCCCACATACAGGCAACAGCTTTTGGGATAGCCTCTACTACAATTGTTCAGGATCCACATGAAGGCCAAGCTGCACATTACTACATATGTGTGGGGAGGCGTAGGTCCAGCCCATGTATGTTCTTTGATTGGTAGTTCAGGCTCTGAGAACCCCAAGAGTTCAGGTTAGTTGATTCTGTTGGTCTTCTTGTGGAGTTCCCATCCCCTTCAGGGCCCACAATCCTTCCTATTCTTCCATAAAAGTCCCCAAGCTGCATTCACTTTTTGACTGTATGTGTCTGTATCTGTTTGAATCAGTTGGTAGGTCTACCTCTCAGAGGATAGCCATGCTAGACTCCTGTCTGCAAGCATAATGGTATCATTAATAGAGTCATGGATTGGTGCTTGCCCATGGGATGAGTCTCAAAATGGGCCGGTTATTGGTTGGCCGTTCCCTCTGTCTCTGCTCCATCCTCAATCCCTACACTTCTTACAGACAGGAAAATTTTGGGTTAAAAGCTTTGTAAGTGGGTTGGTGTCTCTTTTACTCCCTCAGGGTTCCTGCCTGGACACAGGAGCCAGCCTTCCCAGGATTCATATCCCCAAAGGTGTGAGTCACAGCTAAGGACACACCCATTGATTCTTGGGTGCCTCCCCTGTTCCAGGTTTCCCTCTCAGAAGAGAGAATCTATATTGTGACAATGCCTTCTTACGATTGGCCTGTAGTAAGTCTGTACATTTTTTAAATCAGCAATTGATGTGAGAAGGCCTAGCCCATTGTGGGTGTTGCCAGCCATGGGTAGGTGGTCCTGCTGTATACAAGAAAGCAGACTAAATAAGCCATGAGGAGCAAACCAGTAAGCAGTGTTCTGGCTTCTCCTAAAGTTCCTGCCTCCAGGTTCCCTCCCTGGCTTCCATGGAGGATGGATTACAAACTGTAAGCTGAAATAAACTCTTTCCTCCCCTAGTTGTTCTTGGTCATGGTGCTTTATTACAGTGATAGAAACACTAAAATATTGCTAGACATTAAGCAGTTGCCTCTTCTGCTGTATTCTTAATATAAACCACATTAAATAAACTGCATCTCCAAACATGGTAGAATACCAGTATTAATACAACACAATACTAATGCCCTGCATTTAGGAGACTGAGATAGAAAGATGACTTTCAGGTCAAGGCCAGCCTGATCTATAGAGTGAGCCTCTGTCTCAAAGACACAGAGAGATGGCAATGAGCTTTGCCTTGGGTTTAGATGAGTTCTAACAAACCAAGGGCAAGCATCGTGGTTCTTGAAGATTTTCCCCATTTTCACCATCAGAGTGGTGCTTTTTGTGCCCCGTTTGCTACCATTCTGCCTTCCAACACAACACAGAATACAACATTGCTCTGCCTGTAAGTGATTTTAAGAGGGTTTGTCCCAAGCAAAGCAGAAATACCTGCATAAATATCAGTCTCTACATCTGTTATTTTGCTATGGGTGAAAAAGGGCCCTTTTACACTTCAAACTTTATAGCAATCTGATCATTTGTAAAAATGACAGTTCATCTGTTAACCATTTTTTTGCCCTCTCTTCAAGCTTTTCTACCTTATCGGGTGGACTATGAAAGTTCCCCTTCTTCCTACGTGTTGTATAAATGCAGCGCGTCTGAGCGAAGATACTACAGGGAAGAGAATAGGGACACTCGGACAGACTGCCTCTGTTCTGGGCCCCTCCATTCTTCCAAACTAGGAGTCATTTTAACCTGACTTAAAGTAAAGCAGGTTTTCAAAGCTTTGAGAAATGCTATTAATTCTGTAAATTAGCCCTGGCTCACCTGTTTTGTCAATTAATCCACTGGCACTGAGCCCATTTGAATTCTGTTCAGACTTAGAAGCCCTTTGCTGCAGACGGAGGCGACGCACACTGCCGGAATGAACCGGCTGGGGTTTATTAGCTCGCTAGGCAGTGTTTTCTGAGTGAGCGTATACGGTGTGAAAAGCCCAATTTTGATAATGGATGTGCCTCTCTGAGCTTTTAATTCCATGTTTAATTGGGCACAAAATTCAGGCTCTCAGATTTCGTGGAGGTGCTGGGCAGAACAATCAAGCCAACGGTGTGATGAGTGGGTGGAGGGGGCGTCCAACTTCGACTCAATGACACCAAGGAAGCCCCCAACCGAAATCTATTGGTTTAAAGCATGTTTTAATGAACAGAAAATTACGAGGAATTGTCTTGATTGGGCTAAGTGCCTCACTGACAAGGAAGAATGTTAGAAAAACAAAAAGTAAACAGAGGCTTCCTGACTGTGGAGAAAGCTGGCAACTTTGAAGCCACTGGAGACTGGTGGATGGGGACTTCCTCCTCCACCTCAGCAGCGTCTGGACTCCACCTCTCTCTGAGAGGCCTTTTTGTAGCTCAAACCATCCTGAGAAGTCCCAGTTAAAACTCTCTTGGGCCGTGCAAAGTCTTTATGAAAAAAAAAAAAAAAAACAGAAAACAAAAGAAATACATCCATGAATAGAGTTATGGATGGTGGTTGGATGCACAATTTTTGACAAATTATTTAACACAAGCCACCAGTTAGGAACCAGTAATTCCACTTTTTTAATATGTTATTATATATTATGTATTATATGTTCTACAATATATAATATGTATTTTATATTATATTGTTTGTATTTCTATATTATATATAATATATTATATGTATGTATATACATAATATACATAATACAGTAAATATAATATACATAATATATATTACATAATACATTCCGCATAATGTATTATATGTTATATGTTATGCATTATACATTATATGCTATATATTATATGTAATTAAATAGTACATTGTATATAAATTATATATTATACAATTATATAATAAATTATATATATACTATACAATTTTCATATATTAGGGTTATATTTCTTTCATTGTTTCCTAGTCTCTAAAACAGAGGAAGCTTTGTCTGCAATTTCATGTATCATTGGTTGCTGGTTGAGATAATTTTAGTCAGAGAACAGACTCCAGTCTATTGGTTATTTGAGATTTGAGACTGTGTTAAAGTATTCCATATTCATTTAAAAATGAAATCTCCCCCCCCCCACAGGGTGGAGGTATCTGTGTCTTTCCAAGCAGGCGTGTTTGTTGATTTCCGTGAATAATTTTGTTGGGTTATCCTGAACAATTTTTAGTTCACTGAGAGAATTGGGTTACATCGCGCTTGTAAATGTATGGACCCACTCCTCCTTCGCTTTATATATTTCAAGGTGGAATTGTTAGGATCTAGTTTTAGAAAGATTTGCAGATATCACGCTACATATGTACGGGGTAAGTAACGTGAAACTCTGATACACACACACACTGTGTGATACTCTAATCTGACTAAGCGTTTTTCTGTGGCTTGTTTTAAATGTCTGCCAAAGGTCCTTGAGGTGAAGGATTGTTTCTTAGTTTGGCATTATCGGGAGATGGTAAAACTTGAGGAGCTGGGTCTGAGGCAGAGGTTTTCTGGTCCTGAGGAGGAACAAAGAGGTGTCAGCCATTTTCTTCTCTCCCGTTTCCTTCCTAGCTGTATGGTAATCGGTTTTGCTCCCTTACAGCCCCTCCCCCACCATGTGCTGCTTCACTGCAGGACCAAAAGCAATAAAGCCAAAAGATCCCAACCGAAACCCCTAAACCGTGAGCTGAAACAACTCCAGAGCCAAAAGATCCCAACCGAAACCCCTAAACCGTAAGCCGAAACAACTTCTCTCCGTTTTCCTGTTTTTTTTTTTTTAAATCCAGCAGCAGTTACTTAATTAAGCATCACCCCCTCCCAGTAAAAACAAACCCCCGGCTCTTGACCCTCCATCTGTTCGTCTGTCTGTGGTGGATTTCTGTTTCCAGGGAGTGTGATGGGATCCTAAGTCACTCCCTTCCCCTTCCAGGCTTCCTGCTATATTTAGGGGACCTGTCTGGTTTGGCTGGAGTCCCACAAGAATGTAAGACCTCTTAATAAAGGATAGAAAACAAACTAACTAAACAAACAAATAAACCATAAGACATTAGGCCTGGAGTCATAATAAAACAGAGACAAACTGGGCACGTTGGTGCGTATCTTAACCCCGACCCTCAAGAGGCAGAAGCAGACAGATGTCTGTGAATTCGAGGCCAGCCTGGTCTGTGTAGTAAGTTGTGGACACAAAATGACCAGCCACCTCCAGGTCCTACCACCACAGCTGCCCCACCATAACAGACTACACCCTCAAACTGTGAGCCCACAAACCCTCCCCGCCTAAGCTGCTTTGTCAGGTATGTCGCTTCAGCAACAACACAACGACTGATATACTCTGTCTTGCACATGGATTTGTTGGTACCTTGATCCTTCCCAAGGGTTAGAATACACAAAATCCTTTCTCCTGACCTTTCACACTAAAGCACACATTCACGCACACATGCATGCACCATATATTATCACTATCAGTAAGCATTCTTCTGTATAATGGAGCACTGGAGCCTGTTTCTTCTTTGTAATGCTAACTTAGTATCTACCACCAACCTTCCTCGGTCCTTTCTTCTTCTATCCTCAGGATATGGTCATTTTTATCATACTTACAGGGTATTTTTTGTAAAATCTGTCACATAAGCCTTTTTTCATTATGACATGTTCAGTCTAAATTCTATTTTCTCTACTATGAAAACTACCGGTTTTCTTTAACTCTTTTTAAAAATACTTACTTTCATTATCTTAATAATGTGTAACCCTGTATCTGTGAGGAATGTGGACTGCCCATAAGTGCAGTTGCACACAGAGACCAGAAGAGGGCATCTGATACCCAAGAACTGAACTTAGAGGTGCTTATAAATCACCTGCAGTGAGTGCTGGGAACTGAATTCCAGTCCTCTGCCAGAGCAGTGTGAGCCCTTCTCTGCTAAGCCATCTTACAGTATCCGTCTTTGCCTCATTGTTATTATTTATTTATTGGAGGTTTTTGAGACAGCATTTCTCTGCACAACAGACCAAGCTGTCCTGGAACTTACCAGACTGGCCTCAAACTCACAAAGATTCACCTTCCTCTGACTCCTAAATGTGGGTATCAAAGGTGTACATCACAATCCCCAGTTGTTTCATCATTTTTTTATCTCAATCTTTTATTTTTAACCTTTCTAAGTCACTTTGGGATTGGGATTAAACTCATCTGACTTATTCTCCTATTCAAGATTCACAAAAGTTAGTATCTCATTGGGCATTTAGCCTAAATTTTTTTTAAAAGAATAACTGTGAAAAAAAAAAGGTTCTTCAAATACTTGAAATAATTTGAAAATCTATAGGAACTGCGGAAACAAAGTAGCTCCTGTCTTTGTTTGTCCCTCTGGGCTTGGAAGCTGTGAATACCCGGAGCTTCTGACTTGTTTCCTTTTGGGGAAATCTTAGGCCACAGCTCCCGGATGCTCAGTTCTACAGATCACTCTCCCAATCGGAAGGCAATAACAGAGTAACAGCTCTCCACGCCCTTCAGGGAGTAAAATGTTTAGATGAGAAAAACCTCCCTAAAAGCATTTGTGAGAGATGACTGAGTGTTTTTTATCAGTGGCGATAGGGACTTTTCCCCATAAATATATGGCATTCAATAACACAATCTCCTTTCCCAGCTACATACGCGTGTCCTTCAAAGCACTCTTTCTCCAACCATGTGACCATTCAGCAGAGAAAAATCAGCCCGTTTACATAACAGCCGTTGGTGCGAGGGTTGACATATTACTTCAGGGCCTTCCGTCTATAATGGGTTTTTCAAATGTGTTGCCATGTTCAGTTGATTAGTTGTGGGTGATCTGAAATGTCAAACTATTAGCCTTGACAACTACTGCAGAGGCCACTATCTTTGGAAAATATCTTTTTAATAATATAACTGTTTGTAAGTGGAAAGAGTGATGCTCAAAACACAGAGACTCAGTAAGTGTGGATTACCAAGCCACCAGTAGTCTCCGTTCCTCACGCTCCTTGCTGATACCTGGGTCTTTGGGCTCTCTTTTACTGAGCAAGCTCCAGCAGGGGACCCCCAGGCTCTTCTGAAACACATATGAATTTAGGGGTTGGAATCTGAAGGTAGAGAGGAAAGGAGGCAAAAACCTTTAGTGAAAGATTCTGGCACCTGCCTTCCACCTATGGCTAAAATAAAAAGTCATTTCCAAAGCTACCCAGAAACGAGGGCTTAGACTCGGGCTTTGAATGGGGGAATTTTAAAATTTAAATCTACAGATGTCAGTCATTAAGACAGATGGAATAACATTGGTCTTTGGCTCCTCCTACTCCATTTCTTCACTGTCTCTCGCCCCCACTGCTCTGCCTAAGAGCACACTATGTCTATACCACTGTCTCCTAATTATTCCTCACTCAGTGCATTCTTCCATCTTTTCTATTCATGATCCCAATAAGCGGGGTAGCCATACAACCTATCTTCAAACTAGGACATGATCAAGAGTGGAAAGGACATATGAATGACACTGGACAAATTAGCCTGAGGTGCTCCTCGATGCCCGGATACATGGTTACTCTACCAGAGCAAGTTGTCCCTCATGGGAATAATTTCCTTCTAACATGGAAATCAAATTTGAGTGTGGGGGTTTTGCTGGAACAGGAAACACAGCAAGCAAAACATCACCCTCCTTTTATGGTTGGAATGGCATTGACTCTCACATAATCAAAGAAATTAAAACCAACCACTGGACCAGACCTGCAGACACCTGCTGTCACCCCAGCCTCTCCCCAGCCTGGACTAACCCCCACAGCCGGGGCTTCAACAGAAGGAAGACCCAGCACCAGGAGTGTTTTCTTTGTATTGCTTTCACAATGAAGTCAGTTGACTTCAATCACCTAGACCGCTAGCATCCACTGGGCAAAGAGAAGAAGGAATCCACACACAAAGCATTAGAGTGCTGAAAGGTGAGTCTTTTCAGAATCATCTTCTAGAGCAAGGATGCTGGTACCATACCCTAACCCAAAGTCAAAACTGATAGTGGAAATCTTAGGTACTGCCAGGCTGCTGGGGAAGATGTTGGCCAGAGGGAAGTGGCAAAGCTATCATTTAAAGGGCACTACAGGCCACAGCCAGCTCTTGTTACCTACACCTGAGGGCACACACAGAAGTCTCTGCTTCAGTGAGACTCCAGCCTTGCAGATCTGTCTCCCACTCCACTCTGCCCTCAGAAATATGGAGGGGTCCGAGAAGCTGGCTCTGACATATTTGTTCTGCTTTTCTTCTGCAAATTTTGAAATGTGATTTGATCATCTCAATGCAAAAAAAAAATGCTTACTAAAAACTGTAGTGAACATGGATTTTAAAATTTATTATAGATTCTTAACCCGGATAGGGGTATCCGCAGAGGATTTAAAAGACTGAGCTGCTCTGAGTGAAGGATTATGAATGTGTAATTTTGTTCTTTGTGGAGGTTGTGGTCTTTCGTTGTTGAGGGCAGCCTCAGGATGATGCATCTAAGGAGGGGTGAAACATACAGGCTGACAAGGGAACTGGAGCTTGAAATAGCAACATGTCTGTGTGTTTATTAGTACATTAAAACATAGGGCCTAGTGGAGTCTAATAGCCCTGGATATGGTTATTCAGATAATGGCATCTCTGCAACAAGAGATTGATGTGAAAATACCTGATTTTGATTGGTGGCAAAGTCATAGGTCCTATTGATATTATTGTGATTTATTGTCTGTGTGCATAATTAAAGAAAATGTCAAGGTTCAGTCAGAGGCTTGTTAAAATAATAAAATAATTTGCTTTTTATCTGAAGTTGCAGGCCCCTGGATTCCAATCATTGACTTCTTAGAACCTCAGATTAACAACAAATATCATTCTTGTAAGCCACAGCCTCACTATGTCTGCAGCCTGCCTGGTGGTACATGAAGGCATGGCCTACCGGCTGTTTGTCTGCATAAGCCTAAAAACCCTTCATAGAAACTTCTCTGGGGACTCTGCCTTTGCCATCTTCATCCCAGTGGGGGCAGTGACCAAAACTCACCTTCTTTGGGAACACTTCTCGATACCATTCCAGTTTCTCCTGTTGCAAAGGAACTTGGCTCGCATATGTAATCCCTCCAGAAATAAGTTGAACATAGAACCCCCTAAACCTCTCAATTGTGGATCAGAAATCTGATAGACAAGCCTTTGAAATTCAGTTTCTGGGGCGGGGGGTGATATAAAAACAGAAAAATTCTCTTAATTAAATTTTTTTTGTTATTGTTGTTGTTTTACTTAATGACTATCACTAGAGAGATAAACAGAATTTGAGTCATTCTAAGACTCAATATGGCGTATGTGATGTCACGTAAGGTCTTAGGGACCAAGCAGATTTTGGTTCCAACTGCTGTCAGGCATTCATTAAATGTGACTCCAGTTGAGTGGTTAGTCTCTCTGAGTTTCAGTTTCCCATGACATAAAATCTCAGAGCCGAGTTGGAAGGAATACAGAAGTGTTGATAATGTGCAGACACCTGGGCAGAGACTGCCACAGCTTGCCAGTAAAGTCCCTGCCGCTCTTACTCTCCCCCAGCACAAGAAGCCCCGTGCCTCCTTTAGTTGTGTGGGTTCTTGGTATTCGTGCCGATTTTCTCTCCAGAAAACAAAATGCTGTGCCTACTCTCAAGGTTTCCAGTGGAAATGTCCATTTAGAAAACGTAATTTTGGGGGTTGGAGAGATGGCCCGAGGTTAAGAGTATTTGTTGCTCTTGCACAGAACCTACGTTTGGTTGCTAGCACCTATGTCAGGTGACTCACAACTAACTGCCTGTAACTCCAGCTCCAGGAGATCCAAAACCCTCTTCTGGCCTCCACAGGCAAAATCAGAAAGAGATAAATCAGAGTTCCTGAAACCAAACTCAAAGGTTACCCTTCACTTCTTGATGACAACAGTGCTATTGAATCAAATAATAAAGGAGGAAACTATGGAAATTCCCATCATTTCTGGGTTCTTTGTTTTTAGTCTGGCAAAATTAGTTGTTTGAACATTGCTTTGTGTTAACAAAAGCAATGTATTGTTGTCTTAAAGATGCCTCTGTTTAAAAATAAATCTAGCTTCTGGCGTATACCTCAACCAAGGATTGGAATATAACTGTGAAAGATTGATTCTGGTGAGAGGACATTATAGTTTGAAGGAAAAATGTTCCCATAGGCTCACATGTTCTAACACGTGGCCCCCAGATGGTGGAGCTATTTGGAAGGAGCTATTTGGAGATATTTTAGAACACAGGCTAGTAGAGATCACAGGGCTTGGAGGACGGTACCCCAGCCCCTCTTTGAGGCTGACCCCTCCTGCTTTCTTGTCAGCAGTCAAGATGCGAGCAAACTGAGCTGCCAGCCACAGCCATGAATAACTCCCACCCATACATTCCCTGCTGTGATGAACGGTTTGCCTGAACCAGGAGCTAACATAGCCTCTCCCTTACCTTTCTTCTGACAGGTACAGTACTGTCACAGTACTGTGACAACTATCCAGAGAGCAGTGGAGTTTTATTGTGCCATTAAAGAGCCCACTCACAAGGTAAGCAAGAATGGCTGACTGCCTCAAGCCGGCCTTTACTTCCTGGGCAGTTCAGTGATGGAATCTCCGGAGGGTAGGCTTGGCTCCTCAGAAAGAACTCTGTCTCAAGAACTTTGCTGAGATGAAGCATTTGGGACCTGTTTTGTTCTTTTTATTAATCAAATTAGGTTCTATCGTGTACAACAAGGCAATAAAATTATAAAGCAACATTCCGTATTTATTGCTTTTATTTGTGATGCTAGAAATTGCCTGTTATGGTGAGTTTTAATATTTAATAGATCTTCTTAAATGACTTTGTTTTCATTTTCTACTGAGCTTCCACCAACCATTTTTTTTTTTTAATACTAGAGATTAAATCCAGAGCCTCGGGCAAGCCAGGCAAGTCATCTTCCACAGACTGTATTTCCAGCCCTTTTTATTTTATTTTGAGACAAGGCCTCCCTAAGTTATCCAGGTCAGCTTCAATTTTACCAGATTCAAAGGAGATGAGACATCTCTTGACTTCTCACAGTTGGTCAGTGGGGAAGCTGGGATTCAAACCCATTTCTCTGGTTCTCCTGGAGCCCCCACTCTAAAGAAATATAGAAACAACCTGGAGAAGCCGACTTATGTCCAAAGCTTGACGGTAGGACCTTCCTGTGGAAGTAGAGGGTTTTCTGAAGGAACAGAAAATACAGAGACTGTGGAAATATACAGAATGGCTACACGGTGTGCCTTTTGGAATCATCTTAGCACGATTGTAAAGCTCAAATTTCCCACACTCACCAAGTTTCAGGCAAAGCCAACTTGGGTTCATATTTGAATTGCATTAATTTATTCAGCGGCTTTTCCCATTTAGGTCATAACAAATAGGTTTTAAAAACCTCAAGAGTGATGGCTCCCCCTTTTATATTCAGATTGTCTTCTAATGCTATTCTAGGGAATTACTCAATAATAACTCTTACCACATCTCGATGAAAAGATAACGTTTTTTCCATGGGGTATCTTTTCCTTGCCATGGGTGAAAAATGAAAGGACATAAAGGCTAATAACGTTATGTGAGGTTTAGCAGCAAATCAAATGAAATTATAGGTGTGAAATAGCTTTGCAAAGAAGAGTGCTATCCAGATATAAGGCATTATTATGAAGAACACTGGCACTCCATAACTTTCTGACCGTCATATTCTAAGCATTTCCTAACTTCAGCTCAGGACATTGTATCTTCAGTGTAATTTTCTAGTTCTTTCAGTCACTTAGCAAACTCTCACAGGCCAGATGCCATACTCTTGAATTAAGAGCCCAAGAGTATAGCAGCAAAGGAGTAGAAACCAAGACTAAAAAAAAAGAAATTTATAGGGGGTGGGGGAGTAAGGGATGAGGATGGGGGAAAACAGAATTGAATAAAAGGGACCATTAAGGCACAACATAGTCAACAGTCAGGCATTTAGTAAGTAGATGTTGATTCATTGGCTGGGCAAAGCAGAGATCCTGAGGCAAGTGGAAAGCTAGCCGGGTTAAAGGAAGTGTTAACCATTATCACTCATGCCTCTTCTTCCCCTCTTTTCTTCCCCACCCCACTTCCCTTCTCCACCTCAACCTCCCCTCATTCCCTTCTTTATATGCTTGCCTTGCTTGGTTTCTTTGGGGTAAGGTCTCACCATATACCCCAGGCTGGCTCAATCGCATCATCTGTCTGCCTTAGTGTCCTAGGCTCTGAGGTTACAGCTAGGCATCACCATGCTTACATTACTCCTGGTTCCACTATAGCACAGCAGACATTTGAACCGTTTATAAATGTATTTTTTACTAAGTCTTTTTTCTTAACTTTTTCCTAGAGGGCACATTGACAAGATTGGCTTTAGAATCTAGATTTTCTTCTCTAACAGTTCGGATGAGTGCATGCTTATGGTTATCATGTTTTGTTTTGTTTTGTTTTGTTTTGTTTTGTTTTGTTTTGTTTTGTTTTAAGGAGAGAGAGAAAGTCAGACCCACTGCTGTTTCAGGATACAGCCATCAGCACAAGCCACTTCCATTCTCATTTAGCAGCTGAGCTCATCAGAAGGCTAGGATGGTCCTGCTCACAAGCCACAAAGCCCATCCAAGCTCCAACATCCCCACCTTCAGGAAATAATGCAAAACTCACATCAGTGCCCAGGACCTTTTAGATACGGGAGCACATTGTGCACACACCCTGAAGTGACCTCCTCTGGGTTTCCCTTCCCTCTTCTCTCCCTCCCCCTCTCAGCTCTCATCCCACAGAAGCGCAAGCACACTGACTCTGATGATAATCCAGGCTCCAGCCATCTGCTCCCCACCCCACCCAGTCCAGAAGATGAGAGCAAGAAGGAAGAAGTACCCACAGTCCTCTGCTACAGAAGAGCAGGCTGCTGTAGATGGTCATACCAGTTAGATGATGCTGCAGAGACTCAATTTCTGAGGCCCCCACCTACTGCCCTAGAGCAAAAGGAACAAAAAAAAAATAAAGACTCTAGGATTCCACACATTTCTCCGGTGTTAGAGAAAGTATTGGCAAAGGTTTCAGAGAGTCTAAAGTTAACAACTGAACAATCTGAGAAGGGCTGAGGCCTACAAGGAGGTATTCCAACAATGCTCTCTTCTCTGAACACTTCTGTTCCTTTGTGAGGATTTGTTGGATTCCACTTTAGCCAGGGAACAATTCTTGCCTGGCACTCCACCAACATCAGAGAAATGCATTCAGCTCAGTCATGGGCAGATGGCCTGTCATGCCCATATTTCCTACCAGCTCTCTAGATTGGCATGTCCAATGGAACTTTCTAGAGAGTAGAAAATATTCTTCACCTGTGCTTACCCTTTGCCAATACAATAGCCACTGGCAACATGCGGCTCTGAGCACAGGAAATGTAATTAGTGGGACTGAGCAAACGAGTATGTAGTTTTAGGGGTTGTTGGTCTGTGTGTTTATTTGTCGAAATTTAAGTTGTGATAGCTTCAGGAAGCCAGCAGCCACTGCCAGGGACAACCGAGTCCATGACAGTAACATCACAACTAGAGTTGGGAATTTACACATGTCCAGCGTGGGGTAACTGTTATCAGCTCGTTTACAACATAACTGCTTTCTTTGCCCCCTTTGTTTCTCACACAGAGCATGTCCCACCTTCATCTTCTAACACCTCCATGTTTCAAAACTTGCCCTTCCCTAGAGAAACAGAGCTTCAGCAGAAAAGTGGGCAAACACATCAGAGAGACATAAGGGGTTCACAGTTTTAGGATTTTTTTCCCCAAAAGCTACATTTTGTTTCTATGTTTTCATACATCAACTAATAGGGACAAACTAGCTGACAATTTGGTGACAGCATGTTTGAACTGAATAACCAGGCTCTGGATCCAGGGATTCAACTAGCCATAGATGGAAACAAATGGGGAAAATTACATCTCTGCCTACTCACGTGCATACTCTATTCTTGTTATTACTTCCTAAACTATACAGCACAGCAGCTATCTACACAGCATTTACACTGTTAGGAGGTCTGGGAATAAAGTATACGAGAAGATATATCCAGGTTGCATTCACATTATACATCAACTAATGCCTTTTGTGGCTGAAGATTTTGTCGTGGGGTCCTTTCCTTATAGCAAGAAGAATTTCTAGTCGTCATTTGGTCTTCAATTTTTCAGGTAGAAAATTGACAGGAAGTCTGCAGTCAACTTGTCTACCTTCCTAGCAGACATTAACAAAGCGTTCACCTGTGTTTTCCCTGACATCAGAATAACCTGAGAGTAAGTTTGGGGCTGGAGAGATGACTTCTCAGGCAAATTTCAGTAACTTGAGTTTGATCCCAGGAATCTACATAGGGATGGATAGAGAGAGAGAGAGAGAGAGAGAGAGAGAGAGAGAGAGAGAGAACTTCACAAAGTTGTTCTCTGACCTCCACATGCATGCTCATGGTGTGTGTGTGTGTGTGTGTGTGTGTGTGTGTGTGTGTGTGCCCACAGCACAGGCCACAGAAGACATCAAGAGAAGAGGAATCCAATCCATGACACCTCTGTAATGATACCCGTTTCTCTGTGAGTAAGAACTAACAGTCTGTGTCAAAAGCTTATTACCTTTAAGTGTTCTTAATACAACAATAATAACAGTAATAACAATAATGGAGTTAAAGGAGACGGTGGAAACCCCAGTGCCAATAGTGACCGAGTTTCCTGTACACACTTATCTCAACTGGAGTTAGACATGTCAATCACACTCTAGAAAAGTGCTACGAGAAAAAAAAATCTCAAATTGATATGTTATATATACATTTTAACTTATTTGGCAAATTTCATATGGGTTTTGATGCCGCACATGGATTCAATCACTGACAAATCCTTTCACAGTCTTCCTTAAAAACTCCAAACTAATAAGCCTTGCAAAATAAAAAAAAAAATGTGTTGTGTGAGGCTTCTGGGGTCAAACCATGCCTAATCTTTACAATCAGGCTTCTGGGGTTTAGAGAAAGCCAGGAAGCAGTCTCTCCCTCAGAACAGTGCCTTGTTGAAACCCGTTTTTATTGGTTCATTTAAAAGCACTGTCTTGAAATTGTTTGCCCTAAGAGCCAAAAGAGGCTGCCTCTTTCTCAATGATTCTTTCCCCCCACGTTCCACTGTAGAGTTAAATCAAAGACTAAAACTATGGACCCAAATCATACTGCCTCCATCTTGTTCCTCCCTTGTTAAGTAGCCCCTCCTCTCCAGGGTGGGGAAACACATTTTTCAGAGCTTTCTTTTGTAAATGTGAATAAGAAGACAATGCCCAACATCAATCACGTCAGTGTACGGGTGAGGGTATGGGTGGGGTGACGAGAAGCAAGCTGTCCTGTCAGCCACGTCTACCTGCTAAGATTTTTTTTTTTTTTTTTTTTTTTTTTTTTTTTTTTTGGCTTATGAAAATTCAGCCTGAAGCGGACAAACGTGTGTCATTTTCCTCGGAGGTGTGTGTTGCAATTAGATCCAATCTTCTTGCCCCGTTGAGTATTCTTTAATTCAAGGGCTTCCTCTTTATTCCGCCACTAAACATTTCTTGGGGTTCTCTGGAAACGGAGATGTGAAATCGAAGAGGTTTTTTCCTTCCTCTGTTTGTGACCCTGGCCTTTCAAAGAAGTAGTCTGCACTAGAGATGGAGACAGAGAAAGTATTTAGACGCCTGCATCATTCACTTGGTGCCTGGATACTAACGCGCTCATAGTGATGCTGTGGGGCTCTTGTTTTCTGCCTTTGAATATGTCTGTTCTTGCCGTATCACACTTCTCCGCCTCTGTCATTAGGTACATCTGCTCAGACAAGTTTGCTGTCGTTTATCTCACTTACTGTACCATGGAGCACACCATTAGTGTTGCTGAGGATTACCCCAGCTCCAATGAAGATGCCTTAATAGTTTTGAAGGAAACTCACCCAAATTACAGTGCACAGGGGTAGAGTTCACAGCCGTCTAGAGATGGGAAGATCTTCCAGCGGTGTGCTGCATTCTTTTTCATTCATTTCCCGTAGAGCAGGTTAAACCTCTTGAATTAAGATCTATGCTCAGATGCCAATGGAAATGGAGTGTGCACAGAAACGGATGTTTGCTCGAACGTGTTTACTGCTGAAGGGCTGCTTCTGCCTTCCTCCTTTTCATGGCCTGTTCAAGTTCTCAGGAAGGAATCCAGCACTTCCAATTATTTTATCTTTTCTCCCCCAAACGTGCAGTATTTGAGCCTGCTGACAGCTATAAAGACTTTTGTTTTGTTTTGTTTTTAAAATAATGGCTCTGGTTGGTTTTAAAAATAATACCCGAGGAAGCTTTAGTTGATTTCAATGAAGAGATGTTATATGATACAATTAAGAGATGCTGTGTAATTGCCTTCGATTTTAACACTAAAAAAGAACTCATACTGCCTTTTAGGATTCTGTACGCCTCTTAAAGTCGACTATAGCCCAAGGCCACAGTCATTCACTCCTGAATTTGTACCTTTCTAGGCCAGGAAGTGAATTGTGGCCCAGAGCTGAGTTGTACCCATAGGGTCTCTTTCTCTATCACGCTGTGCTTGTGCGCCCCCTGCTGTCTTATTTTATGATGACAGCTCAGAGAAAAGCGCTAACAGACACACCTAGGTGGAAATAAGACAATAAAGAATTTCTTTTTACTCTCTAAGCTTTAAGAAGCTGGGACCCTCACCTAGATGGACAAGAATATATATTTTCAGAATTTGTCATCTTTTCCAACAACCATCCCAAGAACTTAGTATCCCTTTTTAAAAAAAAAAATACCTGTTCACTATACAGTTTTAACATTTATCCTTCAAAAATGGAGGCTCTTAGTAGGCTACTCAGGCTTGTGAAAGAGGTCTGTGCACAGGTATGTGCATGTGTGCATACCTCTGTGTGCGTGTGCTTGTGCGTGTGCGTGTGCACACGCGCGCAGGTACCCCATTTCCATCTGTTTTGTTTTATAAATGAGCAGCTGACACTGCCTCCACTTTCCATAAGGTGTCGAGTAAGCACAGATCTACTATTGCCTCTTCCAGCCAGACGACTGACACTGTGGTGAAACTGAATCACTCACCCATCTCACATATAGTGCGTTAAAATGTTAACTGACAAATGCATACAAGGAAAATGTACCGTATGGTGATTCGGAAGTGTGCTTGTACCTCCAAAACATGGTTTCTTTTCTACGTCAACCATTCTGGTAATTGGCCACTTTCAGAAGTGTGAACATTATACTCTGGATGGCAAGCAGAAGCCCGAGCCAATATCATTTTAAGATCCCAACATTCCTGGATGCAGAGAGAGCGAGAGAGATGGGCCTAACCTCTCGGCATATGCTGGAATAAAACATCACTAGTGTAGATCTGTGCTCCCTTAATACTGAAATAAAAGGGCCAAACTGTCTTCTTGGATTAGTGCAGAGTAAACTTGCACTTGAAGTTCTTGCAGGGATGCCAGGGTTGGGATGTGGTACTTCTCTGCTTCTCTGTCATGGCTGCACACAGATGGGGTCACCAATTCACCTGCACCCCAAAGTGATCTTCACCATTGCTTCGACCGCTCATCTCTCCTTGTCCATTCTATAATGTTCTCTTCTGTTCTGAGTTAGATTCTCCCTCAGAACCCCAAACTACTCCATCTCATCCTCTGGATCAAAGATTGCAGTTGCTTTTTACAAATACTAAACTCTTCAGCATAACTTCCAGAGCCAGTGAAGACATTTATCTTCCCAACCAACCTGAGATACGAAGCTCCCCTTGCACCATGCATTTTATGAGTACATCAACCATTGGATTTTGAAGTCCATAAGGATGAGATAGGATCCTACAACAGTGTCTATGTTGTCTGGTGCCAAGCCTGCTGTATAGAATAGGTTATAATGATTGTAGGCCTTTGGGGACTAATGGGAAGATGTGCTCTTGGTGGGAGAACCCATAACAGTAGCCAGCTCTCCTGCAATAATCAACCACAGACTTCATCAGTTTGGTGCAGATAAGAGGGGCTCTATGCTTTAACTGACAGAACTTGGTGAGGAGAGCCTAGATAGCGCTTACTTAAGTGTTGAGAACTTCTGAAAGCACCAAAATTCTAGAAATTTCTTTGCTGGATGACAGAGCTCAAGGGCCTATGCTTTCTCACTCTGTCATCATTTGCCAAGCTTTTTAGGAGTAGATACATCCAATGGCCAAGCAGCAGCAATCTTTCCGACTGTAGGACAGTGGAAGAGGACTGTAGTCGTTCAAAGAATAATCAGTGAAGGGCCATTTGTTTTAAGAATTTTAGCTAATGTTAACCCATAGGATCTTCACAAAAAAAGCTTTCTTAGAATGGTTGAAACACCATATTATTTGCTTACATTTCTTCTAAGTAGTAGAAACATAAAAAAATGCTCATAAATTTAAAACATGGTTGAATTGTAGATCTAGGTTCTGTGAGATTGTGTGTTCTTTTAAACGTGTTTTAACTGTGTTTTCTTGGAGATATTTTCTCATTTAAGGAATACATCTTATTTTGGGGGCTTGTTGGCTCATGTTCTAGGGCTCATAAAAGCAGCCATGAATAAGTCATTTTAAGATTCTTTGTAAGGGTTGAGTGTATTTCACCAGTTGACATAAAAACTTGATTTCTAAGAGAAATTTCCAGCTCCATTTCTCTTTCTAGATGCTGCAAAACAGGAGCCGGATACCAAGCCCAACCCACTGAGAACCACACCATAGTTATGACTTTACCCTTTACAACTTAATAGTACAAACTCACAAGATTAACCCGGTCAGGTCATCACCCAGAGACTGTCAACGACTCCTCAATATCAACTCATTTAACCTCAGTCTCTTTAAGAAGACCCTTTGCAGACTGATCAGACCAGCTCTGTCTTACAAACTGATCTCAGGGCTTCCCATTTCTAAGCCTTCCTTCTGCTGTTTCTACTTTGCAGACAGTGCATGTGAATGAGGATTCAGAGATACATCCTGACCAGAAAGGTCTTTAAGCAAGTGACTGTCCTTGTGTCTCAACACAAGATTCTTTTGCTTCCCACGAATGCCTCGAATGCCTTGGCTGCCTTCTGTTGTTCTGTATACTGACTTCTCTTCTTAGGGGAGGTCACCCTCAAGGTTAGGGTGGCCACATGCCACCCACACCTCAGTTGCCTCTAACGTAAGGATGTCCTCTTTGTCTTGGTAATTGTTGGCAAAGAGAGAAGAGTCGGTGTAGGTGACCTTCTAGTTTAAGTATGTTCTTTTTATCCTAGGAGCAAGCAGAGAGGTTCACCTCTAACTGTCAATGCCAGCCACCCAAAGGCGGATGAGCAACTGAATCCACAAATACCCTTCTGCAGAGAAACAAAGTGACCTTACAGCAAAACTGAAAAGACGAATTTCTTGTATTTTCCCCCAGATCCAAGAAGGTAAGTGTCAAAGGCCAAGGATAAGAACACGGTTTTCTAAGCTCACAATGAAGAACTTTCAGATTGTCATGCTTAGAAATAGTAGGAGGCTCTGGATAGCACAGGGGTGCTGGCTACTTAAACAGAATGATTGCCGCTACTTTAGAAAATTCTTATTCAATATGGCTCTTGTGGACACTACCCTGCTTTTATTTAAAATATACTTGGCTTTTATTTCTCTTTCATTTAAGCCTCTGGTTAAAAGAAGATGAACTAGAAATGACAATGCTGAGCAGAAACTCTGGCAACAGGAAACTTGGTTCCCAACATAGAGAGTCCCGTTGACTTCATGTAAGTGACCAGAACAAAATCTCCGTAAGTACAGGATTCTCCGTCTGGGGCTCCAAGTCCCATTTCCACTGTTGTGAACAACAATTTTCAGGAATTCTGTCACCAACCTGAGCTGGTTTCAGTAGAGCCCTATTTAAATATAATACTTGAATCTAAGGCTATCCCTCCTCCAGAGACAAATATTCTCCTAATTTATCTGATACTATCCTGAGTGCATATGTAGAAGGAGCTACCCAGGTCTGGGGTGTGAAGAACTTCTATTGAATAGTTGGCACTGACATAGGAGCTTTTCTTGTGGGGGAAACCACCTCCGCCTACCTCCCCAGCCCCTCCCCTTCCATCCAAACATTATCAAACACAGAGATCAAATGGGAGGGACACGGTGGGTATTCTCTCCCGTCTCTCACATTCTCTCTGGGTTTTCCTGCAATAGAAGAGTCTCCAGATTAGATGGAGTTCAGGCATCTCTTGGTTCAGCACTTGCCTTTTAGCCCAGCTACTCTTAGTTCATTTGACAGGTGGTTCTGTGAACAAATGATACCATACAGACCAACTCTAACCCGTATCAGTCTGGTTTCTTCTGTCTTATTTCTTGACCTCAAAAGAGCATTATAAACTATGGCAAGGTATTATTGTGGGGGGGAGGTCTGCTTTTTCTTGCTATTGATGTTTGTGTTTTGAGACAGGGTTTTAGTCTGTCATCAAGATTAGCCTGTGTGGATCTGTCTGGCCTTGAATTTGCAGTAAGATCCTCCTGTTTCATACTCTAGTGTCTAGAATTATAGTTAAGATCTACCATGCTCAATTTCTGGAGTTTTGGAGGTTTTGGTTTTTTTGTTTGTTTTGTTTTTGACCAGAATTACCAGAAATCTTATAAAAACCTTATTTATTTGCTTATCTTGTGTTCTTCATTCCCTCCCTCTTTCTCTCAGCACTAATGTTCTGTGAAAACTAGGATTTCTCTCCATCCTCAACACTTACAATAGTCCATGGCATGCAGTAGAGTCTCAATAAATGCTTGTCAGGGGACTGTGTTCTAAGTAAGGGTATTAACAAAGCATTAGTTTTTTTGGTATCCTTATAGGAGATAGTAATATAGAGAAAATGATCAAATTAAATAAAGTTGTAGTTATCAACAAAGAGATGGGCTGGGCCAGAAGAGTACGAGATGAGATTTCAAAGATCTAGCTGTGAGCCATGAGCAAAGCTAGTCTCTGACAAATCCACCCCTCCCCCAGATGAAGCCTTCAACGTGGCTTCCAAAGCTTCAACATCATAAGGAAGCCTGTAGGGATCTTGTTAATAGGCAGATTCTGATTGAAGGGTTGTAGGAGTGGGGATACCCTGAGTCTGCCTTTCCAACAAGGTCATGAATGACACTGGTCCGTCAGCCACCTTTTCAGTAGTGAAGCTGGCCTAGCTATCCATGAGCAGAATGATCAAAAACAATCAAGTCCTTCATTTCATCTTCAGGACAAAACACTGGTTAAATGGTGATGTTAACTGTTTTTGTCTTGCTTTGTTTGTTTGTTTGTTTTATTTAATTAATATTAGAGCCCTAGAAAGTATATACAGGTAACCACAATGGAAAATTACTCCAGATATGGAAACAAACAGTTTGGGGAGTGGAAGACTGCTTAATACTTCAGAGGAAAAATAATGTTTGAAAACTGTGACTACAGTTTCATTTCCATTTGATACGCCACCCTGTTTATAGCCGCTGGTGTCAAACAAACACACTCAGTTCTCCCCGGAAAGGAATCTTGAGTCTTCTTCACACACACTATTTCATTGCATCACAGATGTTGGGGGAGGAAAGAAAAGTGATTCATAGGCCTAGAGTGACTCCTTCAAGGCCTCCCCACACAGATTTTCCAGTTCCTTCGCTGGTGCAGCCCACACACCATTTTGCCTCTTTGTGGGAGAATATAAGATGCATTCTTCCTTGACTAGTGCAGAAATGATACTCGGCCCTCCAGATGTTTATATAACAGAGAGCTAAAGACTTATAAACAAAAGAAGAACAGTTGTGCACCAGGGACACTGAGAGCTCCATTCATCGGGATCCACCCGCTGACTTCCACACCCAGCCTAGCTATTTATTCTAGAGTCACCCAGACTATTGAGTGCTCTTTCATGCCCCTCCTCCTCGCTTCATGGGTCCCGGCATCAGAAATCTGAAAAAGAGTGACCATCTTTAATCCCCTTAGTGAGGGTCACTAGAGATGCCAAAGAAGGGACAATGTTTGAGTTCAGGGTCATGTAAAAAGTTTTGCTTTCCAGCCACATACAACCTTATCCTCCTCCCCAGACTAGGCCACATCTTCTGAAGTGTGAGATCTCACTTCCCTAAAGCCATGAAGATCTAGGCAGGGGCTCCATCTGACACTGTGTCCAGGACAGGGAGCACTGTTTTATCATAACTTTCCTATCAGTTTCCCTATCTGGTGGGTAACACAGAAGGGCGGTGTCTTCTGAGGAAATGGAAGTGGGCTCCAGTCGTAGTCTTGACAAGCACAGTCCACTCTTGGAAATTTATACAAGTGTACTCTGAGCTAGCTTTCCACCATCTAGCCATCAAGCAAGGACATCTTGCTGCTCCCTCACAGACATGACCACTTGAACCCATTGGCAACTCTACACAGTCTCCACATGCACTCAAATGCTCTTAGACACATGCTACCAACCACTTACCACAATCACCCTGAACTCACAGTCTGTAGAATAAGAGTTCCTTTTCTTGATTAAAAATCTCTCCCAGACTTCCAAACCCAATAACATTTAACTAGCTATGCTCAGCTTTGAAATGCCCTTTCTGGTCCCCCAAATTCTGTAGTCTACAGAGACAGGAAATTAAGACATCCTACACAAATAATTAGGGTTATAGCTCCATTTGGTTCTACTTGTTCTCTGAAGCTCCCAGCATCCAAAGATTCATTCTCACATCTACAACCTCATCTATTTCCCAGGTGCCTGTTTCCTTCTGATAGCTTCCAGAGTCTCCCATCTTCCTAGTCCTGAAATACTCTCCAGTTCTTGCCCTTCACATGGTTTAGTATATTGTACCTGCTGCTGACAGATGTCATCAAGGCTGACCACCTGCCTGGGTTTTCATTATAACTTCTACTCCCATTGCTTGCCTCTGTTTGCATGTCTGTCCCATCATCTGTATTCTCTGTCACTTCTTGCTGGACTCTCCCCCCCCCCAACCCTTATGGTTGCCTAGGTGACCACCGGTTGCCTAGCACCATCTTTTATCAACCAAATGGGCTTCCTGTCCTTGACCATTGTATATCTGTCTCTGCCCTGCCACACCTGGAGCAGTATGTTCTAGCTCCCAGGCTGCCTGGCCGACGTTTCTGCATCCATCTATGTCAAGGGAGGAGATGCTTAGATAAGTAATAAGATCATCCATTCTGCCAACCTGTGAGCTAATAACACCACTGTGTGTCCTCCCCCCAGCCTTGAGCAGGCCTGAAAGACCTTATTTACCACAATAAACCAAATAATAGGACCCAGGTGGAGTTACCCACCTTGGCTGCACATACAGCCTACTACAGGAACTTAGAAGAATAAACTGCCTGCTGAGCTTGCCTTGAGACATCTCCAGCTATGACTAAGGATGAGTTCCCCCACCCATCTCCAGCTGACACAAGAAGGGGTTTGGTGGAGCTTTCCCTTTAAATTGAGAGCTGAACATTAAACTTTGAGATTTGATCAGAGAACTTTGTCTTGGCTTCATCTTTTCTTGCCCTCTGTCCCTTTTTTCATTTCCAGCCCCCCTTTCAGGAGAACCCGGTTTGTCCATGGCAGCAGGCAGCTACACCACTGTAGTATTCCAACCAAGTTAGACCGCCTACAAGAAGTAAATCACAAAAGCTAGCCCTAAATGTCCTTTGGAAAAAAAATTCATTCCTTGTCCCAACATCGCTATAACAGAGAACCAGTGTTCTCTGGATAAGTCAGTTTTCATGAAAAACCCACTAGGTACTCCTAATATTGTGTTCTTAAATCCCTCTAATTGCTTGATTTGGGGAAATTAAGAAAACATTTAAAATCAACCTAATAATAATTCAGAGAAGTAACAACACAAAAGTTGCATCATTGCCTTTGATAATGCATATTCCATGATGGGTAAGGAAGGCATCATTCCTGTCAGAACGACCTAAGACAGTCTGTCTTGTTAACGAAATAAAAAAGTGGGAGAGGTGGAGAGCCTTTGGGGCTGCTCAGCAAGAATCTGACATGGGCCAAGAACAAGGAAATGGGCTGCTTGGCAGGAATATGACATTGACCAAGGACAAGGAAATAGGCTTCAGGAAGGAATCTGACATTAGACTAGAACAAAGAAGTAATTTCAGGCAGGAATCTAAATATTAGGCTAGAACAAAGAAGTAATTTTAGACAGGAATCTAAATTTTAGTCTAGAACAAGGAAGTAGGCTTCAGAAATGAAAATGACCTTGGGCTAGGATAGGAAAGTAGGCTCAGATACTTTGGTCATCCTGATAAGCCTTTAGAAACAGTGATCACAGGAGTGTTCATGTAACTGGGTTTAATGCCTTGCTTTTTCTTTGACTGTGTTTATTGTATTGCTTGTTCCTTGACATTTGCATCTATTGTATTGCTAGACCCTCAACCTAGAACTGACCTTAATACATGCATGTAATCAAAATGGTATAAAATCATAAAGGAAGAGGGGGTATAGGATAAGGGGTTCTAGGGAGGGGAAATGGGGAAAGGGAATGACATCTGTATTGTAAATACATAAAATACCCAATTTTTTAAAAAAAAATAGTGGCATCATACACAAATACAGAGGCTGCTACTAAAAATAAGTTGGTCTTTTGTTTAAGAGAGAGTATCATTTTTCTAGGCTGTCTTTGAACTTGCTATGTAGCAAAATAACCTTGAACTTCTGATCCTTCTGCCTCCACCGGCCCCCCACACACACCCCAATCTTTGGAATTACAGACATGTGTCATTACAGCATCCCCAGTTTGTAACGTTCTGAGGGACCAACCCCAGAGCTTTGTGCATGCTGGTTGAGCACGCTACCAATTGAGCTACATATCCAATCTAAAGCTAAACTTTTAACTGAAGAAAAGTATACACACGTGTGCTCAAAGTAGAAATGAAAAGTCATCAGCATTGCCAATTAGAAGCTATCTGATTTGCTGACCTGTTTCTGTGAATCTGAGCCCATTATGTGAACATTAACAGAACCCTTTTCAATGTGCACTTTACCCTTTCCATGTAAATGACAGGTTCTAGCAGAGATGCCAGATGATCTGAACACCTGTAGCTAATTTGGAGAAAGGGATGAAGCCGGGAGACTGCCAACAGTCCTAGACAGCAGCACTACAGAGGAGAATGGGAAAATGGAGGGAGGAGAAGAAAGGGAGAAGGAGAGGAGGGTGTCTACTGAGGATGGGGGCTTTTTCATTCTGTCCTATTCCTGCTTCTCAGTGATGGGGAGATCAGGAGTTCAGCTCTCAGCAGCCACCTATCAAACAATACTACTTAAGAAGGGGCAGGGACTCCAACTTCCAAGGGATTTCACAGATAAACAAATAAAACAGCTAAATATATAAGTATATATATGTATGCATGTTATATACTATATATTACACATTTTTATATATGGAGTGATATATATATATATATATATATATATATATATATATATATAGTTATATAGATTTGTTCTTTTTGCAATTTCACTTTATTATATATGTGAATGTATGTGTTTGTGGGCAACTGTGTGCCACAGGATGTATGTAGAATTCAGAGGGCAACTTTGGAAGTGTGTTTGAAAGGAATAGAAACTTTTTGAGAGCCGGGCAGTGGTGGCGCATGCCTTTAATCCCAGCACTTGGGAGGCAGAGGCAGGTGGATTTCTGAGTTCGAGGCCAGCCTGGTCTACAGAGTGAGTTCCAGGACAGCCAGAACTACACAGAGAAACCCTGTCTCAAAAAAACCAAAAAAAAAAAAAAAAAAAAGAAAGAAAGAAAGAAAGAAAGAAAGAAAGAAAGAAAGAAAAAGAGAAACTTTTTGAGAGCCCTAGCAGGTAGAATGGAGCCTAAGACCCCTAGCAGATAAAGTAGAGCCAGGCTGGCTATGTTCGTTCTCTCTCTCTCTCTCTCTCTCTCTCTCTCTCTCTCTCTCTCTCTCT